>JBBPBS010001017.1:9836389-9894214 GCA_037974835.1 Cicer judaicum | reverse complement strand
AAAAAAAGAGAAACTATAAAAAGAAGAGAAAATTATTATTATTATTATTAGATGTGTAAAAAATATTATATATTCTCTTTAGTAATATTTTTATGTGTTTTGACAATATTTTTTAAATGTTGTTAAAAAATAAAAATGTTGTAATGTCACATTTTCATCACCTCTAATAATAAAAATACAATTTTAATAATAAAATAAAATAAATTATAGCCACTTTAAAATTAAAATAGAGACTAAAAGTAAATATCATTTTTTTTTTAAAAATTAAACTTAAAATATCATATAATTTTTTAGGGACTAAACATATTTAATCCAAAAAATATCCACTCTTATTTTATTATAAAATAAAAATTTAGACCCCTTCATTGTGAGACTTTGTGCAGTTGGAAGGGATAAACAAGACCATCATCGGCCATGATAATTCAATACCATACCATATTTGTTGTCTTTCATTAATATCTCCCTTGAGATAGAGTCTTAGATATGCCACTAAATGAGAATTAATGTTTCCATACCTCTCTGCACACAACTGGCAAAAATAAACCCCAATTCTGCAAGCCCCTTTCAATTTTTTTTATTAAGTATTATAATAATTTTTTTAAAGGATTCATATGCTTTCAATATTTTATTAATTTTGAAATTATTTTTTTGATAAAGTATTTTTATTTTTTTAAAAAAAATTTCTCAAAAAATTGTGAGAAAAAAAAAATCTTGAAAAAAAATTATAAATAACTTTTTATCGCTGAAAAAATTAAAAAAAAATTATTTTTCAAAACAAAATTGTCAAATTTATTTTTGAAAAAGTGGGCCTAGAAGCCCAAAAAATTTTAGAGCGTTTTTAGTGTTCGAATTACATATTTTTAGTCTTTTAAATTATAAATTTTTGTAGTCCCTCTAATATAAGGGTCAAGACTTATAATTAGAGGCCGGTCAAATTCACATATCTATCTCGCAATGAACACTTGAGTTTGCAATTTTCTCTTTAAATGCCATGAGTATAATTACAAATAATAAAAGATAATAAAAAATAATCTAATAATCAATTTTGTAAAATATTTTCAACCGGTGTAACATTAATAAAATGTTATTCACATGTAATTTAATTAAATCTCTTTGCACATAATTTATAGATATTTTATCTAGTCATCAATATTTATTTAAATTTTAAAAAATCTTGTTTTATATTTATTTAAAATCATATAAAAAAGTATTAAATAGTTTTTAAATTTTATAAAATAATCTACATACTAAGAATTTTTTATTAAAGAGTTGAATTAGTAAAATTTATTATTTATATTAAATTATTAAATGAAATAACTAAGGATAGAATTACTCATGAAATTAATATTTACTCACTCATATAATTTATAACAGAAAGATAAAAAGTAAAAAAATAAAAAATTTAAATGAAAAATATTACTTTTTGTAATTCTAAGATATGAATTACATATTTTTTTTATAAAATTACTACATAAATTCTTAACAAACTTGTTAGTATTCCCGTATTTTTTGTCCTCTTTGGATGCGGCTCGTGGACTAGCTCAGTTATTGAAACGTGGAGGAAGAATATTGCTGTAGTAGTTTGATAATATCCAAGGTCTCTTTAATTATTATCCATATCTTTTTTTGAAAGAGATGATTCATTGAGCTCCTATTTTTCTTACAAAATGATATTGACCCAATATTTTAGACATTCTTCTTCTTAAAATTATATTTTGACACAACACAGCAATAGTATGTATTATTCACTATATTTATCTGGTAAACAATACATTTTCTTTTCAATTTTTTTTCCTTCAAAAAAACAATATTTTTTATCAATAGAAAAATATTTATATAGCATATATACATGTTTATATCATTAACTATTTATAATACTTTATTACCCAATAAAATGCATATGATTAATTACTTATTTGACTTGTATATTATAAATAACTAAAGTATATGACATTAATCAATTTAAAGTATTCTAATATAGTCATTATTATTTTGTATTTTAATAATTAAAAATATATATTTAATAAGTGGTTAATAACATGTATTCTTTTAGTGATTAATAAAATATTTTAGTTGATTAATTACACAAATTTGTTTTGGAATTATAATAGTATTATTATTATTTTGAAAACAAAAATTTGTTTTACAAAATAGTTTTTTTCCTTCAATTTTTTAAATAATATATATTTTTTTTAGAAGTGAACAGTACCATATGTTGACAATGTTTGTCACTCGTTGTGCTTGAATAACACAATTGATTTGTCTTCCTTTCATCACACATGGATAAAATGTATCATTGAATTTATCTTGTTCCTCTGGATTGTACCACGGCTCAATTCGTCATGAAGTATACCCTATACATGTACCTCTTAGACCCTTCTTCTACTAGTTTTGGTCCTAGCTCCAATGGAGGAAATCGACAAGGAGTAAGGTGCATGATAACTAATTCCACCGCTCCATCTAAGGAAACTAATTGTTATCATACCATAATTTCTTCAGTTTGAGCATCATCCTTAGTCTATTCTGAGTGTCATTATAACTATTTTTCTTCTTCTTAGAGACAATAATAGTGTCCTTAATAATAGTGTCCTTAATAACAGTCAAGAATACTTTAAGTTATATTAGATTTTTTCTTTCTCTTTTATTTTAGAGTAGTTGCATATTTTTTTTAGAGTGATATAATATTAATGGTGTAATTTATCTAAAAAAATATCGTAACAATTTTCGTATAATATTATTCTCCAACCGTAGTATTTTTATAGTTTAAAATTTTTATATTATTAATTTATTGTGTTAAATTTATCTATGTATTTATTTATTTTTCCAACAAGAAATACATCATAATCGACAATGTGAAACATTCCAATCCATAAAGCAATGGTACCTAATAACTAGCATAACTTGAGGTCGCCATCTAATCATACTAAATATATTCCTCCTTACATACCACTTCCTTTTGTTTCATCTCATAAGAGTACATATATTTTCTTTTTAATTTATTTAAGAATGATCATAAATATGATTCGTTGTGACAAAGATATCAACCACTTTTTTTAATTGGAGTCTATTCCCCTGCATAAAATATCCCCACCAGTTTCTTTCTTCTATAAACTAAAATAGATAAATTAAAAGAAAATAATAAAATATTATATATATATATATATATAGATAGATAGATGTGACATGAAAATCTCTTGCTTTTACTAGTTAATTGGAACTCGACCAAAAACTTGTTGGGAAGCTGCACTGCCAATTGACGACTGAGAAACATAATTATATTTAAAAGCTAATGCTCTCCCTAAAGCTGTTTTTAGGAAAATGATATCCCCAAGTTGTTGGTATGCAATTAGAAAGAGAGGGGATTATATATGTGTCTAAGGTTGATGTTTAAAGGAGAAAAAATTTGTGTATTCTTTTTTCCGCATATTTGATCAACAAGGAGGAGTTAATCCAAATTGATCCGAAACAAATCATGAATCGATTAAAAAAAATTAAAAATTGTATATAATTGAATATTTTTTTATATCATTTTAAAAAAATTGTATAAATCGTATTGGATTTTGAATGCATTTTTCAACATCAAACAAACTACACTGAAATTATGAATTTTAATATTTTTTTAATTTTATTAATATAATGTATTGGTTTTTTATTTTTTTTATTAATACTTATTAGTTTAAACTAATATATTTTTTGCTTTTTATATTTCAAATAAGATCGATCATTATTATTTTATAATGTTAAATTTTATACGTTATAATTTACATCAAATACCGTATTTTTATAATATTCAATTTTGTTTATAATTATAATTATAATTTAAATATTTAAAAATTAATTAAAATTAAACTGCTTAAAATTGAATTAGATTAGATTGATTTTTTTTTTTATGTTTATCATCCAAACTAAACCACATAATTTTATCTTTAAATGAAATGAATTTTTACCTTAAAATCCGATAAAACTGCAACATATACACCCCATCAGAATTATGGAATATGCTTTAAACAGCAAAAAATTGGGCGAGAAATAAAAGTAATCGATCATTGACATTTGTTCAAATAAATTATTCGACTTTTTTTATTGCGCCAACAAAAGAGAGTGCTTAATTTCTGTAGACGTACGGAGAAATATATATAGAGAAAGAGGTAAAAATAATGTTAAAACAATTAACCATGTGATGGAAGATGCTGCAGTAATGGAAGAATAAGAAAAATATGATAACACTTATCGCACAAATATTCTAAAGCATTTGTGAAAGTACTAAGTTTACGGTTCAATCTGGTTCTCCTAATCTATAATTATTGGATACAAATGAAAAATACATTGGATTCCCAGCTTCTAGAAATTTTAAAATATTTAAAGTGAATTGCAAAAATTCACTTGAAACATATCTTTCACTAATAAATTTAGAATAAGAGTCTTATTAACACATCTGTTAGTGTTGGATTCCAATGAAATCACACGATCCTAATTAGACCATGAACAAGTACATCGCGTACAAAACTTTCCTCTATGAAACATCGCTTTAAATTGTTATTGCAATTTTGGTCCGAACTTGTATAGTGTAGTAAAACGTGGAAACAAAATATACATCATAATTATTTACATAAAAGTATTATGCGCCCTTTCATAAATTATAATTTTATGATATTATAAATATACATCATCATTTGTTACTTCCTCATTTCTTTTTTATGTGCAGTTTTTTTTTTTGGCAAAATAGATCTTGTAATCATTTAAGCATATGAAAATATGAGACTGATTATTTAACTTCTTTTTAATAAATTAGTCATTTGTGTTAATAAACATTATAATGTTGAATTATTTTTAATCCTAACATTATTTTAATAATTTATAGTTAAAGACTTTTAAAATTTTATAATGAATTTTATTATCGATCATATAAAAAATAACATAATAAATTTTTATTCAATTTCATAATTAAGAGAATTTTATATTTAATTTTAAGAACTCTAATATCTATCTCATTCGAATTTTTTTATATTTAATTATTTTTTAAAAATTGATGGTTTATATTCTTAAGATTTCTGTAATAAAAAATTCTTAAGAATTACATAAGTTTATTGAAAATTTAGAATAATTTTTGTGTAATTTAAAGGATCACATAATATATATATTTTTTTCTTTCTAAAATCAAAATTTAGAGAACTATCTATACACTACGCCAAAAATGACATTTAACAGCGCGCATTTTACAGCGCTTCCTAAACACAAGCGCTTTTGTAAATCTATTTAAAAAAACACGGAGTCTTTTACAGCGCTTTTTATGACAAGCGCTGTAAAAAAAGCGCCGTTGTAGTTCATATAACGTTTGCGCATAACGTTATAAGGATTTTACAGCGCTTGTAACAAAAGCACTGTAAAATGAAGCGCTTTCGTGTATTATGTTACAGCGCTTTTTTCACAAGCGCTGTAAAATGCATGCGCCTTCATTTATTTTAACTACCTATTACAGCGCTTGTTTCACAAGCGCTGTAAAATACATGCGCTTCATTGAATTTTCCTATCTAATACAACGCTTTTTTTACAAGCGCTGTAAAATGCATCTTTCAAATAATTATATACGTTGGAAACTCTCATATACGTACTGTGTCATGAATTATTCTAAACCCTAATATTATTCTAAACACAGTACGTGGGCGGCCATCTACGTTGTCTCAGGTATTTTTTAATTTGTTTTTGTCAATATTCTCTACCCTAGTTTTTTAATTCTACACATATATACACTATGTAAATTTGAAATTGTCAAAAATTGTCAAAAACTCATACCACATGATCTGTCCTGTTTTTGTCAATATTCTCTACCCTAGTTTTTTAATTCTACACATATATACACATGATCCGTTTATGTAAATTTGAAATTGTTAAAAATTGTCAAAAACTCATACCACATGATATGTTCTGTTTTGAAATTGTTAGTTGATATTAATTTGTTTCTTTTTGAAACTTGTTGAATTGTTTTGAAAGCTTATTAGTTTTGTAACTGCATTTATATAGGTGGTATAATATGGATAGGAAATGGATGTCAGCCAATCGATTGTCAAAAGAGTATGAAATTGGAGTGAAGGAGTTTGTTGAGTTTGCAGTGAAGAATGCAAAAGATCCAAAAGATTCAAATCTATCATATTTTGGGGTTATCGAGCGCATGTGGGAGTTAGACTACACAATGTTTCGTGTTCCCATATTTGGTTGCAAGTGGGTCGATAATAATAATGGCGTTCGGATTGATGAGTCAGGATTCTTGCTTGTTGATTTTAATAAGGTCGGATACAAAGACGAGCCTTTTATTTTAGCGTCACAAGCTCAACAAGTGTTTTATGTCACTAATCCTTCTAATGATAAATGGCCTGTTGTCCTATCAACCAATAAAATAAGTGATGATAACAATAATGATGAAGATGTTGGTAATGATCTTTTATTTGCAACATCACAACAACCACATGAAATTGATTCAACTGATGATGGTTTATATCTTAGAGATGATCATGACGAGGGAATTTGGATTAATCCATCGTTTCGTATTGTAAATGGACAAACAAATGTGAATCCCACCAGGAAAAGAAGAAGGGCATCTTAATGTACATGTATAATCGTTTTATATAAACCATGCATGTATTCTGAATTATTGTGATAAATATGCATGTAATTTGAATTAAGTATTTTATACTAATATGGCAGATTTCATATCAGAAGCTTTTGGAAGCATAAGCCTTTGTGGAAGTTGAGTTTATTGCCTTTACAATCAAATACAATTGTAATTGTTATACGTGTGTTTCAAGTTTCTTTAGGGGATATTATTTTAGGGAATATTATAAGTGCAGGAGCATGAGTCTTTATTCTAAGAAGGCAAGCATAACCAGTGATTCAATTAGGGCTTAAGTTTTTGGCTTTTGGATAGTTTGGTTGATGAGTCTTTATTTTGATGAGGGGTGGGGGATAAGGGTCTTTGGTGAAGTGCATGTTTATGTAAATTTGGACAATTTCAAATATTGAAGCCTTTTACGGTGCTTTTTTCAACACAAGCGCTGTAAAAGGCCCTTTTAAAAAAAATAAATAAAGATATTTACAGCGCTCTTTCTAACAAGCGCTGTAAAAGGCCCTTTTAAAAATTAAATAAAGATACAATTTACAACGCTTACATTAAAAAGCGCTGTAAAAGACTCTTGTAAAAGAACCTTTTAAAACAGTTACGAAGTTCACTTAATTCACATAAATCGTATTGGTAATTAATTAAATGTATTGGTAATTAATCTAGTTTAAAATTTTCATTGAAGATTTTTGTACGAGAAGGTCGTGTGCACGATGAAATTGTCAAATAAATACTCATTCTTGTCTCCGCACAAGATATCGATGTGGAAACTCGATCCAGACAATGTAAAGAAATATATTGTAGATATGTTATTAGCAAATAAAGAAAAGGATAAATTGTTCTTGACACCATATAATTCAGGGTACGAAATTTTATCTTTCTTAATTGATGACCATTTAATTTGTTAGTTGTGTATAAACAATTTAATTTATTAGTTGCTTAACCAATTTGTTTTTGTTGTAGGGCACATTGGGTGCTATTTGCAAAAGCGCTGTAAAATGTGCATTGGATGTACCTTTTTACAGCGCTTTTTTTAAAAAGCGCTGTAAAAGGTACACCAAAATATGAATTATGGGTGTACCTATTACAGCGCTTTTTTGTAAAAAGCGCTGTAAAAAGGTACACCAAAATTTTTCATTATGGGTGTGCCTATTACAGCGCTTTTTAGAAAAACGCTGTAAAAAGGTACACCAAAAATATGAATTATGGTATGCCTATTACAGCGCTTTTTACAAAAAAGCGCTGTAAAAGATACACCAAAATTTTTCATTATGGGTATGCCTATTACAGCGCTTTTTACAAAGAAGCGTTGTAGTAGGTGCATAACAAGCGCGTTATATTTACATGATTTATAGCGCTTTCTAACAAGCGCTGTTGTAGCTTTTACAGCGCTCGATTCCATAGCGTTTTTTTTTTTTTGAAAAAACGCTGTAAAAGGCTTAAAAAAAGCGCTGTCAAAGGCTATTTTTGGCGTAATGATATTTAATACAAGTTGTGAGTGTCTCAAACAAGATATCTCAAGTGAATGGAGGAGGACGTGGAAAAAAATTCTAACTTAAACTACTTAATTGGTCTTGTGTGAGATATTTAGATAGGATGCATAAGTTAGTTATAGCTCACACCCATGTGTTGTGTTTTCATTATACTCCTTTGAAATAAAATATAAGAAAATAATATTTGAAAAGATGAAGTATTATATCAAAATTTTTGATAAAATATTATTTTTATTTCTATTTCACTGGATACATTATCGACCCATTAAATCTAGAGACTTAAAGCAAAATAAAAAAAAAATGAGATTTTTAAAAAATTAACAATAATAAAATTGAAGGTGTTTTAAACCTAATTATTTTTACAAATTCTTTTTACAGATAGAATATTAAATAAATACAAATAAATATTAAATACATTTATATGATTGAGTAATTTTATTTTATTAAATTAAAATTATTGACTTAAATATGAGAATTTTTGTTACTTTAATTTTGTCAAATTATTTATTGATATTATATTATTTTATACTTAACTCGGATATTGTAATTTATGTATAGATTCATTTTTTTTAGCTGAATTCATATTTAATATGTAATTTTTTCTATCAAAGAAATACAAGGTTGAATAGGTGTCAACTCACACAACATAAACTTTACTATCTCTCAAATGACTCATTTTAAAAAAATAACAGTAAAAATTTTGAAACTATTATTTTTTTGTTTTTAAGACATTTTTTTCTAAATATTTTGTTCAAATAGTTGATTTTATAGGTGTGAAAAATCCTCAATCATACATATTGATGACATAGTAACATATATACTATTTGTAACAAGAACCATATACCATTAGAAAATATTTTCATACATATTTCTGACAAATATAAATAAATAAATAATCACCGCATGTCATCCTCGTGAGATTTCCTTTTGACGGGGGAGGAAGGGCATAGAAATTAGAACACTCTACTGGTGCCGACCAGATTATTCGTCAAAAATCATCTTTCGTCATTCACTTGTCTTTTTCATCACAACAATACTATATAGTTTGATTTATATATTACACTTTTTCACAACAAATCACAAATGTTAGAATTTTAAGTTAAATCTAACTATAAATTAAAGCAGTAGTTTGAAATAGTCAAATCAAATACAATATAATATGTTTTTGCATTTCATTACTTTTTTCATAGTAATATTTAATATATCTTTTTTCAAACAGTTCACTATTGTAGCACAGCACTATTTTGCAATTCATTTCGCATATATGCCACCTTAAAATGTGATTCAAAGCATTGAGGTACACAAGAATGGTTGAAGAAAATTGTGAACCTCATTCAATTGAATATACAGTAGAAGCTATAATGCTACTCAATTAGTTAATTATTAGTTGGATATAATATAATATTGACTTCAAAACAATCATGAATAGAGAATACCTCTTCAAATTTGATTTTGTTAAATAAAAAATTATTTCCATCCATGCTAGCTCTTTGCCTATATAAACCAACAAGCTCGGATCATATCATTCATTGACTTGAACTCAAAAGCATATTACATTACATCCATCCATCCATCCATCCATCCATCCATCATATTCACATTAATTTCATCAATATTTCTTGTACTATACCTTGAATTCATAAAGAGTGAGTAGAAAGGTGTTATGGAGATTATTGCAATTTTAGTTTATATCTTCCTCTTTCTCTCAACTATACTTTTCTATCCATTCATTAAGAAACACAGACCCACACCCAAGCCTAAGCTTCCTCCAGGTTCAATGGGCTGGCCTTATATAGGAGAAACTCTTCAACTCTATTCCCAACACCCTAACATCTTCTTTGCTTCTAAACAAAAAAGGTTCTTAATTAATGTGTTTTCTCTTAGTCATTTGTTCCTTAATTATACTTTATATCACATGAAATATAAATAAAAAGAACATTTAAAAAGTAGATGTACATATAGATAAATCAAACTTTTAAATTTTTTATTTATTTATATGTTATTTTTGAGAGAGTGGATAAACTTAATTTAATTTATGGTGGATGTGCTGACTAACTAAAATGATAATTGTACAAATTAATGTTATGAATTAGATATGGAGAAATATTTAAAACACATATACTTGGGTGCCCATGCGTGATGTTAGCAAGTCCAGAGGCAGCAAGATTTGTGTTGGTGACTCATTCTCAGTTGTTTAAGCCTACATATCCCAAAAGCAAAGAGAAACTTATTGGTTCTTCTGCATTATTCTTTCATCAAGGAGATTACCACTCTCGCATTAGGAAACTTGTTCAAACTTCTCTTTCTCCTGAATCTATCAAGAAGTTAATTCCTCATATTCAATCCCATGTCATTTCCTCCTTGGAATCGTGGGCCTCTATTGGACATGTCATCAACTCTTTCCATGAAATGAAAAAGGTTCGTTTTTTTTTTTAAGTCTTATATCAAGGTGATACTATATGTTATCTGAAAGTTCAAAATAATATATAAATGTAAATATTCCACTATATACAAGATATGCAATTCTAGATCCTCTACATCTGACTTTACGGTACATCAGGTTCCATAATCTTTATCTTAATCTAACGATCTACAACCGACTGTATTAAATACAATATTATTTACTGTCTCATGAAGCCACAACTAGAGAACCACCTTTGATTGTCTTATTAGATTCGTTTATTGCATAGTGTTGAATTTTGTATTCATTGGTCAATCTCATTAATTTATTAATGAATTGTCACTGGGTCCTTCACCTTCATTATTTTTTGATTCCAACTAATGGCTATGGTATGGTTGATTTTTGGCAGTTTTCTTTCAATATTGGCATCCTCTCTGTCTTTGGTAACTTGGAAGGCAATTATAGAGAACAGCTTAAGGAGAATTACTGCATAGTAGAGAAAGGTTACAATTCTTTCCCAAATAGGATACCAGGAACTGCATACTCCAAAGCACTTTTGGTAAGCTATATATTGCAACATTTGAGATGTAATAGTTATTGAGATTTTAATAACTATAATTACAATTGTGCATGGACTATATTTGTCTACAAATATCTAAAATAGGAGCGTACTGCAACTACAATTTATAATAAATAATTAATATGAGAAATTATTTGGACGTTGAATATTCATGACATATACTATATGATTCTCTGCATCTTCTCTGTCTTATGATTTTTTATTTATGAAATGATCTCAAGGCAAGACAGAGAATCCAAGAGATTATAAGTGAGATAATTTGCAAGAAAAAGGAGCAGAGGTTAATTGAGAAGAATCTATTAGGCCAGTTGCTAAAGTACAAGGATGAAAAAGGACAAACACTAACAGATGAGGAAATCGCTGATAATGTAATTGGAGTACTATTTGCAGCTCAAGATACTACTGCAAGTGTTCTTACTTGGATTCTCAAGTTTCTTCATGATGACCAGAAACTTCTTGAAGCAATAAAAGTAAGAGTTCTTATTGGTCCTTTTAATTAAATTGTCAACGTCTCCCAAAAGCGATTTTCAAATCATTGCAGGCAATAATTGTTGAAAATCAATACTCCTTCCCACACATAATTTGTGATTCAATTGACAATATCACAAATATTAACACAAATATATAAATAAAAGAAAAAATATTATTTTTTTATTAGTATATGTTTATTAAGTATTAGTGTATTCACATACTATTGAAGGTAATTTATATATTATTAATTAGATAGTAAAAATAAAAAAATAGTTAGTTATACATTATAAAATGAAAAGGTTCTTTAGAGATAATTTTTTTTTATAATGAATGAACTAATAAAAGTGTACTGCAGACAGAGCAAATGGCAATATATGAAGCTAATGAAGGAGGGAAGATTCCATTGACTTGGGGTCAAACCAGAAATATGCCTATTACTCATAGGGTATGCTATGTTGTTTAACAATTTAAAGTTTATATATGTTGAAAGAAACTTCATGAATATATTTCTCATGAAGAACTAGTATTGTAGGTAATATTGGAAAGCCTGAGGATGGCAAGCATAATCTCATTTACTTTTAGGGAAGCTGTGGTTGATGTAGTATATAAGGGTAATAATTTGTATTACCTCTGCATTATTTATGTAAAGTTTCGTTTTCAAAAACTTTTATTATGATTTTATTTCTTACATATGATTAATTTATAAAATGATTTGCAACTGTTAAGGATATTTAATACCGAAGGGTTGGAAAGTGATGCCACTGTTCAGAAACATCCATCATAATCCAGAATTGTACCCTGCTCCACACAATTTTGACCCATCAAGGTTTGAGGTATGCTATTACTATGCTTGTCACATTAACAGGTTTCTTCACCACTTAGTCAAATAAATATTAAAATATTTCGATTTTGGATTGTTGTAGGTTGCTCCAAAGCCCAATACTTTTATGCCATTTGGCAATGGAGTGCATTCTTGTCCAGGAAATGAGCTTGCAAAATTGAACATGCTGATTTTAATTCACCATCTAGTAACCAAATTTAGGTGAACTTTAATTTTGACTTCATTTTGATATTTCAATTTTTACTTACAATAGCACTGTGATGATCATTGATGAAAGTGGTGATTCGGTTGGCAGGTGGGAGGTAGTAGGATATGAAAACGAAGTTGAATATAGCCCATTCCCAGTCCCAATGCATGGTCTACCAACAAGATTTTGGAGAGATGAATGAATAAACTCAAGGAAGATTAGTTGACATAAATTTTCCTTTATTAATTCATGTACTAGTCATTTTTAGATAATTAATTCATGTATGCCACCCTAACCTTTATATTCCTCCTTAACCCAACCCAACCTCCACTTTTATGCAGAGTAGTCTCTTTGCTATTGTAATTGGGTGCCAAGCTTAATTAGCACTATTGATTAATCTGAACTTGCAAGGGATTAGTGATAGGAATTTATATTTAAATAGTAATTGTTATTTTTCTTTGTAATTTTTGAAGTTCAATGCAATATTAATAATTATTTTATCAATATTATTCTTCTGTTATTTATTGTAAAGAGAGAATTATAAAGAATGAGATGATAAATTAATAAGAAAAAGATAAATAATTATTTTAAAATTTTATGAGAATAATTTAAAATTTATACACCTAAAGTATAATGTTAAAGGCACCGCTGGAGGTGGATGACTCTGATTTGAAATGCCAAAGCCTCTCGCCGAATGTATATATCCGAAAATGGAATACATCTTTAGATTTTATATGTCTTCTTTTGGTAGAAAAAAACGATGATGTGTGTCATGACACGCGGCACCCTCTTTTCAATATATATTCAACATTGTTCTCTTTTTTTGTGTACTGTAGGCCATTCATTATATTTTGTTATCTGTCCCCTTTTCCGGTTCCTTTTTACTTGGAAGAAACTAAGCAAGTTTACCCTTTATGACCAACTATAAAACCAATGATAACTAAGATGACTCGTTTGCAATTTGCACCAACATATGTGTTTAGAGACAGCTTCAAATGTGGATAAGCACGGTTATTGCTCACATATATATATATATATAGGATAAGGCATGTAATAAGTCAAAAGAAAGAGAAATGTGCCACTTCTCAACTTAATTGAGAACGACTAAGCAAATGTAGATATTGCAGCTCTAAAGACAAGTTCAAGTTCGACACACTTAGGCGAGTGAAAAAATAAATAACTTTGTGATACTTAATTAAAGGTGGTTCACACTTAAAATGCCAGGTCAACAAGGAATCAAAGTAATCATATATATTATTAGAAAGGGAATGGGGGCAGAACCGTACTGCTTTGGAATATATCTTTTACAATCTCTTTGCATATCTAACAACAAGATTCATTTTTGCCCCTTTAGATGCGCCTCATTTCCTAGCTTAGATTGGTGGATATAGATATGAGGCATAAACTTCCAACACTGACGTGGCTGCCTCGCCGAAAACATGAACAACAATATTTGTTTTACTAGTTTGATGACATATCTAAATATCACAAGTTATATGTATATATATATATATATATATATATTTATTTATTTTTATATTTTTTATGGTATTATAAACATATTATATTTGTCAAACATTTCATAATTTTTTTTTTCTTCTCAAGTTGTAGTTTGAATGTCGAAGAATAATTTTCTTGTAAATGAACAAACGCTATTGAGATGAATGAAGCTAAAAGTCTAACAGCACAATAGGGTACTTGTCCTTTGAACTTGGCTCATCCATTGCTGAATTACAAACGATGACGATTGGAGGTGTAAGAGGTGAAGTTGCTTGCGAGTTGTGACGGTTGGAAGTCAATTATGAGTAGTTAGTCCCACGTTGACCAAGAATGAAGACTATATTAAATATATAAAGATAATGATCTATAAACATAATCTCTTAAGGACTCGGATCAAATGGATCAATCTAGTGGTCAATAACGGACTTGGATCAAGTTAAATAGTGGAGACTCATAATTGAAACTATATTAAATATATAAGATTAATGAACCATATACCTTAAAGTTTTGAGCTGAATGTCTGACTCTCAAATTTATATTAATAATCAAAATTAATAATTAAGAAAAAAATTAAACTCTTAATTTATTTGTCACTCGACTCTTTCAAACCACCTTATTATTCACTTATAATAGAATTATTCACTTATTTGTCATCTCACTCAAGTTTATATTAATGGTCGAAGACATGATTGATTAAAAAAAAAAATGATTGATTGGGTTTCCTATATATTTTTCTTACGGTTGGTTTATATGCTTCATTGACTTTATCGTGTTCCATATATCCATTCATATTTATTTCTTCTTACTTTTTAATGGCAATAATACCTGCATTGAAAAGAGAAATAATGGATGATGATGGGTTTTGAGAATGAGAAAATTTCCAACCCATAAAGGAATGTTACCTAATAACTGCAATACTCGAGGTCACGTTTAGCACACAACTACATTTTAAAAAAAATTATAAAAAAAAAAAAAACAAACTAATTTCCTAATATAAAAAATTAGAAATGGTGAAAAGGATCAACTCGATCTCTACTGTTAATCTAACCTAGTATTTTAAAGGACAAATATTCCAGTCTATTTATTTTCACTACTAAAAATACACAATATAAAATAAATTAAATATATTGATAAACTAAATATATTGATTTTTGGATGAGTTGGTCCATAAAAAAAAACTAATACTCTAAAAATTTGACACAATCCAACAATCATCACACAATTAATATATAAACCTAAAAATAGTCGGTTTTAATTGAATCTATTAATTGTCAGTCTCAATGTAGTCTAATTTAAAGAGTTTTTTATCTTGGTTCAATAACTTAATTCATTTATCCTACTATCAACCGTCTCATTTTTTGTGTGTTAATAAAATGAATGAGTTATATGGTGATATGGTCTCATATGAAATAAGTATATTTATTAGAAATATAATAATCTTCAATATCTTAAATAAAAGCGTTAAATGATTGTGTAAACTTAAAACATATTGCTATGATAAGTGAACAAATAATTTTAAACACTTTTAATGGATTTTTGTCGATGTACAATAAAGTAAATGTCTGATTTATGGTGTCACACAACCTTTCATATCTTTTTCACCTTTCATGAGTGCAAGACAGTGAAAAATATATCGTTGTTCTCATTATATAAAACAACTAACAAGAAAATCTGTATGTATATGTCGTACAACCATATTCTATCGAATTGGACAAATAATTTGAAGAAAACCCAATGATATTGGAAAGCCCAATATAGATAATGAAAGACTTCAACCCACTTCCCAAATTATTCTCACTCCATGATAAAGTGTCTCCATCTTTTATTCATATCTCGTTACATATTATAGTTATTTACGTATTTCCGTCATACTATATATATGTATATTTACAATTCATTTTTTGTTATATTTTTGTCGACAATTGTCTTACATTCCTTATTTATAATTTTATTTTATTATATAATATTTGCTTAAGACTCATTTTTATCTTTGTTATTTTTGTCTATAGTTTTCTTACATTTTTCATTCATATCTCGTTATGTAATATATATAATTATATACGTATTTTTTCGTTATACTATATGTTTAATTTTCTTTTCTTTCTTTGTTATTTACTAATTTTTGCTTATAGTTGTCTTAGAATTTTTATTCATATTCTATTACGTACTATAATATTTTATTTATAAAATTAATTAAATTTTTATTTATATTTTTTTTTTTTACTTTTTAGTTCTAAAATATTTTCTGTTTACATTTTTGTCTTTCATTTTAAGTCAAATTCATGTGTAGACTTCAAACTTTTGAATATTTTTTTTCATGTATGTACATAATATTATAAAAATTTTATACACAAAAATTTAAATTCTTTAATAAATGTTGAAATAAATATAAATTTTTAAGTATTTAAAGTTGAAAATTTCATATTTAAGTCATTACTTATCAATAATGTTAAATTTTTGTAAGAGAAATATTTATAATATCTTAAATTTGATTAAAAAAAGTATTCAAATAATATATGAGTTGACTTAAAAATAGTAATTAATAATTAAAATTAAATTTTTTTTATCGAGACTAAAATCAAAATGTTGAAATTATAGGACTAATTAAAAATCCTTATATTATCTATTTTTTCATTTGTTAATTTTTTTAATACAATAAAAATGCATCAATCGACCATGTCTTCAATTTGGGCTACTACATCATATACCACAACCACTATTCAACAGTAACTACTTCTACACAACAGTAACTACTCAGTAAACTCCTTCTGCTATTCAACAAATGAGAATGCATGCCATGTCTATACGACAATGTTTACTTGACCAACTCCTTCAATTTTTCAATCGACGGGAGTGCACGCCTACTTGCCTAAGCCTATTCAACACAAAAAATATAATTTTTTACAATATATTGTTATAAATTTATGCATTCCTTGCAACAGATACGAGACTCGCTAAAAATATAAAGTCAAGTCTCCACCCAACCATTTAGCTCTAATAATGAGGACATTGACACTTCAATAAAGCTAAGTCCTCAGCTAGCTCCTCAACTCAGATGGAAAGGACCTTGAGACTTCACAACACACTTCGCTCACGACGATCAGGTCAAGTTGGTATCCATTTCTCTATTGTACAACAATTTTTAATTAATATATCTGATTATATACTAACATATGTTTAAAAAAATTATGACACTATTACTCTTCATATATAGAGCAAAATTGCATATTTCGACTAACATTATAGGATTATAAGCCAAAAACGACAGTACCTCAGTACCTGTAAGTCGAATATTTATTTTAGCATACAAAATCAACTCAGCACATTTGTTCCGTATTGGACTTTTGGGTTGATCTAAGCTCAATATCGTCTCACATCCCTACCTAAGAAGGTATGATATCTCTTATGTCTCTCACCCACCTTAATTATTTACTAAATTGAGCGTTGGACTTGCATGTACACTCACACCAACATACACCTTTGTCTTAGATCCAACAACATATCATCGTTCACATAGTTTTCTTCCTTAAGATATGTCAGTCATGTGAGATTTATGAGTTCTGATCTAAAAAGTGGTCAATTGAAAAATCATTAGTTCACTTTTGTGGAAAAAAAATTGTGCGGTGTTTTTTAAGGAGAAATAAATACTAGGGATTAATTTATTATAAAGAAGAGAAAATATTCATATCATCAATAAAACTTTATACATATAAAATAATGTTAATAATATATTCTTTAACACATACTTTTTAGTTTTATCGATTTAAATTTATATGAATTTCAATAAATTTAAATGAAACATAATAGTTGATAATTGATGTGATTCGTATGAAATTTAACCTATAAAAAAGTGTATTAAAAAATAAACTACTTATTTGATGATGAATTATATAATGTTGAAAGATGTATATTAAAAATATATGTTAAAAAATGAATTATTCGTTCAACCTTATGTGTAAATCTATATAGTTATCTCAACTCAAGTGATTGAATTACCTTTTGAGGAGATATTGTGTAGTGTTATATGCAAGGTAACACAAAAAGTTCTGATTGTGACAACATATAGTTGAAATTAAAAGGGTCAAAATTCCAATAATCTTTCATGATGAAAATCTAATTAACTTTTCAATCATAAATTTATACTACCGCCCTTTTAGAATAAAATAAAATAAAATTCTCATAAAATGTTTGTTCTTTACGTGGAACTAGAGGCAGAAGAACCATGATGTACAATTGATGGAAGTGTTTATGTTGGGTAGCAAATGGAGGAGAGTCCCACGTTCCCACCGACGGACACACCGAACCAGCTCCTTCCCGTCTAGTCTCGGAACACTCTGGGACCAGGACCACCTTAATCCTGACACGTACGTACCGACATAACCAATTGTTGATCGCGACGTGTTAGTAAATCAGTACCTGATGTTTTCTCTTCGCGAATTTTCCACGTTGGCATTTTTTTCATTTGAAAACGGCTCTAATATATGAGCTGTCATGCACAAGCGGACAAGGGCCCACTATGGTGTGATGTGGCACATGCGTGCTCGCCGGCAAAACTTGATTTGCCTTACAACGCCTTTCAATTTGCGATATCAAATCACATAAATATGGTTGGTCTACCGCCAGAAATTGTTAAAGTATATTTGACTAAGCACATTTTCAACGAGACAAAACATGAGCCTAGAGTAATTTCTACATTTAACTTTATTTTATTTTATTTTAAGTTTCCACGTTATTTGTTAAACTTTACCAAAAAAATTAGGAAGACGTTATTCTTTCTATCAATTTTATTCGACCAATTTTTTGGAATAAAATGTGGATTTTTTTGCAATTTTTTATATATTCTTCTTAATTTAATTAACAATAACTTTTTCAAATTTAAAATTTATCAAAATTTATTATAATTATAAACATATATCAAATTAAAAATCATATGTAAAACATTTTAAAAAAATACACCTGTTTTATTTTCGGTGTCATTTACTAACTGCTGACATATGTTTATATTGCACACTACTTGTCCTGCAAATAATCCACACGTACTTAATACCAAAACTGAGGGTCGCTTGGGTTTCTATAATAATTATTTAGGAACAATATAGAGTCTATTTGTTAAAGCTAGAAAAAAAAATGAATTTTATAGATTTAACTATAAATATATAATGTTTTTTATTTTTTCACATTTAATCTCTATAAAATCATAAATGATCGCCTTTCGTTTCTAACATCAAATGAGCATTGCAAAACAAGAGCTCTCAAATAATATTGACATGTTGTCTATAAATGCACATCAACACTTTATGTTTTATGATATATTAATAATTAAAATATTTTATATTTTTAATTAATAAATTTATTTATTTATCATTTAATAATTAGTGTTATTTTGTGAAAAAAAAAATATAAATAAAAATTAAAAGAGAAATTTAAGGGGTTTTGGAAAATTTATTCTTCCTATCATAAATTATGAAACTTTTCTCATCTTGACTCTATTCATTAATGTCTTTTTTTATTTTTAATTCTTTACCACATAAATATGATAGAAAGAACACCGATGATACTGAGGGGTATAATTGAGTTTTAGAGTTACGATTGTTAAATATTGGTATAACATCATCCTCGTCTATCAAGAATTTTTGTAACACTCAAACTAAAAGACATATTTTTGAAGTCAATTGTATATTTGTGATAAAAAAAATGAAAATGAAGAGAAATGACAATTAATCAAGAAGAAAAAAGTTACATGGTTTATTGTAGAGAATAAGACGATTTTTCTAAAAACCACTAACTCCCTCTTTTAATTTCTTTTTATATTCTTTTATATATAATAACACTAATTATTAAAATAATAAATAAATAAATAAATTTATTAATAAATAATATAAAATATTTTAATTTTTAAATATCATAAAAGATGATGTGCATTTATAGTATTATAATTATTTGCAAGTGCTTTTTGTATATCGTTGACATTAAAGATCAAAGTCGTCTCTGACTAATTACATGACCAAATCCAAACAAAAACAATTATATAGACTAAGAAATATTTAAACTAATTTTATAATATTTCATCTTTATGTTATAGCATTTTTAAAAGAGGTTTTTTTTAAAAAAAAATTATAACGGGAAATTGATTTAAATAGCTTCTCATAAAAAATAATTTTACATATTTTTATTTTTTTTGTTACAATTATGTTTGAAAATTCATTTTTAAAAAATATTTAAAATGAGAAGTTAGTTTGGAGAGATATATTTTTTCAAAAAAGTTAGAAATTTACTACGTTAAAATCTTTAACAATGAGCAACTAGTTTATTGAATTTTAAAAATACTCTCTTAATTATAAACAAAAAAATTTGAAATATATATCTTTCATGATTTTTGAGTAATTTTTCATAAAAATCATTTTTAAAATTATAAAATTAAAATCACTTTTTAAATCTATAGCAAACCAATTTAGGACTCTTAAATATTTTTAAAATCATTAAATTACATCTTCTTCATCTTTACTATTCATTTTCTTCTTCTTCTTCTATGAATGGATCAAAGTTACATTTTGAAGACTAATATAAATTTTTCGTATTTTGTGAGAGATTACAGTGAGATTTTGATGATTTATGGATACTAAAAAACAATTTTTATTTTTGTAATATATAATACAATTATATTAAAATTATATTAAAATTCTAATTGTAAATCTATGTAAAGTTTAATATAAAATTAGATAAAAGGTATATTAAATTTTAGCTCAAATATTATGAGTTAAATGTCGGATATTATATGAGTTAATTATATGATATTTATTCATTCTTTAAAAATAAAAAACAAAAAAACAGACAAAAAGTTCAACGCACATTCTTCAAACATAAAATAAACGATTCCATGTGGCAAACTCTCAAATCGAGACTCGAATTGTGACAAAGGCGTCTCATCTTGAGTGGTAATGAGTTATGACAGCCGATTAAAGTGCACTGGTTTTTTTATAAGAGAATAAAATTAATGGTTTTTTTACAAACTAAAATGAGTTGTGGTTTTTTCTCTCGAGGGACCAAAATGGATATGATATATATTTATCATGTTTTTTGTTTAGGGGTGTTTTAGCCGTGGAAGAGGAGCTATGGGCATTTATTATGGTCTAAAGATAGCTTGGAATACAAGATTTCGACGTATAAATATATATGGTGAATCAAGTATGATATAGGTTTGCTAGAGGATGTCTGGCTCAGAACTCACTCGTGGTCTTCTATTGTGGATTCGACTCATTATATTCACCAAAAATGAGGGGATAATTATTGGGATACATATGTTACGAGAAGCAAATCAGGTAGTCTTGTCAGACATGATTTACATGGTTCCATTAGGATTTTAAAATTTCCGTTAGTTTTTATTTCTAATGTCTTAAGAATATATGTTGCTTCTTTTTTCTTTTTCTGGATGATTCTAGTTTCTTTTAGGGGACATAAGCCGTTTTGCTCATAAAAAAACTTGTATATTGTTTAAATGCTATATCTTTTTCTATCAAATATATATGTGACTTTGGTTGGGAAAAAAGATTCAATATATCTTACTTGCTCGGTATTTATTTCTAATAATCATTAACGATTTCTCACATTTAAAAATAATGTATAAATAATTGAGAAAAATTATATAATTCATTTATTAAATTATTATTGTAAAATATTAATATATTTATCATTATCATAAATACAAATTACAATATATAAAATTAAATTGAAAATTGTTTATTCGATATTAAGTAGTTGCTATGATAAAACTTATTACCTCTTAACACTCCAAGTCGCCAACAATTTCTCCAGTTTTATCATTCATATATTTAGTTAAAGTCTTTTCTATCATGACTAAAAGATGTATTTATTAATATGAGTAAACATACCAATACTTTAGTATAAATCAACTCAATCAACATTTTAATTTAATCTACTTAAATTTAGATTTAATTCCAACCAACTCATTTAAACTCAACGATGTTCGACTCGAATTAATAATAGATTTAACATCTGCGATATTTCGAAATAAACCGAATCTTAGTCGATTTTAGTGATTGCCTATGAGTGAGAAAAACTAGTAAAACTTTTCAAGAATGACATGAGTGTTGATGTTGGCAACGATATTATTTTCTATACGAACTGATCACATGGAAGAATGGAGCATGTGAAGTAGTTAGAATTTATTTTGCAAAGGGGTAGGGAATGCCAAAGACAGCTCTACTAGTATCATATCAACTGTAATAATCAGTTCATATTATAAGCTAGCTTTCCTCATTTAGCTGTCCTTTTCCCTATTTAAATTATCGTACACCATGTGAGGACCTTAACACATGACTCAAAATAATCCATGGTTGAAGAGAATTGTGACCAACATTGAATCCTGAAACACAAAATACAAGCTAAAGCCAGTCACAAATCGCTAGATTTTTTTATTTCACTTTTCATTTGAAAACGATATCCAACCCCAATAATCAATTATAGTTTATTCATTGTGGATGGATTAAAATAAGCAGGTGTTAGTAGTTATATTTTGTGTAGTAGCTTTGTTTTGGAAACTAAGCAGGATCCATGCTTGTTGAATGTAAACTTTAAACTTAGCTGACAAGAATGTACCTACATAAAGTGCACAACTTTGGTTTATAAAGAGTTCATACTAGTTAATCAGGTAGCATCCTGTCTTAATTTGAATTGAAAATATGCACGGGACCAATGGCAATATGAATAAATAAAACATAGGGGCGATTAGATGTCTTTAGTACAAATGATGTGATTCACACCAAAAAACATAGGGGCAATGAGTTTCTTCCACTAAGTAGTCTAGTGGATTCATCATAAATTTTGTCATCAGAGTCAAAAGGTGTGACATTATAGGTAGGAAAGTATATGTGACGAATGTGTTGGATGCCTAAATACTATCTTGTTCATGAAAGATGCTTAATTACTCTTAACTATTGGTTTTATTCTGTTTTATCATTATCTCACAACAACAATGATAAATGAACACTTATTATTTCGTTATTCATTCAACATCTTATGTATTTTTATGCATTTTTTTTTTATCACATCCTTAATATATTACATCACTCTTTATTTCTACTTCTCTCAATGTGTAAAAAGAGTGTATGAATGTCTATTGATAATTTTTCTTTCACTTATTTGTGAGTGTGCAGGTTCATTAAGCTCATAGTGGTAGAATGTTTAGCGACACTCCAAAAATCTTTCATGTTGAAGTTGTGAAACCATTTACTTGTTGAGCTGGAATTAAAATTGGGGAGCATTGAACTAGGATTATTCTTGCATGATCTTTTAGATACACTCACAGATATTTATTCTATTTTTTATTCTTTTAGTTATTTCAAAATAATCTAAAAATTAATTCTACATTTTATTTTTCTCGAAGTGTACCTAAGACTTGTAATCATAATTTTGTGACTATGTAAGACTTGTTGGTTGAGCTATTATGTGCTAAAAGACAAAAGTGTGGTGTCCATTGTTGGTTTCCTGTACAATATAAGTACTACATTTAATAAAGCAAGAGACAAGTTATCTACCCTAAGTAAGATTTTATGTGCCTCTCTCCACAGCTCTACCTTGCATTATTCCATTTCATCATCTTCAACCTCAACAATCTACTATTTTTATAACCACTATAACAGAGCTAAATCATTGGACTAAATTTAACATGTGCTTGACAAATCACTAGGTTGCTCCTTCCTCTCCATTTCATCTTTTGGATCCCTCGCAGCTTAGCTTGTTCACAAGTTGTAATGCCACTAAATTATGTCTCTGTTTTCATGATTCTTTTAAAGCTCATTAACTTTCTTTATTTTAAATGTGTTAACTTGTACCGATTATTTTGTTGAGAAAAACACAGAAAAAAATATATATAACTAGAATACAATAATATAATGCAAAAATTCTAAAATTGAAAAAAAAATTATTACCATTATTTATTGACGACTAAAGAATAATATCATGTGAATTATTTTATAATACATATAATTCTCTGAAACAATCTATTGTCATCTATGCAACTACATTCTTTAAAATAAATGTATGAACTTATCTCAGAAGACTCTAATACAAAAATATAAGAGAAATGAAAATAATCACATATAAATTTAAGGTTCTAATTATTGTATCTTGTAACGAAGAATTAGAGTTATATACTCTTGACATCCATTCCCCTTTCTAAATTAGACTATTTTAACATATATTATTTCAATCAACTCTAAGAATCTCTAAATTGATTAAAAAATGATATATCTTCTATTTTTATTTATTATCGATAATTATAGTTAAAAAAAGTTATTGTACTTTATCATAAAAAGTCATACTAAAGACTACAAAATGAGTCTTTTAAACCTAATAGACCGATTACTTAAGTAAATATGAACACCATATTATATTGTTATGATTGTTATATTTTAGATTTTGAAACTTACATTAAATAATAAATATAATAACTTTTTAATAATTTAATCATATTAGTATATATTATTTTTAATATATTTAAAAATATTATAAAATGGATTGAATTGTGATGTCATATAAAGTCAATTTTTTTAAAAAAATGTTATGCTAAATCTCAAAAAATATATTGGAGGCTTCTATGGTACATTTAAAAATTTACGTGTTTTGTTATAATTTTATTTAAAATAAAAATTTTAATGAAAATAATTTATTTAATTATTAGAATCAAAATTGTATAAATAAATATTCCAACTCTTAATTTAAATGACCAAACGAACAAGTTAAAAAAACTATTGATCAAAATTGTCATAGTATCGACGTACACTTTTTTTTTATTATAATACTGCAAAACTTGTCGAATATATTTAATTTCAATAACTTATAATTTTATGAGTCTATTTAAAAATGCATCACATTAATTATATAAAAATTTAATATTAAATAAATTTTTCAGAAAATTTATCGACAATATTATACTTTTATAAAAATAAAACTCAAACTAAAAAAGAAAAAATCATTTATGCATCAAACTCTTAAAAAATGAATTATCTCTTGTAACTGTGCGTTTTAACCTGATAAGTAATCTCGTTTAACATAATTAGATTGTCTTATCCATCGACAATTATGATCCATATTCCGCGCGTATTATTGCGTTGCGTCTATATAAACCAAACTAAACACAAAAATGATCATCATCTATATATTCCCTTTCACGCCTGCAACTCCAAGTTGCTAAGCGTGTGCTTATGGACATTATTGTTATCTTCCTCTTTCTCTTCCTTATCTTTCTCTCCACTCTTCTTTCCTTTTCACTCTTAAACAAACACAATTATAACATACACAAGCCTAAGCTTCCCCCTGGTTCAATGGGTTGGCCTTATATTGGACAAACACTCCAACTTTATTCTCAACACCCTAACATCTTCTTTGCTTCTAAACAGAAAAGGTTCTTCATTCATCTCTTCTCTTTCATTCATGCTTTTTCAAATATTCATTCATATTCATATTCTATCTAACTTGATTATAATTGTACAAATTAATGTTATGAATTAGATATGGAGAAATATTTAAAACGCATATACTTGGGTGCCCATGCGTGATGTTAGCAAGTCCAGAGGCAGCAAGATTTGTGTTGGTGACTCATTCTCAGTTGTTTAAGCCTACATATCCCAAAAGCAAAGAGAAACTTATTGGTTCTTCTGCATTATTCTTTCATCAAGGAGATTACCACTCTCGCATTAGGAAACTTGTTCAAACTTCTCTTTCTCCTGAATCTATCAAGAAGTTAATCCCTCTTATTCAATCCCATGTTATTTCCTCCTTGGAATCATGGGCCTCTATTGAAAATGTCATCAACTCTTTTCATGAAATGAAAAAGGTTCGTAATGACTTTTATTGCATGGCGTTGAATTTTGTTTTCATATGTCGGTCATCATTATTTATTAATTGTCATCGGGTCCTTTTCCTATTTCTATCATCTTTGTCCGCAGTATCCTGTTGCACCAATAGGAGCTGTTAGATTTACACAGAATGCACTATGGTTTTTCTAACTCATAATTTTACTCGATTATTGGCAGTTCTCTTTTAATATCGGTATCCTCTCTGTCTTTGGTAATTTGGAAGGCAATTATAGAGAACATCTTAAGGAGAATTATTGCATAGTAGAGAAAGGATACAACTCTTTCCCAAATAAGATACCCGGAACTGCATACTCAAAAGCTCTTTTGGTAAGCTACAGTGCAACATTTGAAAGCTTTGCAGCTGCATCAACTGCATTTGTCTACAACATAAAAGCTAGCAGCATACTTTAGAACCTTAGAAACCGATTTTCTGTATTTTCTCTGTCTAATGATTTTTCTTTTTTTGGTTAAATGATCTCAAGGCGAGGCAAAGGATCCAAGAGATTATAAGTGAGATAATTTGCAAGAGAAAGGAGCAGAGATTGAATGAGAAGGATCTATTAGGCCAGTTGCTAATGTATAAGGATGAAAAGGGACAAACGCTAACAGATGAGGAAATCGCAGATAATGTAATTGGAGTACTATTTGCAGCTCAAGATACTACTGCAAGTGTTCTAACTTGGATTCTCAAGTATCTTCATGACGATCAGAAACTTCTTGAAGCAGTAAAAGTATGTGTTTTTGTTCCCACCATATATATATTTCCAAATACTTATTGGCCTTTGAAAATCAATATTAATTCATGAGTCAAAGTTACAGGCAGAACAAATGGCAGTATATGAAATCAACGATAAAGGAAAGATGCCATTGACATGGGGCCAGACTAAAAATATGCCACTTACTCATAGGGTATGGTATATAATTATATATACTATATACTATACTATGCATGGTAAATGCTATGCAAAAAAACTCTTTAATTTGAAAGCACCTAATTAATTCATGAAAACAAATATGAGCAGTATCTTGTATTGTAGGTAATAATGGAAAGCTTGAGGATGGCAAGCATCATATCATTTACCTTTAGGGAGGCTGTGGTTGATGTAGTATACAAGGGTAAGAATTTGTTTTACCTCTGCATTATTTATGGAAAGTTTCGTTTTCAAAATATTTTATCATAATTTGATTCCCTACATGATTGATTAATTTATAAAATGATGTTTGATATTGCAACTGTTAAGGATATTTAATACCAAAGGGTTGGAAAGTGATGCCACTGTTCAGAAACATCCATCATAATCCAGAATTCTACCCTGCTCCACACAATTTTGATCCTTCAAGGTTTGAGGTATGCTATTACTATGCTTGTCACATTAACAGGTTTCTTCACCACTTAGTCAAATAAATATTAAAATATTTCGATTTTGGATTGTTGTAGGTTGCTCCAAAGCCCAATACTTTTATGCCATTTGGCAATGGAGTGCACTCTTGTCCAGGAAACGAGCTTGCCAAATTGAACATGTTGATTTTAATTCACCATCTAGTAACCAAATTTAGGTGAACTTTAATTTTGACTACATTTTGTCAAATTTTTTAATATGTTTTTTTTCATACTTTATTTTACATAAACTATCATGAATAGAGTGCTCATTTGGTTGAGTCAAATAATTTGATTGGCAGGTGGGAGGTAGTGGGATGTCAAAGTGGAATCCAATATAGCCCATTCCCAATTCCTCTTCAAGGTCTACCCACAAGATTTTGGAGAATCGAATAGAGTCAAAGAAGATAATTATATGATAAAGTATTTTTTTCATATATAATTTTCTTTTTAGATATTCCTTGCCACCCCAACATTGATCTCAATTCCTCCTCTCTGTTTTAGCGAGAGTACATTATTATAGTATCTAAGTATAACATAATATCTATCCTATTGTAATTGTAAAGGGTGGCATAGCTTAATTAGAAACCATATCAATTAATCCAAGTATGTAGTAATACTAAATGTTGTCAAGAATCTTTTGTAATTTGAAGACTTGTCTTGGATTCCAATTTTTTTTATTTCAAGTAGAATATCTCCTACATGGTCCCTGGTCCATGATAGTTTCAGAATTACTTGTGGACCTATGATATATGAAGTTTAGCTTCATGATTGGAATTGCGATTTCAATCAATTGTGTAATATCAACATCAAATTTAGGACATTATGTATGACATATCATAGCACCGTATATGTTCAAAATTTATTTCTCATTCTTATTTTTTCTTCTAACTGAAGAACAAAATTTACAATTTCTTAAATTTAACAAGGCAAGTCAATCAATTTTTTTTGAAAAACAAATATTAATTAATATATTGATTGTGTTATATTAGGGATAATATCAAATCATCAACCTCTTTATTACTCGCAACTAACAAGCAAAAATGATCTCACAAAATAATTAAATTAATTACAACATCAGCTCAAAGTGATGCAATGTGGCTCTATTTGCATGGTTAATCACGGACTAGTCACAAGCTGTGACTATGAAAACGCCATGTGTTGCTAATTAATTGGCTGGCTGAAAAGGAGATGCCCTTAGCCAAAGGGATCTATAACCTTTCTAGGGCACGCTAAGATGAGGGGAGGGGACCGATCGAGGTAGTACATTACATTAATTAGTGGATCTTATGGAAGGGTCGGAGGTTTTGAAGCTACTGCCACTATGTCTTTGCTTAAATAATGGACCAAAAGTTTTCTAGAGTACAACTTTTTCTTTTTTTTTTGTCACGATAGCAATGGTCGGTAGTGTTGGGTAAATGAGTCTCATGTTGAATGGAAGATTGGGCTTTAATTGTTTGAGGTTTTAAATGAAGATATGATGTTGAATTTATTGTTATGATTCTTTGGACTTTTTCTTACCATTTAAATTTGGAAACTTGGTCTTTTGTATTTCCACAATTAATCTTATACCCTTTAAATTGATAAAAATTTAAAATTACTCTTAAAAATTTCATTGATTGAATGGTAAAAAAAATTATTTTAAAATCTCACTTCTCAATCAAATTTTCGGTACATAAAATTTTTCAATTAAAATTCAGTCCACAAATATTCACTATTGGAAATTTAGTATTTCAAATTTTCGGTAATAATTATATTACCGGAGATTTCGCTACTAAATTTCCGATAAATATTTATAATAATAGAAATTTGTGTCATAAAATTTCCGATAGTTATATTTTTCGAAAATTAAAAAAATCTGGTAGTTATTTTACTTAACCAAAAATACAAACAACCCATTATATTATTTTTATTTTATTTATTTTGAAATAAGGATGAAAAAACGCAATTAGTATGTGGATTTTTTTTATAATAATAACAACAACAAAAAAAAAATAATAGAGTAAATTATATTAATAAAATAAATTAAATTAAATTGAACAAACAAAATAGATTAAGTTAAAAATAAGGAGAAAGTTACTCTATTATTAATAATAGAGTAAATTATAATTATATTAGAGCGAGAGAAAAAAAAGGAGAAAATTATTATAAACATAATGAGTAGTTTGTTTTGGCATATCTATTTAACCACTTTTTTTCTCTAATTTAATATATTTTATTTTATTTTAATAACAGAATTTTAATTTTTTTTAATTATTTTTAATTTATTTAAAAATTTAAAATACTATTAATAAAATAAAATATATTAAATTAAAAAAATTAAATAATTGATTAAACGTGCCAAAAATAAATAACATGTCTTTAATATCGAGGGAGATTGTTGTAGATAAAAAAGTTCATATTAAATAAAAGAATGTGTTAATCTATATACCTAATACATTAATAGTTTAAGTGCAAATGCATGTTCAACACATAATGAGATTGCTCTTACTCTAACATAATTATAGTATAATGAATTTCTGTCACTCCCTCTCATGACCCAACATGTAGCTATTTTTTTATGTAAACAAAATCAAATTAAATTAATTTATAAGAGATGTTCTGACTCATCACAAGAAGAAAATACAAGCTAACAAACCTACCTAGCTACCAGCCCCAAACAATTCAGCAGATTGGAACACCAATTAGGAAAAATAATATTCCACATTTTTAATACAATTTTAAAAACAACTCATGCATCCCAAAAATAAAATACAATTTTAATACGGACGTCGGCAACAAGTACCATTAGCAAATCCTCCCTTAAAAATAATAAGGTTCCTCAACAACTAGCTAATGACTAAAGTGGATCATCTCAATGGATGATTAATCATAGGTTTATCATACTAAAATTTAATAATAATAATAATAATAATTATTATTATTATTATTATTATTATTTATTATAATTTTAAAATTGAAAGTCTATCAATGGTGAAATAAATAGTACCAGAAACCTCAAGTGACATTGAGATTCTAATGGAAATAAGAGGAATGGAGGAGAAATGTAGACATGTTTGATTCAAATAGAATAGACAAGTTATTTTTAATTAATGCTTTTGTGTTTGGTTTTCTCTCATTTTCTCCAAATTCCCTAAAAATGGAGGGAGAGTAAAATGTGCTCGACGAGGGATTTTGGTTGCCTCCCTTATTAAAAATATAACCGAACATAAAAACTTAAAAATATTATATCTCCTACATTTACTCTAACCAAACATGTCCTAATTCTTGAACTAATGTGAGACCCTCTTATATTTTCATTGCTTTACTCAAATCAATATATATGTGATATAGTAAAAGAATAAGGAATTAAAAGATACCTTAATCAGGAAAAATCATGCTTTTTATATAGAAAGTAGGGAGAGGTCATTTAATGACCTTATGTCCTTGGCGCAATTAGGTCACAGTAACATTTGATCGACCCAATATCCTAGTGAATCATATGTTTGGGTCTACACGTTCATATTTAGTGGCGAAGCTTGAAAGGTTTGTTTATAAGGCCCACCTTTACTTTCACCACCACCTACTTTTCATCCAAATTGTGATCTCGTAAGCTCCTATTATGTACATATAAACGAAAACCCCTCTCTTATTTATCATCCCTCCAATATTGAATGATTCAAATTATCACGGGTGGGATTGCATTATGTATATATCGCTGGAGATAAAAAAACAAATTCAGTTTCATAGATGGGTCGATCAAGAAAACACATTTTGAAGATCCCAATTTTTTCGCATGGAAACGCTGCAATACCTTGATCATTTTGTGGTTCTATCATCCAATTTCTCCATAAATCATTTCTAGTATCCTTTAGTTCGATGATGTTTCCTATGTTTGGCAAGAACTCTGCAATCGATTCTCGCAAGGTGATTTCATTCGTATTTCTCAATTTACTTATGATCTTTCCTCCCTAAAATAAGGAGATTCCTCTATAACAATATATTTCACAACCTTAAAGAATCTCTTACATGAACTTTACAATTTTCATCATATTCCTTCATGCAAATCTTTTTCCAATGGTTGCTGCAATACTTTTCTACTGTAACGGTATATCAAGAACATGATTCGATTCTCTATTTTCTTCAAGGACTCAATGAAACATACACCACTGTTCATTCACAAATTATTTTTCTTGATCATTTTCCTTCCCTCACAACAGTTTACTCTATGATCCTTCAACAAGAACGACAATCTCACATTGGTCTTTTTCTTGAACCAACTGTTCTAACTGTCAATTCCTCAATTAAACCCTACCAAAACAAATCAAAACCCAATTTCAAACTCAATGGTGGAAAACCCCTAAATTCTAGGTTATGCACACATTGTAAGAAAACCAACCACACCATTGATAAATTCTATCTTCTTAATGGTTTACTTTTTGGATACCAAACCAAGAAAGTTGTTGATAATGTTGAGAGCAATCCTCAAGATGCATCCACCAATTTTTATACACTTACAAAGGAACAAATTCAAAGTATTTTGGCTCTTCTTCCCCCAAATTTCTTTGTCAATCCATCTCAAGTCTCAAACCTCATAAGCAACCAGAACATTCATTATGATTCCTTGGATATAGGTAATGTGCAAGGTACATATTCAAAAGTTTGGATTTTAGACTCTAGGGCAACATATCATTTCACTACTTCTGTTATTTTTTATTCTTCATATCAATCTATTTTTCCTATTGTTGTGAAATTCTCAAATGGACAATTGACTTGTGCTATATATAGTGACACAATTCCATTAACTGATTCTCTTATTTTGCACAATATTCTTTATGCTCCCTGGTTTTCTTTGAATATTTTTTCTTTTAGTAAACTTATAGCATTTAATTCCTGCAATTTATTGTTTTCCCAAAATTCTTGTGTTACTCAGGAATTGAAAACTTTGAGGATGATTGGTAATGTTATCCTTTCCAATAGATTGTATGAAATTGTGTTTCCTATCTCTATCACTCATAATAGCAACATTGATTATGTCATTCATACTATTGATTATGTATCTTCAGTTTTTCCTTTAGAATATGTTTAGAATTATAGACTTGGTCACCCCTCCCCCACTTGTTTTTCTCATGTAAGCAAACAACATTACTCTATTTTACCTATTTGTTTACCTTTTTTGATGTATGTCAATTTTCAAAGCAAAATAAATCATCTTTCAATACAAGTACTACTATTTCCTGTTCTAATTTAGAGCTTTTACGTGTTGATATATGGGGTCCCCTTTCTCACCCTATATGCATGGTTTTAAGTACTTTTTAACTATTATTGACGATAGTTCTAGATTTACTTAGCTTAAATCAATGTATGCTAAGAATGAAACCAATAATCATCTAATCAATTTTACTACCTATGTTGAAACACAATTTCACATTTCTGTTAAATCATTTGCTCTAATAAGGGGATTTTTGCTCTAATAATGTTCTTGAGATTTCTATGATTTCTTTTTTACAATTCAAAAGGTTTTCTACATCATACTTCATGTGTTGAAACACCACAACAAAATGGGGCGACTAAACCATCAACATATTTTTAACATTGCTCGAGGTCTAAGTTTTTAGTCACACTTGCCTTTGTCTTTTTGGTGTTACTCTATTATGCATGTTGTGCATATTATCAATCTTCTTCCTTCATCAAAATGCCAAAACATGTCTCTTTATTTTATGTTGCATAATAAACATCATGATTTTAAGTCTTTGGTTCTCTTTGTTTTGCATCTACTCCTACTACACATAGAACTAAGTTAAACCTCGAACACACAGCTGTATTGTTTTGGGTCATAAAGAAGGTGTCAAAGATTATGTACTTTTTGATTTACATTCTAAACAAATTATCTTATCTAAACATGTTGTTTTTTATGAGAATATATTTCCTTTTTATACTAATGATAATCTGGTGTCGCATAATCATACTTATAAGCTTCATTTGCTTACAGCATCAAATTTTCAGATTTGTCTCATGAATTTGATCAACATAATAATGATTTGTCTCCCAATGCTAGTAATATTGAGCATACCAATTTATTTCATGTTAGTAATGTTGTTGATAAGTTTGTTTTACCTATTTTAGACAGTTTCACTTCTAATGATGACGACGACTGCTCGATTTCCCTTGGTTCAGTCATTCATACTTCTATAAGGCATATGCATCCTTCTTCATACTTAAATGATTATGATTGCAAACTTATCTCTAAAGTAGTAATGTCAATTATAAGGAAGGGGGTTTGAATTATAATTGCCTCTTTTTAAAAATTTCTGTTTAAAACTAAAAGTTTAACTCAAGATTGATCTTGGTTATAAACGAAGATTGACTTTGGTTAGTAAAAAACAACAATATAAATTTTATCAATATAAAATCTGATTGTAAAACATAAAATAAATAGAGATAGAGATAGAGAGATCACATAAGGATATAATCTGGTTCATCCAATCCGGGTTACATTCAGTCCTCACAGCCGGAAGATTTTTCACTAAGTGTTCGAAACAGAGAACATTCTTAATTTTTACACCACCAGTCCAATTCAACCTTGATATGTTATAATCTTTATTTTTTAACCTAGAAAGGATTTTTACAATCACCTTTCAGCCTTGAAAGGATTTTTACAAACACACTTAATCTAACATAAAAGATAAACTTGAGTTACAAATGATGTGTATGATAAAAGTGTTTGGGATCTTAAAACTTCTCAACACTTGTTTGAGATAAATGAAAGACAAACTCAATATATAATGATTCAAAGGTATAGTGAAGAGAGCTGGAGAGTTTGCTTGAAGAGTTTTTATGACTTGTTACTTGAACAAGTGTTGGTAGATATATTTTAAAGCAATTAAACATGTGTTTATTTGCTATGTCCAGAATGATCTTGACAAAACGAAGATCATTCTTGCTTTTGGGTTTCATGAAAAACGTGAATGTATGAGTGAATGAGTTGTCACATGTCAGTTGGCACTATTTTGAGTCATGTTTATGCAGAACTTTCTGTAGAATATTGTAAGTACAATGTACTTGTGATTTTGCTCACTACTCATCAATTTGGAGATCAATCTTGAGGTTGTTTTTTTTACCTTTGGGCATTGATCTTGAGTTCTTGACTTCACCAATGATTTGAGTAGTCTTGATACTCTTTAATATGTGATTTATACTTTGGAAAACTATCTCTTTTAATTTTGTCTTTAAAAGAGAATTAAAATCATAATGTTCTTTTGTAAAACAAGTACATTCTTCGTTTTGTGTTTTGTATGAGTATTGGATTTTGACAGCTGTTGTGTGTTAGTCCTTTATCTCAAAAACATGATGTGCTGTATACAGAAAGGTGCAGCAGCAATGTCCTTGTTGTCATGGTTGTTTTTTTCTCATAGCTCATCAATTTGGAGATTGATCTTGATGTTTTGCTATGCCTTTGTTGATCCTCTTTGATCGAATCTATCCAAAAAAATCTTGTGTAGATTATTAACTTCCTCTGTGATGAATACTGATGTTTTGTAGTGTAGATAAATATACTTTTGTAGCCAGATCAATCTTTAATTACCACAAATTTTGCTCTTTCTAAACTAGGACATTCTTGGATTAAAACTGTGAAAACGAAGAGCATTCTTCGTTTCTGTTTTGAGTGATTGCTGAATTTTGACAGTTGTTGCGTGCCAAGCTTTTCTGTTCTGTAAGTGTGTCAATGATGCATGGACTTTATCATTTATGTCCAGTGAAATAGGGTAAGTTGTCATAAAGGAGTGGTTGGATAAAGTCTGCCAAAAAAGCAAGAGTGATAAAAACTACATCCAAGAACATTCTTGAGATCCAAGATTATTCTTCGAATTTGTTTGTGATGAACTGATTTGTATTTTGAGATTGTGTCAGTTGTCTGAGTTGAGTGCTTGCTTTTTCAATCACGTGTGCAGGTCTAAAAAAGTACAATCAGTAGTGTACTTTACAACTTGTAGCTTTGTACTTGCACTTGCCTTATTTGAAGAATGATATTGTTTTATACTTTTAAAGAAACATGTCTTTGATTCTTCGAATTCTGGAACAAATATGACTTAGATTGATCCTTGCTTATTCTAGATAAAGATATGAGATGAGTAATGTTTTTAGTTTTTAGGATCCAATCTTTCACAAAGAAACTGATTATTCTTGTTTCAACCATAAACGAAGATCGTTCTTCGTTTCTCAGCAATAGCCAATAAGTCAAGATCGATCTTCGTTTTCCAGAACTACTTCAAGATTAATCTTCGTTTTCTAGAACTGCTTTCTTTGATTTTAATGAGATCTGATTTGTGATGTTTGATACTTATCTTGTTTTAATACACTCAAATACACATGTTAAATACCAAAACACTTAGAATCATAATTAGAATTCTTAATTAATTTTTTGTTTGTTTGCATCAAAACATTAAATTGATATTTTGTCTCAACAACCTCTAGTTCCAAACATTATGTCAACATGTCAAGTTCACTTTATTCCTTACATAATTTTTTTATCTTATGATCTTGTTTCTATTACCCATAAATTATTCCTTATGTCTCTTTATGTTAATCTTGAACCTCACACGTATAAACAAGCTATTAAGTATTGTTGTTGGAAACATGCCATGGATCAAGAAATAATTGCACTTGAAATAAACAAAACATAGATTTTAACTGAACTATATAAGGTTAAAGATATTATAGGTTGTAAATTGGTGTTTAAAACCAAATTGAAATCTGATGGTGATATTGAAAGATATTAAGCAAGACTTGTGGCCAAGGGTTACACTCAATTAAAAGACTTTGATTACTTTGAAACTTTTTCTCCTGTTATTAAAATGATTACTATTAGAATGGTTTTGACTATATCTACTGCTATGAAATGACATTTATATCAACTTGAGGTCAATAACGCTTTTTTACATTATGACTTTAAGGAAGATGTATATATGCAACTTCCTCATGGTTTCCAATCTCCCAAGCCCAACTTAGTTTATAAACTTATTAAATCTATTTATGGTCTCAAACAAGCAAATAGAAATGGAATAAAAACTTATCTAATGCTCTTGTTTCTTTGGAATATGTTCAATCTATATCTAATTATTCTTTATTTGTCAAAAATTATGGTAATCATCTAACACTTATTTTGGTCTATGTAGATGACATTGTTTTCACTGATGATGATTTAAAGGAAATCAGTTATGTCAAAAGTTGTATTCATTATGCATTTAAAATTAAGGACCTCGACTCCTTCAAGTTTTTTCTTGGTCTAGAAGTTGCACAATCTTCCAAAGGTCTATCTCTAAATCAAAGAAAATATGTGTTGGATCTCTTGAACGATATAGGCCTATTGAACTGTAAACCAGCCTCTAGCCCCATGCTTCCCAATCTCAAGCTTCAAAAATATGATGTTAATCCATATCTTGATCCAAAGCTATATAGACTTATTATTGGTCGCCTTATCTACCTTACTAATACACAAACCATATCGTTCTTTCTCTGTTAATAATTTTAGTCAATTTATTTTAAATCTTCAACAAGCCAAATTTCTCAAAACCCAATATTTCACGAGTGAACAAAGCACATAGATTTGAATTGTCATCTTGTGGAAGATAAGGTCCACTATGACGCTATTCACCTACTTCCAGTTTCGTCTATTGCTCAACTTGATGATATTCATACAAAAGCTTTACATCCATCTTTTTTTCACTCAATTGTGATCAAACTCAACCTCATAGACATCTTCGGTTCTAGATTGAGAAGCTAATGAAGTTACTCAGTTCTCACTTTATGTTTTCTCTTATTATTCACTTCACCATGTAGTTTAGTTTCTTATACGCTTTTGTTGTTTACAACTATCAATTTATTACTAAATTAGTTGAGTTTATTACTCATTTTTAGATTTGTTATTTTTTTTATGTTATAATTGTAAATAGGTACTTTGTATTAAAAGATATTATTTAGTTCATATCATTATAAAAATTATAAAAAGAAGCACATGTAAATAATTGTCATATAATAAACGTTGTTTAGATTTTCAATATAACAATGATTATTTTACTCTCATATTAATATTAATATAGATAATTTTATAAAATTGTTGCACACTCCATTCATAGAGTAGGCAATGTCCCCTTATCTTAGTCGAAAGTCATTTTTAAAGCTAAATTTTAATGAACTCAATCGTATATGAGAACTCCACCACCAATCATGAGAATATCCTTATATTCCTTCCAGCCCAAATAGCCCATATGACTGAACGTAAAATTAATGTAAATTCCGTTACCCCTTTTTCCTCGCACCCCCTAAGCCATTTATACACCTCACACCAATGGTGGGAGGAATAAAGCAGATAAGAAGGCATAGACAGATTTGAGCGAGAACTCATCTCACATCTTGTCTTCCTATCACCATTGATCATCAATAAGACAATTATTTATTTTTGTAAAAAAACAAGTGAATTGAAACACATCTCATCACAATAATATTATATAATCACGTCCTTTCCCTTTCATTACTATAATACAACTGTACAACTAAGCATTCAAAAGTCACCTACCAAAAAAGAAAAACTAAGCATCCACTTGACATAGTCGACATCCTTACACTATATATACTTACACAAATATTACACCATTCAAAAAAATTTAGTCTGTACATACTGTACAAATTTGAATATTATATTAGAAGATTATATGATATAAATCAACTATAATTTTTATATATAAATTTAAATTTATTAAATATATTATTGAAATACATTAAAATTAATTTTATATAAAAAATATTAACAACATATTTTAAAAAATAATTTTATTATTTTAAGTCAAACATAATTTTAATTCTCTAATTTTGAATTTTGGAATTTTAATCTTTAATTATACAAATTTTATGTTTTGAGATTAATTTTTTATGACCTCAAAATGATATAGAATGATAGTAAAAAAGTTAAACTTGTGACATATTTTATCAATAAATTATATTTATTAATGACGCGTCGAAAAAAATAAACCTTTGAAAAATTTATAAAATTGAAGACTAAAATCTTGAATTTAAAAATTAAAAGATTAAAATCATATTGAAGTTAAAATGAAAAGTCAAAAATATATTTATGAAACTAAAAGTATACAAATAAAGTGATCGATTGCATCCCATATGGTATAAGGAACTTTGGCAAGTAAGATTTTTACTCTTTCGAGTTTTCTCAAAGTTCAAATTTGAATTTTTCTAAATTTCAAAATCTTTACTGTGTTCATATTTTTCTCCTAGTATTTTTTTAATATAAATATATATTTTAAATAATAAATATTACTATAGTTAATTAATAGTAATTGAGTTTTAACCGAAACACAATTTCGAATTTAATTATATAATCATTTTCAATTGAACTCAACACAAAATGGCTCTCATTTTTAATTGAATTCAACGCAAAATGGCTCTACACCGAGTAATATTTTATTTGACCCGAATCTTATTAGTATATTATTTTTAGGATGAGTAGTAGTATATTTGATTTGATATCTTAATAAAAAAATTATATTAAAAAAAATGGTGACGAGCATTGAATTGCCACGTCTGGGTAATGAAAGAGATGGGCCCACCCAAAAAATTCAATGAAGAGCTTATAAGATCTCAAAATGAACATGAGCTATAAATAAAGCGCAGAAGGTGGTGAGTGGTGTGCGACGATCAAAATTAAGTAACGAACAAACCCTTACCAATTTTTCTGTTTTAATCTCTCTTCCACACACTTTCCCTCCCATCTTCTCTTTTGTTTTCTTCCTCTCTACACAAAACTTTTGCTTCCCTCACAACTTCAAAACCACGCACTCTTCTCCAAATTAGGTATAAACCAGATCTCGTCGTCCTCGCTCTCCACCGAACCTGATTCTATTTAATTACATTCAAAATTGAAAGTTCCGTGGCATGATCTTAGCGCTCTTCTTTTAGCTCGCTTGTTCAATCTCTGCTATGGATTTATTCTGGACCGATAATGTGGTGCCAGACTCTTCGCACTTCTCCGTCGCGATCTACTTCGCTTTTGCTAGTTTCGTGGCTAGGTTCTTCCTCGACAGATTCGTCTTTCGTGTAAGATCCTTTGTTTGCCTTTTAATTTCTTTTTCTAGCTTATTGGATTGGATTATTTATTTAAGTCTCTGCAATTTCTCTTCTTAAGGTCATGAATTGTTTTTCATTTAATTTTATTGCGTTTGTTCGCTGAAAATTATTTACGTTGACTTGTAAAGTGGATTTAATTATCTGATTAGGGAAATATTCTAATTCAGTACTGCTCATTCGTATTCAGTTAAGTATATGAGCAGTTTCCTCTGTTGTCAATTGATGAACCAAGGAATGTGCCTTTTAGTTTTTTCTTCCTTTGTCTCAATCCTTCTCGTGAATGATAATTGCATAGTTGTACTTGTTTTATGGTTTCATCTTCTGTTCGCTTTAATAGCTAGGAAACTTGCAATTCTAGCAGACATTAGTTTCTAGTCTTACCAATGGAACAATGGGAAACAAAATGAAATGCATAGTTATTGGTTAAGGGTTTTAGAAGAATATTGTATTATTCTTATTATCAAAATAAGTGAAAAGGGTGCCTTTAAACATTATGTTTTTCTGTAGCCATTAAAATAGAAGGATCTACCCTTTTCAATATAGTGACCGGACTTTGACAAATACTCCCTCCGGTCACTATTGTAAACAAAAATAATTACTTTCACACTTTGTTAAGAAAATTAGTTAAGTGTAATTAATTTTCTAGATTTCATGTAAAACATAAGTCAATTTTATTAAATTGTCCCTTTGAATGTCAAACACTCAACTACCGGCATTAAATGTTTTTTATTAAAATAAGGGTATATTAGTAATACTAACATTAAATGAGTAAAAAATAGTTAACTTTTGTTTATAATAGTGACCAAGATTTGAGATTACTTTTTTGCTTATAATGGTGACGAGAGGGAGTATCATTTTAGCTCCTTTCATTTGTTGCACTGTGAAGAAAACACAGTATTAGTGTAGACAGATCTCATAATGACTTTTCAGGTCGATAGGTTAAGTCTTTTAGCAATGCACAACAGCATGAATGGTGAAAAACTTTTAATTGCATAAGTATGACAATGTTCTGAATTCTTCTTTGTTTCATGGATCCTTTAGGGTATGCTTGGATGGAAGGTTTTAAAGGGGAGGACTTATTTTTTAAAATTAAGGAAGCTATATAATGTATCTAAACATGAATAAAGTGTGATTGAAATGTTATGTCATCATTTATTATGTTATTCTGTCACTTTTTTTTTTCTTTTCAAAATATCATATTTATATTAAAATATAGACTTAGCCCTTCAAAGCCGTCCCCTCCAAAACCTTACTCCGAAACATGGCCTGTGTAAAAATCAGTTCTGGAAGCAACTATTATGTTGTTGAATTGATTTGACCAGAAAGAGTATTAATGCCTCTTTTAAGCAGATTGCTTGAATATTTTGTTGCTTACAGTGGTTGGCCATCAGGATGTTGACAAAGGGTAAAGCTCCTTCACGGATTACTAAGGAAATGCAAGTAAAGATTGGAAAATGCTCAGAGTCAATGTGGAAGCTAACATATTATGCTACAGTTGAAGTTTTTATTCTTAAATTTACCTACCGTGAACCGTGGTTCACTAATTCGAAATTATACTTCAAAGATTGGCCAAATCATGAGTTGAAGTAAGTAATTTATGTAACACGATGACCATATTCAGTCTTTATATTGCAAACGTTTTTCTCATATAATCAGTGTCATCTTGTCATGCATCTCTCTTGTTGACCTGGTCTGCTTTGTATTAATATTTCTTTGAAAGACCAATGCCCTTACTTTCATCATTGATGTTCTTAACATTTAACATACACTGCAGACCTAAACTGAATTTATACTTACCAAATTGGGTTCTGATGCTGCAAGGCCCACAAGTATTATGGAAGATAGATTATTGGAAATGGAAAAGTAGTCCTTTATCCATTTTGGATTGAGAACTTCAAGCGACCTAAGTTTAGGTTTTGCTTTTTACGACAAACTGAGTACATGGAAAAACAAATTTCAAGGGTTTTCAATGCAATAGACAGATATACTCCTCCATTCATAAATTGACAATGCAAATAATATATGTAGATTGTAGTTCATAATTTATAATGAATTTAGTTTCTTGCTTCTTTTGACACTATGTCATTGGTTGCTATTTGGTTCTATCAACAGTCTACTCACATGCTGAGAACTTTTTATTGTGCTTAAAAAGAAAATTACAAGACTATCATACTCATGTTTGAGATTTTCTACTATATAGTAGTTGCTTTATAAAAATTTAAATTGCTTCCTGTTTCGTTTATTTTCCCAGGTTTCCCGTAATGATTTACTACATGGGCCAATGTGGGTTCTACATGTATAGCATTGCAGCTATTCTCACTTGGGAGACTCGAAGGAAGGATTTTTCAGTGATGTTTACTCACCATGTAATTACTGTTTTACTGATTGGGACCTCATATCTAACAAGGTAACTGAAGAATATGCCATGTCAATTTTATATAATCCTTAAATTTGGAACTTAGTTATTTATGGTGGTCTTTTTGCAGAAGTATTAAAAATCTCACACGGTGACCCGTATTTTATGGTCATTACTATTAATGTTGTTTATTGTTCTTTTCTATATTTGTTATCATATTTGGACATTAATGTTGTTCTGCAATTTTGTCTCCCAAGTAATATTCATAAGTACAGGTATTGTTACAAGACCGATGCGATAAACTAAAATCTGAGTTTAAACATAAAATTCTAGATGGACTTTTAAGACTCCAGTGTCCTGAAATTCATTCTAATCTACAGATTGGAATTTCTGATTGATGCAATAACACTATTTGTTGGATTCAAGTGTGAGTGGTTAAGTTCCACATCAGCTATGAATGTGGTAAATGTTGTATATATAATAGAGGTGGTGTCAAAGTCTCTTGTGGATCCTAGAGCATTTGTTCGTTGTTGCTTCCGCGTTCTTCCAGACTTAATTTGCTATATGTCTTGGATTTGACTCTCTTACTGTTCAGATACTTAATAGAACTGATAATGCTGAACACATTTTCCATTTTGTGCAATATTTTGTAGTAGTGGCTATAAAATTTAATTCCAGCCGTAGACTCCAAATTGCGGCCAAAACACAGAGAATGCGGCTGCACCAGCCGCAACATTGAAAACGAAAATGAAAACCCAAAGTGGCCTTATTTTATAGTTGTTTACTTCTTCTCTTTTGATCTATTTGGCCTCTTTGTATCCCTAGAAAAGACAAACTCTGCATATTTTCTATTTTGCTTAATACTTGGTTTGAAAATTAGTAAGAATTAACTTTGATTGTTAGTTATGAATGTGTTAAATTTTGTTTATTCTTCTATTTTTGAGCTCTTACATTTGTATGCCTGTTTATCAAATTCTGATCCTGAATCAGAAGACGTATTTTCTGAATTGTGTATTGAATCTTATTATAAATCATAATATGCATTACCGTTTAAATTCTGTTATTTTTATGTAAAAATAAGTGACATAGCAAAACTATAAGTTGATATATCACATACAAACCACAATAATTCAATATTCAAGTCATAAATCAAGCAACAAAATATAAGTGTATCAATACAAACCACAATAATTCATGTCATCTATCACATTGATTGATGCAATAAACTATGAAGGTTGGTTCAGTTGGCTCACACCCACAAGGTCGTGGGTTCAACTCCCACGGCCGATGTGAGGACCTCTTTGGTGGGTGATCTGTTGTAAGTATCTTTGTCAGCACTCTTTGAGCCTTGAGGCCTGCCCTTACCCTGATGAGCTCCCAGAATCCAACCCATCTAAACTTTTTTTAATCAAAATAAATAAATAAACTATTCATTAATAACTATATGATCAGGATTTGAGCCTAAATGTTCATATGCTTAATAGATCTAAATGCTTGACAAATCTGTATCTTTCTTTATTAGATTAGTGTGCTTTTTCTTTCTGCTCACTTCATTTTTCAGGTTTGCAATAGCGGGATATTTGATTTAGTTAATCAAAACTGCAAAAATGACATTGACTTAAAGACAGATTATGAAGAGGTAACTTACACATGCTGCATTTTACAGTTTTTTCAGGATTGGCTCCATAATCCTGGCCCTTCATGATGCAAGTGATGTATTCATGGAAGCTGCCAAGGTATTCAAGTATTCTGGAAGAGAATTTGGTGCAAGCGTGTGTTTTGCATTTTTTGCAATTTCATGGCTCATACTGCGGCTAATTTTCTTTCCCTTTTGGGTTATTAGAGCAACAAGGTTTGTCTTATTATTTGTTAATTTCATTGGACTTTTTTTACCGACAACTTACTAATCATATTTACTTATCACTGTGTTTCTCACTTTCCAGCCTTGATCTTCAGCAGTGTTTAAACCTATCAGAGAGTTTTCCCATGTTTCTTTACTATGTGTTTAATACGTTGCTCATCATGCTGCTTATCTTCCATATATATTGGTGGATGCTCATATGTGCAATGATCAATAGACAACTGAAAAATAGTGGAAAAGTTGGTGAGGATATTAGATCAGGTAAGCAAATTTCATTACTACAGATTGAGTTTATTGTTATTAGTATTCGATGATTCTTTTGTTCAGGAGCCAGTCCATTGTCAGGATATTTAAGACTGAGTTTATTAATACCGATTTCCACTAGTAACATCATAAATGAATAGTTTATGAAATTCTGAGTTTTACAAACAAGGTTTGCCTGGAGAACAAATTTTTTAAGACGTTTGCAATTCTAGTAAGACCGAACGATATTGTATGGGACGGAGTGTTGGGTGGAAAAAAACTAACATGAGGATAAAATACACGTAGCAGAGATGAAAATGTTGTGTTGGATGTGTGAAAAAACTAGACGAGATAGGATTAAGAATGACAACATTAGAGAGAAAAAGCTTTGGGGTAGCACCTATCATAGAAAAGATGGTGAAAACTCAGCTTAGGTGATTTGGGCATATAGAGAGGGTAGTCAAATCACTAGAAGTTGAGGAAGACCTAGAAAAATTCTTTTTATAAGAGAAATTATTAAGAAAGACTCAGATTAATGAGTTGGATAGAGATATGCTACATGACAGAACATTATGGTGTCGTTTGATCTATGTTGTTGACCTTACTTAGCAGGATAAGGCTTGGTTGTTGTTGTTGTTTGCAATTCTAGTATCTTAAGGGATGGAAATAGCATGTCCACACTTAAATAGTTCAGACCTGGGAAGGAAATGTAATGTCCACATTTAGTATAATGTATGGTCAAGGATCAAGATTAGGGGCATAGAGTTAAATTACTAAGCATGCCTACTTTGATCGATCTATTACTCCCAATTTATGTGTGCTTATCAGCTTATGATTATTCTACCGTCAATCATTTTTGGATTAGTTAAATCTTGATACGCAATCCTTTACTGCCACTTGGTTTTAGTTATTGCTATCACAACTGTATCTAGTTATCTGCAGATGTTTACTTCTGTCGTTGTGTTGCACAAATTTGTACTTTATTTTAGCTGAAGGGGGCCCTTTTATCTTGTTTGCAGATTCAGATGATGATTGAACAGATGAAGGATTTTGTTGAGTTTCCTTGGTTCTTGCTGGTCAGTGGTAGCTCTGCAGATACTGCTTTTGAGTTGTCTGTAGATTTCTGGAAGTTCAGTTGGTTAGTACAACCAATTGATGGAGGCTGAATTTTTCATTGATCACCAAGTAAAAATGAAGTAGGGAACCATCGAGCATAAATCATATATTTTTGTTGTATAAATGATAGGCATTCCTGTATAATTTTTTCCCTCCCAAGCAAACCCATTTAGTAGCCCAGGGTTTCAGTCAAAAGTAGTGGATAAAGGATACGAAGAACAAATTCTTACCATGAGCTTCTTTTCATTCTGTTGGATGCAGTGGAAGTGTTGCTCTGGTCTTGTGGATGTCATTTCATGTAAAATTGTCTCGATGTGGTTTTACTGGAAATTTAAAATTTCAATTACTTTGAGATTTGTTCAAAACTCATCATTGAACCATATCACAGTTTAATTACTGAACTTATCATTTAATCATAAAGCAGTTCTCGAACTGACATGAGTCGGCTCAATGTGGTGCACACGCTCTTCATACCTAACTACATGCTCCGGCTCATATCTTCTTTTCCATGTAAGTAGTTTGGTTTGTATGTCAAGGGACATTAAATGAGTTTTAAGATGGAGGTTAGAGTTTCAAATCTTAAAAAATTACATAACTTATTGACATTTGTCAAAAAGAAAAAGATAGAGATATATCTCAGGTTTAAAGTTGGTTTTGTAATTGTTGAGGTACATTGAACACAATTTTAAAAAAAATTCTGCAAGTATAATATTTCATTGGGTTCTCTATTTCACATTATTTTCATTTGGCCTCTCTAATGCTGTATCTGGGAAAAGCATGCTTTTTGTTTTGTTTTCTACTGTCCAAAGTGTTAGATAAAAGGATAGTTTTTTATTTTACAGAATTTATGAAGTTCGCATACTAAGTATTAATCTTAAATTTTCGTCTCCTGGTGGATGAAATATCAATTTGATATATGCCATGATGACAGTAAGGTGGCACAGATGAGTAAAGTTTAATCTGAAAGCTAACTTGATTTGGTTTCTGGCGGTAGATAATCAAAGTTACCCAGTTGGGTGTGGGTTTTCAAAAATATGATTGATTCAATTTTTTGGGAATTATACCGCGCACCCCCCAGTTTTACCTCCCACCCCCCAGTCATACGAAAAAGATCTTATTACCCTTAATTTCATCATTTTTCACCCACTTTCTTTGGAACTTTGAAATGAACTTGACCCGACCAAACATTCGAAAGTTTAAAACCTCCGAAATTAAAAAGTAAGAAAAAACTCGAACATTTCAAATATTCGAAAGTTTATATGATGATGAAACTTTCGAAGTATATTATTTCCCATAAATAATGAAACTTCCGAAGTATATTATTTCCCATAAATAATGAAACTTTCGAAATGCATTTTTATTAGTAATAAATAGTAATAAATTGATAGTAATAAATAATAATAAATTTATAATAATAAATTTATAGTAATAAATTAATAGTAATAAATAATAATAATAAATTTAATATCTATTTTCGAAAGTTGAAAGTTTCAAAAGTTCTGAAACTTTCGAAATGGAAATACAGGTTTGAAATTTTCGAAGTATATATGCTTCAGAAGTTTCAAATTCATCTAAACTTTTGAAACTTTATGAAAAAATACACTTCGAAAATTTTATATTTATCAAAAATTTCGAAATTATTAATTTTTTCTGCATAGTTACATTCCGAAAGTTTTCAATTTCACAAAATTTTCGAAAGTTGGGGGTGAAAAATTTGAATGTATTTTTTTTTCTATAATTTTATACAAATTAAGCAAAGGCAAAATAATCTTTAAAAAAATTTTGGGGGTGGGAGGTAAAATTGGAGGTGCGCGGTATAAAACCCTGTTTTAGATTTCATGGGTTGTTGAATTGTTTATGTTGGCACTTTTTTTTTTATCCCGAATCAAACTTGGGATAATTTGTTCCAAATATTAACAAAGAAAATATTATTTTAAGATTTCAATAATTTATAAATGATATTTTTAGAGAATATTATTTTAAGATTTCAATAATTTATAAATGATATTATTTTAAGATTTTAAGAAAAGTAAATAATTATTTGTTTGTTTCTTGCATTGAAAGTTATTTTTTTAAAGAATATTTATATATACCTTTGTTTTCTTTATTTGATTCAGATTTAATTTTTAGTCCCTTTTGTTTGTAAATCGGGATTGTTGGCCTACTATTTCATACTAATGAGTTGGTTAAATTTTTGTCAATGTCGTTATTTTAATTATTAAATTAATTTAATAATTATATATTATATCTAAATTTGAAAAACCAAAATAAAAACTTTAACTTTTTAACACCCAATTCAACCGATCACTATAAACGTCTCAATTTTCACATCTCAAATAGAACAAACCCCTTGTAGCGTAAAAAAGGATTCTTCTACCTCTAATTCTTGGATATTTTACTTTTATATATTTTTTCATTCAAAATTTTCGGTTATACTTTTTATTTTATTATTTTAAATACTTTTTATTTATTAAATTAATAATTAATTATTTGTTAAAAAAATGCAGTAGATGATAGAACTCCCAATATGTGATCTTCTATTGAAGAAAAAAATATTTTCAGGTGGTCGTAATCCCGTCTTGCAATTTCTTAAAGGTAAAAAAAGAAAAATTTAATATATAAATTTTAACGTAGAGTATAATAGAGAGTTGATTTAAATACATATTTTTTGTCAATGCAAATATGTTTCGTTTTAATTTTAGTTTCTTTAATTTTTTGTGTATGATTTATACCCTTGTAAATTCTAACAAATTTTAAAAATGTCTTTTATGAATTTTTTTTAGTAAAAAAATTGTAACATAACTAATTTTGGATAAAGTGACACATAATGACCGTGTAATTGTTGTTGACTAGACAATATTTAATATTTAAAATTAAAATTTATTTTATTAACTCATTTAATTATTTATGAGTGAAGGTGATAAACCTTAGGTGAGGTATTGGAATATAAAGAGTAGGTTAGGGTGTGAATTTAAACTTATTTTAAATATAATGATGGAAAGTTTTCATTGATTAACTTTCAACTCTATAAATATTAAAGTTTCACTTTATATAGTTTACGACTTACGAGGTATTATTTTCATCACTATATAAAAAGTGTTAAGTTTTTGTGTCATAGTACAAGTAGAATAATGATATCTTTGACCTAGTAATATCTTCAATAATTAAATCCAATAATATATTTGGTGGCTAATGATTAATTAAAAAACAGTTTTTTGAAATTCAAAAACAATTTTAAGATATTTATTTATATCATGTCAACCGTAGAGATTACTGGATTTGATTCGGTTGCTTCTGATATTAATAAACTGTTTTGATTTGAGGGATGTCACTTCAAATGATGACAACAAAATATATGATTTTTCTTAATCATAAAAAATATTGTCAATGTTCTCAAAGATGACATTCTAGTTTTCACAAAAGCAGCTAAACAAATAGAAAAATAAAAGAAAATTGTAACACCCCGATTTTCAAAGTGAGGGTGTATTTTTTTTTTAAAAGAAATTAAAATAAAACAAAGAAATAAATAAGGTAACACCTCTGGATAAATAATTAAGTCATTATAATTTACAAGCAGCGGAAATGTTTCTCAAAATATGAATACAGAATATTTACATAACAAAAAGTGGTACAGCCTTCCAGTTTAAAATAAACACAATACAAAAGAAATACATATGCTCCCTCTATGTCAATCTAATCTGATCATTCTACCAAAAAGCTATACACCCTGAGTAATCACCACGCGGCCCGTAGGATCCTCCTAACATAGCTCCAGTCAAGCATTCCCATCTACAGGGTACGAATCGGTAGGATTGTCCTAGCTCTCATCTGAGGGCAAGGCCCAGATTTCCACAATAGTTGTAAAGGGTCACCAACCGAAATTAACAATTAACATATAACATTTAAATTCTTAAATGCACAAATAACCTTTTCAACTTAGCATGCATCTTAAAGGGATTTTCCATATGCTAAAAGTTCATATAATGCTTGCCAAATGTAAATGAAATCAAAATAAAGTTCTCAATCCATCAAGTAATACATAACTGACCAAAACATTGATACATCAATTGAGCAATCGATTATCTAACTCAAAATAAGGATTTACACTGAGCCAATTGATTGGGCAAATCGATTTCCTGAAATTATTTTAGTGAAAACTGAACTTTGAACTTACATCAATCGATTGGGGAAATCGATTGATGAAGGTCTGAGCCCCTGTATTGTCAAATCGATTGGACAAATCGATTTCGTGAAAGACATAGCCCCTGTAATGAATCCAATCGATTGGGCAAATCGATTTCGTGAAAGACAGAGCCCCTGTAATGAATCCAATCGATTTGCTAAATCGATTTCTTGAATGCCTTTGAAAAAAACACATTACCAAATCGATTGGGTAAATCAATTCCCCTGTCAATTCTTCCAAAATTACATAAATTAACTCAATCACATTCAAACACAAATCCAAATCTTAACACTTAGCAATTTCCACACAAACACCACGACAATTGGGTTTTTGAAATAGTTTTGCAATCAAACATGCTATCACACAATTCCAAAACATAACCGTTAGTAAAATCAACACAGACAAGATGAACCAACAAATCACATGGCATCACCTTAACTCGACAATCCCAACACAGACAAGATGAACCAACAAATCACATGACATCACCTTGATTCGACAATCCCAACACGGACAAGATGAACCAACAAATCACATGGCATCACCTTGACTCGACAATCCCAACACAGACAAGATGAACCAACAAATCACATGGCATCACCTTGACTCGACAATCCCAACACGGACAAGATGAACCAACAAATCACATGGCATCACCTTTACTCAACAATCCCAACACGGACAAGATGAACCAACAAATCACATGGCATCACCTTGACTCGACAATCCTAACATGGACAAGATGGACCAACAAATCACATGGCATCACCTTGACTCTATCCACTACAATCGTTAAATAAATACAATATTAAAAGATTCCCCGTTTTTAATATTCATTTAACTTAAACGATTTTCACAACAAACATTAAGTAAGCAAGACATTAAGAGATTCCCCATTCTTAATGCTCATTTAACTTAAACAATTTTCACAACACACATTAAGTAAACGAGACATTAAGAGATTCCTCATTCTTAATACTCGTTTAACTCTAATGGTTTTCAAATTTCACACAAAACAACTCACACATATTATCCAATTCAATCCAAAACACATCAATTCATTTCTCCACAAAATCGTTTTCACGAAAACATTAAGTAAACGCAGACATTAAGAGATTCCCCATTCTTAATACTCGTTTAACTCTAATAGTTTTCAAATTCCACACAGAACAAATTCAAACATATTTTCAATCCACAACAAAACACATCAATTCATTTCTCCACAAAATCCAACCATAAACATATCAAATCTCATAAGCATTAATCATGAACACGACAAATACGATGAACACAAATCATCACAACATACCACACAAACACAACAAATTTCATTTACTCAAAATCATACATAAATGGGTTAAATTCATTTTCTCCAAATCAACTCCAACCCTAATAAAATTCTTTTCCACACAACCACATGTAAGGCCCTAAATGCAATCTAAAAGTTTGGAAGGAGCCCTTACCTTCACGTTAGCTGTAACGTGCGATTATAGTGTCGCGGGTAAATCCGGTAAAGTTTTCCGCTCGCAACGCCGTTTCCAAAGTTGGTTCCCTAGCACCGTAGCGTGGTAGTGAGCAACTTTCCCTTCTATCTCTTTGTGAAACGAAGCTTAGATCTAGGTGAAACGGGGAGGTTTGTGTTTGACGGTTTTGAAATCCCTAACACCGTCTTTCTTCGTTTTCGAAACAACGAGAAAGTATGAAGTTGAGAAATCCTTGTCCTATCACCCACTAATCCTTGGGTTTCTATTCTTGAATAAAAAGAGAGAAAAAGGAAGCAAAACCGAGAAGAAGAAAAAAGGGAGAAGGAGATGGTTTTCGCGAGGCAGAGGAAGAAGAAGAAGTTGTTATGCTTTCTTTCCTTCTAATTTCCTTTCTTTCTATTTCCTTTTCTTTCTTTTCTATCTCCTTTCTTTTTCCCTCCAAACAAACATATATATATATAACTTAACAAATATCTCAAAATATCTAGATATTTATTAAAATTACCATTTCACCCATAACCTTTCCAACCACTTTTTGTTAAAAATATCTACTATCGTCGCAACTCAATTGACAAATACAATTTTTAGCAACTCGAGATATTTTTAACAAAGCTCCCCAGAATTAAATTCTTCGTAAACCTACACAAATTATTCTTCGACAAATAATTCTAATCCTAATTTCCAAAAATATATTTTCGGCATTTAACTCACTAAATACCGAAAACTTAGCTAAAAGCCTAAGCAATTTAACACCAAATACCCTAAAATTGCATAATTTATGATTTAAAATTAAGGGTCTTACAAAAATCATAGAATTAACCAAACAGAAGGATAATGATTACCTTTATAAGAATTATATTTTTAAGTAGTATGTTGGAAAGGTTTCATTAATTAGCTTTCAACTCTATAAATATTAAAGTTTCACCATAGATAGTTTATATACATGTTATTGTTTTCATCATTATATAAAGAGTGTCAAGCTCTTGTGAAAAGAAAATTCAATTCTCAACTTTATCTCTTCTACTCGATCACTTTGGAACCACTTATCCTTTTTTTAGTAGTCTTAATATTATGTCCTTTTGGTTTTAGAGTGGTTATTGTGCAATAGTAAATTCGATATATGAGTGGTCTTCAATACTATATTTTTAGGGTTGCCATATAGTTATTCTAATGTTGTAATTTTGAGGAACGTCACTTCAGTTGATGACAACAAAATATGTTATTTTTCTTAACTATGAAAAGGTTGTCAATGTTCTGAAAGATGACATTCCAATGGTCACAAAAACAAATGAACAAACAAAAAAGTATAAGAAAGTAGCATAATTAACCCAACGAGAGTATAATAATTACCTCTATAAGAATTATATTTTTAATAAATTTGTCGATGGTCTGTATGATTACTACAGTTCCAACAATATTGTTAAAGATGTTTGAGATGCTTTGAATAAGAAATATGATGCCAAGGAAATTAAAGCTAAAAAGTATGATGTGAACCGTTACTTCAAGTATTAGATGATCAATCACAGACCCGTTAAGCTCAATCCCATGAAATTCAGAAGATAGTTTATGAGATCATCTCTAAAGGTATGACTTTAGATGAATAATTTCAAATTGTTGTTATTATTGACAAATTGTCCTCTACTTTGAAGGATTTCGAAAATTATCTCTGACATAAAACAAAAGAATTTTCTCTAGAGAATTTGATAACCCGCCTTCGGAGATAAGAAATAATCTTGTTTTGAGATTCCATTTGAATAAGGCAACATTTACTCATTCCATACAGGCATATATGTACATCATTTCTAAAAATGAGATTTTTGTTGAGAAAGGATACACCATTGATGAAATATTTAAATTAAATATTGAAATTAATAAAATGTATTCTTCTGCTTACATATTGTGTGATTTTAATATTTGGTATGCTAGACTATGTCATGTGAACAAACATATGATTTCAAACTTAAGTAACTTAGGTTAAATTCCAAAGTTATCTTTAAATGATTTTGAAAAATGTGATTTTTGTAGTCAAGCTAAAATAAAAAAATTTCACATAAATCAGTAATTAGAGTATCTAAGTCTTTAAATTTAATACAATCTTATATATGTGAACTTGAGAGGACTTTATCTAGAAATGGGAAACGTTGTTTTTATCATTTTTATTGTAGATTGTTTTGACTATACTTTTGTATATCAAATGTTTAACATCCGTGTAACTGAAATTGAAAATCAATTTAATAGAAAGATTAAGAGGTTTCATAGTGATAGAGCAACCAAGTATGATTCTAGTTTGTTGAATAAGTTTTATAAGTTGCATGAAATTATACATGAAACAATTGAATCATATTCGTCTGAAATGAATGGTAAAGCTGAAAGAAAGAATAAAACTCTTACCGACCTAGTTGTTGTTATTATATTTAACACTGGTGGTGCATCAAATTGGTGGAGGGAAATTGTATTGATAAGTTTTGAATAAAGTTTCTAAATATAAAAAAAATAAAATAAATAAAATCATCTCCTTATGAGATTTGGAGAAAAGAAAACTAAACTTGTCTTATTTGTGAAATTGGGGTTGTCTAGCTTATATTATAATCCTATATCTCAAGCGAGTTAAACTCACCATTAGAGCGTGTGAATGTTTATTCATTAGGTTCGTAGTAAACAACAAAGCATATATATTTTATATCCTACATGCTAAAATGGTCGTAAAGTTAAATAATGTTCACTTTTATGAAAATAGATTCCCTTTCAAATTGATAAATAATAAGGGCATCGAAACAAGTCACGCTCCAGTAATCAGAAGCACCAAAAGTAATGTACAAGACAAAATAAAACCTCAAAGAAGTAAGAGAGCAAGAATTACTAAAGATTATGAACCCAATTATACAAACTATATTTTATAAGAGTATCTTGCAAATATTCAAGAAGCTTTGTCATCTTTGGATACAGATCTAAGACAAAAATCTATAGACGATTAGACAGATTCTCTAGAGTCTAACAAATAGATATTAAAACTGTTTTTTAAAATGGTGACTTGAAAGAATAAATCCATATGGAACAACCAGAAGGTTTTGTAATTCATGGACAATCAAACAAGGTATGTAAGTTAGATAAGCCTTTGTATGATCATAAACAAGTTTACAAGCAATTACATGGAAGATTTGATAATTTGATTATATCAAATGAGTTTAAAATGAATGAAAGTGACAAATATATTTATTACAAATCTGAAAATGACATTCACATTATCATATGTCTCTATGTAGACGACTAAAACATCTTTGGTTCAAAGATTCATGTTGTAAATACAGTAAAATCATTGTTTTGTAACAAATTTGATATGAAAAACTTCGAATAAGTGAGTATAATCCTTAAAATCAACATTACTAGGTTAGAAACAGGAATTTATTTGGAACAATCTCACTATGTTGAAAAGGTTTTACAGAAATACAAATACTTTGAATGTGAAGCTGTGTGCACATCATATGATCCAAGTGTGAAACTTTTCAAAAAGATTGGTGAGCGTGTTAGATAAACTTAATATGTGAGCATCATTGACAGCCTTAACCATGCCACTAACTATACTAGACCCAACATTGTCTATGTCGTGAAACAATTGTGCAGGTTTACTAGTAGACCTAGTATAGAGTATTGTCACGCTATCAAGAGTCATGTGATACCTTAAAAGGACCATGAGTCTCGGATTACATTATCAAATATTTCTTGCTTTCATTGAAGGATACGATGATGCTGATTTGAACATTTATCAGATGACTCCAAAGCAACCAGTGGCTAAATATTTAGTATATTTGGTGAAGTTGTATTTTGGAAATCAAAGAAATAGACGATATTAGTTTAGTCCAATATGGATTTTGAAATGATAGTACTAACAATTGCTAATGAAAAAGCGAGTTGGTTGAGATGTTTGCTTGTTGAAATCCCTTTATGGGAAAAACCAATGTCAGTTATAATGAAGGAAAGAGATAGAAAATATGTCGTAAGCACAACACAGTTAGGTAGTTACTTTTAAAAGGAGCTGTTAGAGTGCATCATGTATGCACTAATGAAAACTTAGTAGATCCTTTGACGAAAGAGTTAGCTAGAGAGAAATGCCTAGACACATCTAAAAGGATGAGACTATTGCATATAGATCAATGAGTCACTCATGATGGTAACTCAACCTAAAAGACTAAAGATTATAAGAATTAGGTTCAATGAGTAATAACAAGTGGTGAAGTGATATGAGATGAATATGTTATTATTAATATGATAAACATGATTCTTGAAGCGATGATAGGATGATGTAATAGAAAATCTTAATGAGATTTATACTCTTCGTGGAGTAGAGTAACTAGCGATAAGAGTACTCTTGATAGACTCACCGATGTGAATGTGATGCCACTTTCTATGGAATTTTGAGACATAATTCCTAGAGTGTTGGCTATACTGAGATATACGTGTAGAACCACTAATGCATGTGTTTTGAGAATACACCTAATGGAAAAGTTATGTGTGGGTTTGATGTTAGAGATAGAGTTGAAGACTACGAGTGACTCTTGTTGAATCTAAATAATACTTACTATGCAAAGGTTCAAGTCGAAAGACACTTTGATTATGTATAACCTTATAGAAGCATTTGATGCTACATCAGACACCTTCGATTATGTATGATCTTATAGAAGAATTTCAACTCTATAAATACTAAGTCTCATATTGGATAGTTTACATATGTGAGATTGTTTTCATCACTATATAAAGAGTGTCAAATTTTTGCAAAAAAAACACCGAAGTAGGATGCAATGGTCCTAATACCACTATTCTTTCAATTTTAGAGTGATTTTTATGTAGTAGTTCCTTTGATTTATAAATGTTCCCCATATTTTTGGAGTGACTATTATAGTCATGTCGAGAGTATACTTTTAGAACAATTTTCTACAATAGACTATTTTATCATTGGAACATCTTATTTGATAGTTTGTCTTACATAATTTTAGACATCTGTGTGAAATGTCTTAAAGATGTACCTAATTCACAATTCTAATATCTTTAGTGGCTGAAAACTATTTTTAAAACGGTTTTTCGAAACTCAAATACAACATGAGATGAACAATGGAGATGGAGTTCAATTTAGGATTTTATTCTAGGGTTCATATTCAGATTTTAAAAAAAAAATCATTAATATGTAAAATTTAATAAATAACATTATTTAATTTTAAAAATATATTTATAAATTAATAATATTGATATGGAAATTAGATGTTGACTTGCACTTTCTTTTTCCAACTCATTACTGTCACGTATGAGCCAAGTCATTAATGAAATAAATTAAACATGGAGGAGACCAATAAATTATAAAACTGAAGACCAAAAACCCAGAGTTAGAAAAAGAGAAATTAAAAATTAAATCAAGACAAAATATATAGACGAAAATTGCATTTGAGAATAAAAAATAATTATTCAAAATTAATTTTAATAAGATGCTAAAAAGAGCTTATCATTTAAAGCAATTTTTGATTATTCTCACATTCTCGTTTTTTTAAAAGTAATTTTTTTTACTTGATATGACTCTAACTTGACTTTAGTGTGAATCTTATATTGGTTGAACTTGTACATCGTATTATTTGTTTTAATTGTAATTTTAGTTCATTTATTTTTATAGATTTATGAAATGGATTCTTCTATTTAAAAAGTCGACAGTTTGAATCACTTCATCTGACTTTTTAATTAAAAAACAATAACTTGAGATATTTTAAATGACATGAGATGTTTTAAATAACATGAGATGTCTTAAACAACGTAACATATGATATGATAATGTAAAATGATTAATATCTATGAAATTAAAATAAAACGTCTTAGAAACTTAGATTTCGACTTCAATTTTTTTCTTAATATTTTTAATTTAATTAATGATATATGAATAATTAATGCATTTAGATGGTTCAATATTATAGAACTGTATGTCACGTAATTACAAATATGTCAAATTGTCGTTTTTCAGTTCAAAAATATGAGAGAATGACTAAAATTACCAACTTTTAAAATAGAAACACAAATTCCGTGAATTGGTAATAATAGAGGGATCAAAAGTACAATTAAACCTATTATTATTGAATAAAATAAAATACTTTATAGTCAACACTCCTAATTTTTCAAATTGCACCCTTCAAAAACTTTAATTTTTATAATATCTAAATTGTCGTTGGTGTCATATTAAAATAGAAAACCACATTCAACCTTCAAAATCCCCCATTATTTACCTCGGTTATCTACTAACTTAAATTCCATTAAATGGGGAGAGATTTGGTGAAAGATTAAAGAACGAGGTCTTCCATTACTATTTCATCAAGTATGTGATTTTTTTTTTTTGTTGGTATTCTTGTGTTATCTTGATTTTGTTATTTTTCCAACGTGATGAAATCGCAAGTGAGCTTCATGTAAGTATTTTTTTTATAATTATTTTTATTTTCAAATTTTGTATAAATTTAATTCACGTAAATGTCTCTGGATTAAGTTCACGAACATTTATGTGAATTTAATTTATATATGTGTATGTAAACCGAATTCATATATATCTCTATAAAAAAAATGTGGTGTTTTGCAAAACACTCCCCTAAGAGTAGATAGCATAAAAACAATTCATATTAAAGAAATACTATAAATTCTAACGGTTTGTGTGATGGACAAGATAAAAAATATAATATGAATAAATTATTATATTATCTTTGAGTTTAATGTTCGATGAACAGATAGAATATGATAAATTAATCTAAAATTCTATTATATCATATATCTCTAGTTGAAATTTGTATATTAAATATGAGTTGAGTTAGAAATTAGCAGGATAAGATAAGAAAAAGTAGTTTATTCAACTATTCTTATAAATATAATTTAAAAAATAAATTGAAATATAATAAAATATAAATATAAAAACAATTTATAAAATATAATCTAAAATATAAAATATAAAAATATAAATCTAATCAAATAGAAAAATAATTAATAAAAGTTGATACTAAACTTAAAATTGAAATATTAATAATTAATTTAAAAAATGTTTATGAAATTTACACAAGGGTGATTTTGTCTTTTTATATAACTTAATAAATTAGTATTCACAATTATAAATAT
>JBBPBS010001017.1:9769221-9834698 GCA_037974835.1 Cicer judaicum | reverse complement strand
AATATTGAAATAACAAGACACATAAGATTATTTTTAATGATTTAAAAAAAAATATTTTTTCAATAAAAATTAAGAAACCCAGCAATATCTTCATAGTCAATCATACAAACAAACATATAAAAAAAAAAAAAACTTTGAGAAAAAAGATCTCCATATTCATAAATTTAATTGCAAGAATTGAGTGTCAGACAAAAAAATTATATATAAGAAATTGTGTTCCTTTGCCATTTCTCAGTTAATCAATTACTCTCATGAGTTTAATAAATAAATAAAAAGTCATGATTATTATAGAAAAATTTTATATGAATATTAACATTTTTCTATATTAACCCAAAATAAAATTAGATAAAAACATTAATAGGTGTATTTTTTTTTTGGACCAATACACAAATATATGAAAAAAGTTTGACTAAATTATAAAATCCGTAGTCTCGTTATTTTCAAAATGGAATGGGTCAACCATCAAAATGAAACGTCAAAACACAGTCTTTACACTGAAGTGAGCTCTCTTTCGCTTTCTACGTATGTATTGAATCTAGATGGAATACTATTTTTATTTTTTTTTAGAAATATATTCTAAAAATGCTCTTTCTCTTACATAATAGAAGTGACATTTGTGTCCTGTGGTGATAATCCAACGTCACATGCCAAAATCCTATCTGGCACCTTTCAGTTTTTCATTTCATAATTTCCAAATTACAATATACCCCACGTGATTAATATTAATTAATCCAAAGACCAAAAGCGAGCCGTGTGTGAACTGTGTAAACAGCTGGCTCTATTTATCCACGTCATCCCCAAACCGTATATAAACCAACTTCCATTCTCTGACTGTCTTTCAACACTTCAAAATACCTTAAACACCAACACCACAACAACAACAACACCCTACGATTTAACTTAAAAGAATTCTTTGTCTTCTCATTTTCGACACTTACCAAACATGAATTACAATTACTCTTCCTCCTTCTCCTTTCCCCCCACCAACCTCACCACCGAACAAGAACTCTCCGTCATCGTTGCCGCCTTAACAAATGTCGTCTCTGGCTCCACCTCCGCCTCAGCCAGTAATTCAGTACCCGAATTTCGCCTCCCTGATGCGGCCGTCGGAACTAGTAGCTTAGACAAACTAGTCCCAGCGGTGGCGAACACGGAAACGTGCCGAGAATGCAACATAGCAGGGTGTTTGGGATGCAATTTCTTTCCTGAAGAGAACAAGAAAAAACAAAAGAGAGTGAAGAAGAAATACAGAGGAGTCAGACAGAGGCCGTGGGGAAAATGGGCCGCCGAGATTCGCGACCCGAAACGCGCAGCCCGTGTTTGGCTCGGAACTTTCACCACGGCGGAGGAAGCCGCCAGAGCTTATGATAATGCCGCCATTGAGTTCCGTGGGCCCAGGGCTAAGCTCAATTTTCCTCTTGTTGACGAATCACTTAATATGCAACACACAGAGGAAGCTCCGAAGGAGCATATTAAGGATGAGAATTCGAATCAGGGAATTGAAATTGAGAAAACGGTTGGATTTGGGAATAATAATAATAATAATAATAATAATAATAATATGGATTGTGATTTTTGGGATAGGATTGGGGAAGCTGATTTTCAGCAACTTATGAGGCTTATGGATTTTGGTGGAGAATCTTCTGATTCCATAACAGGGAACACTTTTAGTTCGTAAATTCAACAACAACGGAAGAGTTATTTTTGATAGTGTGTGTGTTTATTAGTTAGGTTAATTAAGCTTTGTAAATATTTTGTACTCAAAGTGTAGCTTTCTTCAATTCAATTATAAATAGTCTTCTTCACTTATTTCTTCATTTTACCTTAGGGGCTAACTATTACTCGCACTACTTCTAAACGTAAGAACAAAAAGTTTATAAAGAATCAAATCACTTTACGCTATAAATTTTATAGTTTATTAGTCTAATATTTAATTTTTCTAAACATTGAATCAGTAATTAGTTGTTAATTGTGTTAATGGTAGGTTTAGTCCACTTATTTATAATAATTCACAAAATTAGTCTTTTTAATTTAAAAATTGATAATTTTAGTTTATTTATAATTTTTTAACTAAAATTAACGATATGATATGCTTTAAATAACGTGTCATATCATATGAACGATTAACATTCATAAAATTAAAATAAAATATCGTAAAAATTTAATTTTTAATTTTAATTTTTTTAATATTTATAATTTAATTAATAACATATAGATCATTAATATGTTTAGATGGTTCTATATAATGAAATTGTATCTCACATTATTTAAAATACATTAAATCATCATTTTTAAATTTAAAAATATGATTAAGGAACCATCAAATTTTAAAATAGATGAATCAATTTCGTAAATTGATAAAAATATATAGATCAAAACTGTAAATGAACCTTGTTAATTTTATTTGAGAAATTAATTGAATATATATCATCTTTGTCACTTCAATGTTCCAAACCCACCAAATCATTTTATCACTTTCAACTTAATATTTAATTTATACAATCACAATAAAAAAATTTATGCTATTAATCAACCATAATGGATAAATCTTAAAAAATAGTTGACTTAAACCATAACTATTTATAAAATCATACCTATATACATATATTTGTGATGTATTTGTGATTTATTTATATTAACTTCATTGTAGGCAATTAATCTAATTTTAATGCTCTTGAAAAATTGAGAAAAAGTGTTCTCATCCAACTTTTTAATACACATTTTAAATTGTTCTCATTCAAACTTTTTTATAATATGCAAAATAAATTATATGGATTACAAGGGTTACTGTATGGTCTTTAATAGGATAAAGAGAGAGTATTATATGTTAGTTGGTTTCACTTTCACAACCGCCAGTTTGATATGTGTAAGATTCCAATAACTGAAATTGGGCATAGAGGAGCATAGTGAGTTTGTACATTTGAGCCCAGAAGACCCCACATCAAATACAATGGATCACACCTGAAGGATGTAGATAGATAGATGTATAATAATAAAAGTGTTGGAGCGCACTAAAGTGAGGTGAGAATAACCAACAACAAGAAGAACAACAAAAGAGAATGGATTCTTACTTTTACCAAGTCTCGATCGAGGTTACAAATTGTAGGGCCGCGTATTATCCACGAATATGCCACCACGTCTACAACATTGCTAACTCTATTTCAACCACGTTTTATCTCCTCTCACGTTTTCAACGTGCTCCATTCCTCACGTGCTATTTTGTAGATGAGATCACGTGAATTTAAATGTTGTGAAACCTAATATGCAGAATAAACTTTTGGTGACGTAGAAGAAGCTAGTTAGGACTTAGGTGTGTGTAACTTGTGTTTAATCCATTTTTTATTACTTAGTTCTTTTTTCTTTCCTTTATCTTATCTATCTCACTCTAATTATATTACATAATATTTAATTATGGTCAAATTGTACTCGTTCAATACTCGTTGCTAAAACATAGCCACATAATGACATCTTCACTGACGAAAACATTCTTTTGCTCTGACTTTGTCATTTTCACACCATGATAAGTTTAAACCGGTCATGTTCGAATAGAGTTTATACTTCCTTAATTTAAAAATTATGGTCAATAATTTCATGTCAACAACTGTACTTCCTTCTAGGCAATTACTTTTATATTTATTTCGGGAGAGGGTAACATTTAATTAAAGACAATTCCTATCAAATGTCTTGAGAAGATTTGATAAGAAATCAAATATAAAAATATAATATTAAAAGTAAATTAAAATTTGTATATTTAATTCTTTAAAATTTAATTTTTTTGATTTTTTTAATATAAAATTTTTCACTATGTCAAAAATAAATAATAACAACGCTTCTTTTACAATGTTTTTTTTTTCTTTTTGTTGTTGAAAAAATGATATTGTTATATGGATTACAAAAATACAAAACTTTCAAACAACAAGGCGGTCTTAAGTGTATTATAATAAAAAATAAATTATTTTGGTGAATTTTAGTGTTTTCTTGAAAAAGCAATGTCTAAGGGTTTATAAAAAAAATTGATGTGTCTTAGACAATGTTTTTCTCAAAAATTGTTGTCTTAATTAGGCTTATAAAAATATCTTAAAAGATGCCAAGGTAAATTTTAATAATTGAACAAGTTTTATAAAAAAACAGAAAAGTAAAACTTTTTAAGTAAGATTAATTTTTACACAAGTGTATCTTATGAGATATTTATTCATATTATATGACGGTTACTTATTTATACAAAATATATATAATACAAATCGTGAGAGAATATCGAAGTTTTTATATCTATATAAAATGTCACATATGAAATATATATATTTGGAGTCAAAAATAGTAATTATTTTTGACTCCAAACATGCAAATTATATATATATATATATGAGATGGTAACAATATATTATGGTCGAGGGAAAGATAAGGAGTTTGGAGTCAATCTAAAATATTAAAGATATTATGGTAAAAATTGTTTCATGCAAGATATGAACTCTGTGCTATGTAAGTAAATGTAGATTGGTCAACCGGTTAGAAATCAATTCATAACTCACAAGGATTGAAGTTCTATTTTTGTTGCTCTTATGAGGACTTTATTGGTAGCTAATAAATAAGTATATATATGTAACTGCTCTAATCTCATAATGATTTTCAAGACATTATTCACCTAAACTTAAATTTCTTTTAACAAAAAAGTATGTATACATCTAAATTGAGTTATTTGTTTATTACCAAAAAGTTCGTAAATAATACTTGATTGTGATAGTTGTCACCTCTATCATTCTACTCCAAGAAATATTTAAATGTAATATTTTTAATTCACTCATTGATTATTTTTATTTTGAGACATCTTTATTTTCATAAATGTTTTGAAATGTGTCTAAAGTGTGTGAAAATAAAAAATTATTTTTTAAAACACTTTATGAATTTTCACATACGCATTACACAATATCGCGTGACAAATACTGACGTATGTAAGGCATAGACATGTTAATTTGAGATGTGTTTTTGTTTTAAAGGTTAGTATAATTGAATTTACAATCACGGTTGTCAAACACTAAAATATTATAATGAAGATTAGAAGACTAAATCAACATTTTGATGTTTGATATTGTAATGGTTAGATAATTTAGTTAAACAAATTTAAAAAATAATAATAAATCTCATATTAAATAGTGTCACTCAATGTAATTCATCCACTAAAACATCTCTTTAAAAACACCAATTAACCAATAATAGACTTGCATACCATTTTAAATAGTATTTAATTTGTTGCATCAAAACAAACAAACAAAAAAATACACCAATTAACCAATAATAGACTTGCATACCATTTTAAATAGTATTTAATTTGTTGCATCAAAACAAACAAACAAAAAAATCTTAAATTTTATGATGTTAAATTTCAAAATAGAACTAAATTGGTTGATTTTCTTTAATTTAAGAAACTAAACTATTTGCACATTTTTGGGACTACATTTATAGTGGAAGAGTGTTATTTCTTACGAATAATAATTTACACAAAAAAAAAAATGATGCATAAAATTAAGGTATTAATCAAATTCTGGTGACTATGCATAAGAGAGACAGTGATTATGATTTGTAAGCAACATGTTAGTATTTAGTATTCTTCACATAACAATGAGCCTTTTTCTTTTAAATTTATAGAATTAAAATATCAATTTATCCAAAAATTTATGAGAGTTTCTTTTTTCACCCCTTGTTATTATTGTTATTATTCGAATTAGTCAATTTAATTGTGTATTTTGACAACAAAAATAATACATATAAACTGTCGAAATTTAGAACCATTTGAGCAAGTATGTCCACAAGGAGAAATAAATTTTTAATAATTATAGCAGAGCATCAATTTTGGGGTACAATTTTGAGACTACATTGATTAAATTTACCGACGTTCTTTAATTTAATGGAGTAAATTATTATTTCATACGTTTTAAAGATTGTACTCTTAAGGAGAATGGAATCAACATACTCAAATCTTTTAATGCCCTGCAATAGCGAAAACAAGTGTAACGAAGAGAAAATTGAGATGAAAAGAAAAGACGTTGAGAGTTGTGGATTGGAGAGGATCTTGAATCCTCCTCTCCTATACCTTCTACATTTCCCTCTTTCCTTCGTTTTATCTCAAATCTTTTCTCTCTCTCCTTTTACACTTGTGTTCGCTGCTGCACCACAACATAGGATTCGTTTTGGGGGAACAACTCAAGTTCGCCAAGATTGGACTCATGGAGGAGAAGCTAATAATTGTATGCACAATAAGTCAACAAATTGACGTGATTACAAAACTTGCAAATGAGAAATAAAATAATTTTATCATAATACAAACAAAATGAATCTGGAGTGTTTGCAGTGATTGACTGCATGAATCTATACTTTAGTGATGTTTAACCGTCCGATCATGACGAAAAGTCCCGAACTCAACTTTGGTAATTTTAAAAAATACCAAAAATTGTAGATTGTGGAGGATATTGAATCCTCTCCTCCTATATCTTCTACAATACCCTCAACATCTTTCAATCTCTCCCTCTTTACTTCGTGTTATCTCAAAATCTTTTTCTCTTCCCTTACGCATAGTTTTCGCTGTTGCACAACATCTTAGGATCCATTTTGGGGAAAAACTTAGGTTCAACAAGATTGGTCTCACATAAGAGATGCTCGCTAATGGATAAAACTATAATAATTTCATGCACAATAAGTCAGCAAACTGGGGTGATTAAAAAAATTGCATTACAAAGAATAAATAATTTTATCATAATGCAAGCATTATCATAAACAAAATGAATCTAAGGTATCTGCAATCATTTATACACGCTCGTTCACTCTCAAGTTCAATAATTTTAGCTTTTAAAAAAAATATCAAAATTTGTTTAAGTTCTAGAGAGCATACAGTCACATAGTCACTGACTGTGTAATGTGTCCATTGAGAAACGGCATGGAATCCAATTTCGCACAAAACCCACCTGCTATGGAAATGCCGCTATTATACCAATTTCTTTCTCTTTAATTCAGAAAACAGGACAGTACATCAGTCTTCACAAACTTGTAACCACAAATGAACAGTGCAACCTATAATTTTTTGTACATAATATTTAATTGCATTACAGAGACTTGTATACAAGCAATAAGTTGTTCAAAGGCACGCCTAACACTAGAAATTTGAAACCTGAAAATGAAAAAGGAGAACAAAAAAAAAACGTAAACCAAGGTTTAACCAGGTCGCTTTCCAGACAGGCTGATCGAACTAACTTTCAAAGGAGTTGCAACGACCAACGGAGCTTCAGGGGAGTCACTAACAGCAAATTTGTCATGCATAAATCGTGATTCTATGATTGACTCGTCCTTCAGTACTATCTTATAACAGTAACAGCTTTTCAGCCCTTGTTGACTCCTGTAGCATTCATGAGCACTGTTCTTTACCTGCTGAAAATCCCATATCACACTGAACTTGCCCACAGTTGCAACAAGGTGACGTTCTTGTTTACCATTTTCAGTGACCTGAAAGACAAAAAAACAAATGATTAGTACTTGCTGCAGGTTGACTAACTCAATAAAAGTAAACTACAAATCATAATCAATTTAAATCAATTTTTCTAATTCACATTACATGCCCTAAAGCTATGTCCTGTACTCTACTAATGACAATCCTATATTTTCTTGCATCATTCCCGTTATTCTTGCATCCCTATTACAATTTTTTTATTTTTTTAATAGCCTCCATTATCATTTAAGCTCGCCCGTCATTTTTAGAATCTGTCACTTGCACATTGATAAGTATTCAAGCACTTGGAGAACCTCCCTTTAAAGCTAGCTATCAATAGGAAAGAACCAAGCCACTTAAATACTACACCGCATCCCATACTACTCGATATGGACTTGAGCACCCATGTCACAGACCTTGCTATATTAGATAAGCTCTGTGATAATTTCAGCACGGCTCTAAATCTAACATGCACAACACATTACCTCTATGTGTAACCAACCTTTTAAACATTGTCAATATAACCAAAACCAAAGGAATAGAAGGCATCTGATCCACTAGGTTTAGCCCCATACAATTACTGAATCATAGACAGCAGAAGTTCAATCCATGTATGAACAACACTTCGGTTCTTTCATATGGTAATAAGCTTATAATAGAAGGAGAATAATTTCCCCTTAACAATAAAATGCAAAATGAAATTTTCAGTGAACTATTGATGACTCTTTAATGACAAAATTTTCAGTTTAATGAAACTTACACATATGAATGAAAAGTTCTTTAATGAAAAAAGAGTTATAATAAAGGTAACTAGATTCAAAGTAGTAGTTAGTTAATCAAAGACAGTTAAATGCGCATATTAGTAAACACCCTTCCACGCTTATTTTTTCAAGCGTAACAGAGTGATTCAGGTTATTTAATGTGACCAGTGTTGAACCTAACGAAAACATCAGAGTGTAGTGGACAGAAAGAAAGTGTCAAATAGTGTCTTGCACTCTTGCTGTCATTCATATTCATATTCATACAAATGAAAGGTGATGCAACATGTCAATGCAAAATAGAAGGCAATGAAACAATAATGGAGAAAAGTGTTTGATTACCCATGAGAAATGGCCACCGTGAAACTTATTGGTTGTCCCAGCCAAATGTGAATCCAAAGGAGTAAGCTTCAACAATCTAGGAGCAGGTATCCTATTTCCCATCCGACCACTAAATCCAGTCTTTGTCTTCCCATCTTTATCAGTAAACAATGTACAAATCAACACCAAATAAGTATCAGTAGTACCCAACACCCACTTTCCATCAAAAGTAACATCAACATTTGTAATCGGCGAACCGAGTCCAGGAAAAGCCGTCTTAGCCTGCCTCATCGATGTCTTCGAATACAACCTTATCTTCCCATCAAGAGACCCTACCACAATGGAACCATCTCCAGTTGTTGCAAAGCACTGAAAATTAGTTCCTCTTGAAAATTGATGCCCTTGGTTCCAATGCAACACTGGAGAACCAGAGTTTGCTATATTCTGAACAATTCCTTTTCTTTCACGCATGTCCCATTGACAGAGTCTGTTATCATCCAACCCTAAGAAAGTTGATTCCGAAGGATCCAATTGTGAACCTTTAGTATCATTTGTGATATCCCTCATCGTGATATCACAACCATCCTTCTCAAATTTCCACTCTGTAACGATCTTCCCCGTTTCGATATCGAGCTGGCGAAGCTTTGAAGCGTGAGGACTCATGAGCATCATGTTAGTCTCCGCCCTCATCAACAATGCCTTATTCGGTGTCTCTTGCCGAAGATTTCCGCCTTCGAATTTCACGGCAACACCTTTGCCGTGAATTCCCCGGTCGAAATTCCGGTAAACCTGAACGCCGGAGTCGTTGAGGAGGAAACTGTTGTCGAGTGCACCGAGAGTTAGGGTCTGAACACCTCCGTTTGCAGCCTCTTCGAACTCCTCCATTAAATCACCTCTTGATCGAAAGGGTTCAGGGCTCTTCCGGGAACCGTCGTCGGAATATGCATCTTCCCAGACGGAATCGTCGGCGGCTTCAGGCTTCACCCAACCGATGAACTCTTTGCCGTAAACCTTGATTTTGTTGTCTTCGGTTGGAGAGAGACCGTATACGTTTTCGAAAGTGCAGTCCTGAAAATCAGTGACGAATTTCCGGTAGGATTCGTCGGTGGGGAATTTAAGAGCCCAGACACCGTTGGAGACGAAATCGACGCGGCGTTGATCGCCGAACATCTTCAATTGTAGTTCGGTGGAAACCCTAGCACGAATTTTGGAACCAACTTTGAGAATCCATTGACCTTGAGCGACGTCGTTTTGTTCGTCTTCTTCGTCGTCGGATTTGAGGAAAGCGTAGGAAGTGCGTTTGTCGGAGATGATCCATTTGGCATTGGGAGTGTTGCCACCTATGTGAAGGTAAAGCTTAACGGCGTTTTTAGAAAGAGGTGTTTGTGATTGTGATGAAGAATATTTGAGTTTTAAGGCTTTGAGTCTAGCGTCTACTTCGTCGAGGTGTGTTGAATGGGATTGAGTGGAAGTTTCAGCGTCGTGAAATTGATCTTGCTCTTGTTCATCATTTTCTTCTTCTTCTTCTTCGTAATCGGAGTCGGAATCTGTTACTTCGAGGCCCTCGCGGCTTTGAGAGGTACCCATCAAATCAAAATGGGTATATGATATATTTTTTTTCTGTAATTGGAATGTATGGAGGGAATAATAAGAATCAGTTAACGGTTTTATAGCGTTACGGTCGGTTACTACTTTACTCGGGCAACACGCTGCTCTGCTTTGCTTTCAGCGTCATTTTAACGCACCTTTTTTTAAATAAATAAAAGCAAGTAACTCTGTAGCTGTTCCCCGTGGTTTTCATTTTTTGGGTCTACTTCGTCGTTTTTTCTTTCTTACTTTACTTCGTAGCTAAGCTTAAGACTAGTTTCTTTTGGTTTCGGTTGATAGCTTAAGACTCGTTTAAAGTTTGAGTTTAAGCCTGTAAGAAGTAGGCTTCTCAGTAGTGGGCTCGCTGTATGGTTAGAAAAATAGGAAAATTGGATTTTGTATCTCCAATTGGACCTGTCCCTTCTAAAATGTAAAAAATCTAACCTCAAAATTTGGATTTTCATACTTAAATTTTTTTTCTTTCATTTTTATTCAATTAAAGGTAACAAAAATTATTTTAAAATTTTATCCCTAATCAAAATTTTCGATAATTCATTTTTTCTCTAAAAAAAATGGTAAATAAATTAAAAAATAATCGGAAATTTCTTTTATATAATTTTTGGTGGTATAATTAGTTTATTAGATATTTTAAGATACAAAATTTTCGATAGTATAAATTATTTACTATAAATTTCGTCAACAAAATTTCCATTATATTATTTTTTATACCGTAAATTTTAAATTGAAATTTCTGGTACGTATTCTTTTTTTTACTTTTTTTAACTTTTTTTTTTTAATTTAGGATGGAAAAGACACAATTATGTATAAATTTGATTGAATCATTCACAACTAATCAACTTTTTGAGTCACGCGAAGCTGTCATATCATATGCAAGAGAGATTGGCAATAAATCGAGTAGTTGTTATCATTACTCGTTCTGACTCATAGACTGAAAAGAGAGGAATGAAGTCAAAATTAATCATTGGTTGTGATATAGGTGGAAAATATAAGTCAAAATTAATCATTGGTTGTGATATAGGTGAAAGATATGTTTTGAACGCACACATATTTCCTAACTTTGTATTGATCATGGATATCACCTACAAAACCAAAAAGTATAAGTTACCATTGTTTGAAATTGTTGGTGTAACTTCAACTTGGTTGACATTCAACGTTGCATTTGGTTATATGAATTGTGATTGTCAAAAAAACTTTTGTTGGATATTGGAGAAATTAAAAGATTTATTTGTTTCAAATATCTCATTTTCCCAAGTGATCGTGACTAACATAACACTTGCTTTAATGAATACAATTGAAGTTGTATTTTCATCTTCATTAAATTTACTTTGTCACCTATATAAAAAATATGTTTAAGACAAAATGCAAACAATATATATTAAAGAAAGATATGTCGGAACCTATTCTAGAGTTACATTTATTTTACTGTAGCAAAATTATTTATCGAAATAATTATTTATAACTGAAATATAAAATAATATCGAATAAATATTTGTCAATAATAAAAATAAAAATAATGAAACAAATATTTATCATTAATAAATATTAAAAAAATTGTGTTTGAAAGAACCAGAGTGTCATGATCGAATTTTTTTGTTAATTATGATCGATGAGGACAACCGATTTTAGAATAATATTTTTCAACTAAAAAAACTGTATAAACAATCGATTTTTTAATTATTATAAATAGGATTTAATTTATATATCTATTTGAGATGATTATGAGAAAAAAAAAATCATATATAAAATTAAAATATTCGTCGTTCGATTCAGTTTAAATAACGGCTCTAAAAAAATTATATATGATTCAATTTAAATTATTATAGTTTAAATTGAATCATTTTCGGTTGATTTAAATTATCATTTATAAAATATTATTTTAAAATAATAAATTATAAAATTACATTAAAATAATTAATTTAAAGCATAAAATTATATATAAATATACTAAATATTAAAATTATAGAATAATATTATCAATTATATTTAAAATATATGAAATAATAATAAAAATATATCAAATTAAACGAATATGTATTATTAAAAAAAATCATTAAAACTAACAAGTAATAGTTCTTATAGAATATTTGATCGTAATAGTAAAAAAGTAAAAAAATATTAAAATTTATATATATGTTATTTTGTTAGTATTTTATATTGACGCAAGGTTCAATATACCTCCATTCACATAGATCGGTCTAACCTTTTTTGAGCTTAGATTGTAACTAATCTCAATCGTAAAATGACTATTGTCTCTAATCTTAACAATTGGGAGGAGTTAAAGACAAAAATCGTTGTGCAGTATCAGTTAAGCAGAGACATTTTAGTCTTCTACAAATTCATTCTCCCACAATATATATATATATAGTACTATTCTTATACATAATTAAAGGTACATAAATTTTGTTCACTTAACATTCCTTTACCACGGGGGCCCTTTTTGTTTCAAAATTCTGATTTTAGTTAAAGTAACGGTTTTATATAGGATTGTTTTGGTTAAAATATTGTCCTTTATCTTTTAGAAAAGTTACATTCTGAGCATTCATGTTTTTTTTCATATTTAATTTCATTCTAGATTATTTAATTTTTTGATTTTTTCAATTTAATCATTTAAATTATATTAAATTACATATATAATTTATTAAATTTTACAATTTTCTTAAATTACTATTAAAATCTTATCAAAATAGAATAATGAGTTTACTATCGAAATTACTTTACAAGTAAATGAAGTTAATTATATTAATTATGTAGATAAATATTTAATATTAAATTTTTGGAGATTATATACGTGTCTAAATTATTGTAGAAAAATCAAGAAATATAAATTATTTATAAAGTTTAATAATTATTTTCTAAAAAAATAGTATGAAGAACTTCTTGTTGTAATATTTGATTGAGTTTCTAATAATAATAATATATTTTTGGCTAAATACCACGTGTAGCCCCTTAACTTAATTTTAATTAATGTTATAGTCATTTATCATTTTTTTTTTCAATTTGCTCATTTATTTTAGATTTAAGTGACAGTTTGATCTTTTATATTTTAAAATGTCAATAATGTTATCCTTATTTTTTGCAAAAATTCAAAAAAAATTATCAAAAAATTCAAAGAAAATCCATAAAATTAATTATCATTATCGATATAATACAACTTCATCAAATTCATCAAATTCATAACTTAAATCTTTAAATAAACTCATATTTTTATCTCTAACAACATCAAATAAAGAATGACAAATATGAATTTATTTGAAGATTTGAGTTACAAATTTGATGAAATTTGTTTTATATAAAGAATATAATTAATTTTATGTGTTTTGTTTAAAAATTTTGATGAAATTTTGAATTTTTATTAAAAAAAATAGATAATATTGTTAATATTTTAAAATATAAAAATTAAATTATCACTTAAAATTAAAGAGACTATAAATAATATTTAACCTATATTTTCGATTGCGCTAGTCGTTGTTTAAGAAAAACAAAATATTAAAGATATAAACATGATGTAAAGACTAAATCAATAAAGTAAAAAACTAAACTAAATTTAAAAGACCTTTATGCTAAAAAAAGTATAAAAAAAAATCAATTTATTAACATAAAAAGACCTTTTTTGCCATTTTTTTACAACGTATAAAAAAATAGGACGAGATTGGATGTCAACATTGACTTCTCCTTCTAAAGAGTCTTCTCAATAGTTTTCAAAGGCATCTTTCAAGCTTAGAATAATTGCAAACTTGAAATAACTAATTTTATATGACAGCCATCTATAAATTTTTATATTTTTGTATAGACATTTTTTTTTTACATTATTAAATGAACGACAGATACTGGATATCTTCATTGCACCACTAAACAAGTTGAGCGGCTTAAACTTCTGCCTACAAATAATGGCTTCATAACACTCACAAATTAGTACTTTATTCTAAAAGAACGATACCTGATACCTTATTTGTTGTGTCACGTCTCAAAATTCCATACTAACGTATAAATTTTTTTTCGAATATAATTTCTAAAACAAACTTGTACTACACTGCATGGATAAAAAACGAAAGCTAAATTTGAAGTTACTAGAACCAAAAAATATTTAATTACATAAAACCATACAAAAGCAGATATAGCAATAAGTTGAAAAAGAGAGGGAATAGTGCTGATATCTGAGCATGAAGCAAATACATTTTAAATCAGTGCATACTACATAATTCATCTTCTGTCCCTAGCAGTGTTCTTGCTATTGTAGGATTTGGAGTGATGATTCAATCACCAATAATCCCCACAAGAGCATTTCCCATCCTTGAAATGATGAAACCTTTTGTTATCTCTGACAATCAATTCCCTACCTACAATCCTTGACATAATCTTGATGGCATTGTGACAGTCACCACAGACACGTAGGTTCTTGATAATCCTAAGAGGTGTTCTAGGTGGAGTACTAATAAGACCATAGGCAATTGCTAGACGTTCACTGTGGTAGAGCAATGCCTGCTCCTTTGCTTCCTGATCAATGTCATGAAGAACGTATCTTGTATCAGGAACATATCCAGCTTCTTTCATTCCACTCAAAGCCTTCAACTTCTCATCATCCTTGTAAAGAGTGGGATTCTTATACTCAATGATTCTGTTCCTGCCTTCGAGCATGCTAATGGCGGAATACTTTTTCGGGGGCGGCGTAGGGATCTTATTAGCAACAGCCTTTGATGGGTCAAGTCTAACAATCAACTCCTCAACATGGTCTTCAAGATCAATATCTCCATGAATTCGAGCATAACTCTTGAGGGTCTCCAATACTGTTACTGTTGGCCCAAATGGCAACTTCTCAATAAATTCCTCAGCTTCTTTGAGGTATCCAGATTGTCCGAGAACATCCAAAAGCCCCATGTAGTGCTCAACCCCTGGTTCAATTCCATACTTGCTTTTCATGGATTCAAAATGTAGGTAAGCATCCTCCACAGCCTCTGCACTGCCACAAGCCGATAACACTGCAAGCAAAGTCTCCGAAGTTATCTCCAAACCCAGCTCATTCATATGCTCAAATAACTGCAACGCCTCATCTCCCATTGTACTATTCGCGTATCCACGAATCATCATGTGCCAAGAATCCATGTTTCTGTTAGGCATATGATCAAACACTCTACGTGCATCAGTCATACTTTTACAATTCCCATACATCTCAATGACCTGGTTATGCAACTTGAAATCACTCCTAAAAGTAGATTGTAAAAAGTAATCATGCACTTTCTTAGCATCCTCAATTGATTTGGATTTGCCACACAAATCAAACAGAAGATCAAAGCAACTAGCATCAGCTTTAACACCTTTTTCCATCAATTCAAGCGCATCTTTAACCTTTCCCTCACGACAAAAGCGTGTCAAATCAACAATGGAAGGAGGCTGGGCTTGTTCTTGAACAGAGGCTCGCTCATTCAACTGATTAGGGTTTTGAAATTGGTTGTTGGGGTTTTGAAATTGGTCAGGGTTACCACTTGGTGAGGTTTCGGGGTTCCACTTATTCGGGTTGCTCCATCGATTGGGACTATTGGGTTGTTGGAAGTTGGGAGTTTGAGAAGGTGGTTGCCGGAAGTTGGGGTTTTGAGGAGGTGGTGGGCGGAAATTGGGGTTTTGAGGAGGTGGTGGGCGGAAATTGGGGTTTTGAGGAGGTGGTGGGCGGAAGTTGGGGTTTGGAGGAGGTGGTGGGCGGAAGTTGCGGTTTTGAGGGTTCCAGCCCTGTTGAGGAAATCGAGCAGGGGCATTATGGGTATTTTGAGGAAAGTGATTCTGATTGCTGAAATATTGAGGAGGAGGATGAAAGGGTGTGTGATCAGATTCAGAGGGTGGTTGTTGAGAGCGAGGAGGGAATCTACCGTACTGATTTGGAATAGCAGAGGTACTTAGGGTTTTGCACAAGTGGTTGCCATGGATATAGTTTGCTCGTAGCTTCAAAGAGAAAGAATAAGATAGCATTGTTGAATTGAATCAGTGGGAACTTCAACTAGGGCGTAGAGAACTGCAAGTACTTCATTTCATCATCCAAAGCTTCGTTTCTCCGCGGCCAAAACATGGGCCGCTCTCTTTTTGGGTCACGAGTTGCTTTTGTACCCCACGTTTATTATACACCTCCGTGTTAGCGATTGTCCCAACTTTTGTTTCTCATTTTTTTCTTCTTATAAGTAAGTATATTGAAATTTGAAAGTAATCAGGATATCAACGTGATAGAGAAGAGAATTTTTCTCTGTTATCCATCTCCACCCCACCAAATGTCCAACATCCACATAAAGACACATTTATAGATCAAGTTATATTTCACGAGGGTAACAATGTGTATATATATATATATATATATAAGTATATTGACATGAAAAAGTATTTGAAATTTTATTAAATCATATCATTGTCAAATATAAATATTTGTAAATATTAGAAAAATAAAGTATTAAATTTAATTAATATGATACAAATAATTAGTAATTACAGTTTTTCAGGGAGGGATATTATTTCGTAGGTAAAATACATTCAATAATCATTTAACTTTAGGTTACACAAATATTTTGCTGTCCAACCTACTACAAATATGCCAAAAATAAAATTAAATAAAGTTATTTCATTTCATATTAGTAATATTTAATTTGGTCTTAATTCTAAGTTCAATCAAAAAATATTATTAGATTCGATGTCTTATTCATTATAGCAGTTTTTTTTCAAGATATCTTCTAGTCATAAGTCAAAAACTTGAGCTATCATGATTTATTTAAAAGATTAATATCTCTTAACAAATGTTATTAGATACACAGACTTATCAAAGATGAAATCGACTATCAAGTATTTAAGAAACTAACAGCAAGGAAAAAATATACTTTTATTCAAAATGAAATATAAAGAAAAATAATTGTTGAGGAAATCATATATCTCATTAAAAATTAAGATTATATAGATCAATTAGTTATATCTTTTACTTATATTTAATTTGAATGGTGTTATGCAATAAAATAATAGTTTATTTTGGGCAGTTTCTGTTATAGCATGATGATTGGGTAGTTAAGTATGCAATGAAACAATTTGGTGATTAATACCAACATAGAAACGCCAACGTAGCTAAATAGACTATATTATACAATGGATATGTAAGTATGACCAAGTCAAGCCATGGCTATTTCTATCTTTCAGGACAGCCTTGGACGTGTCATCCTTTCTGAATCTGGAACCAGGCAATCTCCATCACCACCATCTTTCTCTTTCTCCTCTGTTTTTTCAACAAAAAAAGAAAAAAAACCCTTCCCAAATCGCATGCCTTCAGGTGGGGCAGTGGCTTATGACAATATGAGTCCCTTCGTTTTCATCCTATGGCTTGTCACTGTCCCTCTCTTTGCCCACCCTGCCCTTTCTAACCCTCTTGGTACATACAATCATCCAATTCTTCATACATAATCTTTTGCTAATATGATTATATATTTTCATTTTATCCGGTGTTTATAAAAAAATATGTTAGAAAATTATGTATAATTGTTAAGGAATTTATTAGGGAGGGAGTACAGATGCATATAATTTAATCTCTTATGTTAAGAATTTGAATTGCAGCAATTAATTATTGTATAAAAGAGCTAGCTAGCTTGCAACATGGACCATTAATTAATTGTGCATGCATGCAGGGTATTTTATAAACTGTGGGGGTTCAAATGAGGTAACGGTAGACAGTTTGAAATATGTTCCTGATGGAAGCTACACAAAGGTTGGAACCGTCGCCACAATCAACCAACCAGACTTGTTGCCAACACTCACCACATTGCGTTACTTCCCCAACACGCAATCTAGAAAGTTTTGCTATTCATTTCCAGTTATCAAAGGCAACGAGTATCTTGTGAAAACCATATACTATTATGGAGGTTTTGATGGAGGGAAGCAACCACCAGTGTTTGATCAAATTGTTGAAGGGACAAGATGGAGTGTTGTTAACACCACAGATGATTATGCTAAAGGTCTTAGTTCATACTATGAGGTTGTGGTTGTGTCTCATGGGAAGAAGTTGAGTGTGTGTTTGGCTAGGAATGAACATACTGGTACCTCAAGTCCTTTCATCTCTGCCTTGGAGGTTAAGAGCTTGGATGGTTCTTTGTATAATCCTACTGATTTTAACAAATATGCACTTGTAACTGTTTCTAGACATTCTTTTGGAGGTGAAGATATCATTAGGTACATAGACATAAATATTCTTTTATGTTTTTTCATTTTATTTAGAGTCTAAATTGTCATGAGTATGCAAAATAATAAAAATAAGTAAAGTTAATTACCATTAATTAATATGTTGTTTTGAGTGAAACTGGACTCAAATCCCTTAACCAGGACTCAGTTTCGAGCCTTGGCATGGGAGGAGAGACCCACTTACGGTGATCAGTTAGATTCATTAGTGGAGATTAGTTATTCTCAAAGTTGGTTGATAAACTATGCATCAATGACATCGTTAATTGCCAAAAAAAGAAAGAGTAAGAGTTACTAATAAATATAGCGTGACACAAATGGTAGATACTTGAGTCCTTTAAACATATGATCAGTGGTTTGATTTCTGGCTGGTGTGTATAAAAAACTATATGTTAAAAGAGGCCAACCTCTTAAAATGAATTTCTATTACTTCGTGAGATTAGTCTATGGAGTGAGGGTTCATTAAAACATTGCAAATATTGCTGACTCATTTGAATGTTATGTGTATATATGTATGTATTCAAGTTGTAGAAAATGTGGAATAAATAGACATATGATATGAATTCTGATCATTGATATTTTTGTATGTGAACTTAGTTTTCCAGATGACAAATTTAACCGGATATGGCAACCATTTAAGGACCAAAATCCAGTTGTTGCAAGCCTTTCAAATGTAACTTCCTCAGACTTCTGGAACCTTCCTCCAGTTAAAGCATTCAGTTCAGGAATAACCACTAGTGAAGGGAAGACACTTGAAATTAATTGGCCACCAGTGTCCCTTCCAAGTACCTACTACTACATTTCTCTCTATTTTCAAGACAACAGAAATCCAAGCCCTTTAAGCTGGAGAGTCTTTGATGTTTCTATAAATGGACACACTTTTTATTCAAGCCTTAATGCCACAACTAAGGGTGTCACAGTTTATGCTGCACAATGGCCACTTTCTGGACAAACCAAAATTACTATGACACCTTCTGGTGAAATGCCTGTTGGACCTGTGCTCAATGCTGGAGAAGTTTATCAGATTCTTCCACTCGGCGGTCGAACTCAGACAAAAGATTGTAACTTATGCTAATCTCTAATCTCCTTATTTTGAAATTTCTTTCATTGTACTAAAATTTCAATAATTTAATTATAATGACTATCCATATATAGTAATTGCCTTGGAAGATTTGGCTAGAAGCATTCAGAATCCACCTAGGGATTGGAACGGTGATCCTTGCCGGCCTGAAGGACATTCGTGGACTGGAGTTACATGCTCTGACCAATTTATTGCACGAGTCACCTCATTGTAAGTTCATGTATAATAGATCCTCTGCAGCGACTGTACCATACAATTGATTGTAGAGCCATTGAAATTAAGTTGAACACAAATTTATGTTTTTATCTTTTAGATATAATGGCTCTGCAGTGGACTGCACGGTGCAGACGCTGCATAAAATCTAATCAAATTCTTAATGTATAGCATTGAAGTATGCTTTATTTGATTCATGTGACTTCATTTTATGATAAAATGAGAGTGGAAAAATGATTTTTACTTATAGTGTGTCCCTTCATATTTAATGGTGGATTCACATATTTTGACTTTGTTGTATGTGTGAAGGAATTTAACTAATGGTGGCCTGGCTGGGACACTACCTCCAACTATTGGAAATCTAACTGCTCTTTCTCACCTGTATGGACTCTAACCTTTTGATTTCAAATATCCTAAATAATCCCTTTGTTTTATTAAATCATGCTACTTTGTGTATTAATTTGATTACAGTTGGCTTGGGGGAAACAAATTCACAGGCAAAATCCCTGAATTAGGTGGACTCAAGGAGTTAGAAACTTTGTATGTACCTCATTAGATGAATCACCTTGCATTATTTTTTATTTCATATATTCCTTAAATTTTATACAGTAAACTGATATTTTGCTCCCTTTTTCTTGGATAATTGCTGAATAAAGGCATTTGGAGAATAACAAGTTTGAAGGACCACTTCCTCCATCCATACAGAAACTTCCAAAACTGCGTGAGATGTAAGATTTTTGCAATTTAAGGACAAAAACAGAACAATATTGCATTGCTTTTCTCACATGAGTATCCACTAAGAACTACCTATTAGTAACTTTTTTTTTTGTGTGCCTGTGGAAGCAGCTATTCTGATATGCAAAATAACAAGTCTGATGGGAAAGCTACTACCAAACAATAAAGAAAAGTGAAGTCCAAGTAAGCTCAACACTAAAGTTTTTTACCTTTTCTACTTATAACAACATTATGCATATATTTTCCTCTGAAGCTGAAACCATATTGCTAACTGATAATTGTCTGTTTTTGGTTTTAAGGTGGCTTTCAACAATTCTTCTGTGAGAATCAGCATAATGCCAATGTGAATCCGACCGGTTTTGTATGTGATTGGGAAGTTTTGAATACAATCATAGTTCTAATGGGAAAAGGAGAATTGAAACCAAAGGAATCCCATTATTTTGTAACACATTGTCAAGAATCATATTGTAAATCATATTGTAAATCAGAACTATGTGAAGTAAATACATCATAAGTTAGTAATGAGTACAAAAGAAAAATAGATTCTATTACTTGGTTTTCATTCTAGTAACACAACCATGCTAACATTGCCAATAATAATCACCAATTTGATTCATTATTGTTTTGGTCCGGACTCAGAGTCTTCTAGTCCAAACCCAATATAAGAATGGGTGATTTTAGATCAGTCCAAGCCAATTGAATGGCATTGAAGAAGCTTCTCGAAACTAGGAAAAGTCACCATCCAGGATAGAATCCAGAGTTGTTGTCTATAGTATTCACTTAGACCTCCAATTGTGACCATTAGATGGACAAAGACGAAACTGGTGATGACAGACACGATAATTCATTTGTATTTTCATCCTGAGCCACCTAATGACAATCATACCTGATTATGGCTGCCAGATGGTACTCACCATTCCCTGATTAGAAGAACACACGTCCTACATCAAAGGGGTATTCGAAGATCATTGATTCTCCATTTGATGATCGTAACAGAAATCTTCTAGAAATCTTAGAAGGACTTAGTATATAAAGAGGACCTATATGGTCATAAAGGTATACAAAAATTTTAATCCTAAAACATCTCATTCTCTAACAAATTCTTACTTGATCGTTGGAGTGTGCGCAGTTATATCGTATGCCCCCGACGTGAGCAAAGGATTAGGAACCTCCTTCTATTGTCGTTCACCACCAATCCCGAATTCAAGTTCCTACATTCAATATTCCTTCTGCTGAATAATTATCTACAAGTATCCTTCCCAAGGTCTTGCTAATATGACCGGGGACAAAATTTAAGAGATAAAGATTACATAGGAATCATAGACGGAACGTGCTAAGCATTTCTACTAAGCTATGTTACATAAACTAACATTGAGACTACATCTTTAAGAATTAAGAGTAAATATTTCATTTGTCACAATAAATATCACTTTAACAAGAAAAATTAGTTCTTTTAATCTTTAGATATATGTCCCCTTAACCTTTTTATCAGTTTTCCGTCCAACTCAATTAGTGTTCTTCAACCTCCTTTATATTCATGAGTTAATGGGTTTCAAACTCAGAAATTACTCACAAGAAAATAGAATTTTTGACCATCTTGGTGAAAAAAGAGATCTTGAAGCTTCAATATTAATTCAACAACAATTTCTTCTTTAATTTGTTCTAGATTTGTGGAAATTTCAGAAATTAAAATCTATAACCCATTTCTTTAGGTATCTTATTACCACTTTATTTTGCATCTCTTCGTGGCTAATCTCCATTCTTCTTCACAAATTTTTTAACGTTGTATTTTGTGTGTAGCAGCTTATTAGAGGTAACTTGATTGATCAAAGCATATACTACGAGTTTATTTGAAATATGTTGTTGCCATCTCCCTCTTTCATCCTTTTATTTCACTTTTTTATTTTATTTTTAACTCCAAGTTATTTTGGTTTTTTAACGGTTGAGATTTGTGAGTTTTTCTCCAAAATGTTTTTTTTTTTCTCATTAATTTGAATCAAATCTAGAAAAAAATTAAATGCGTTTTTAATTTCCATTCATAGGTTTGAAGTATATATTTAGAAATAACAAAAAGGAGCTAAATGTATTTTAAAGACAAATATTAGTGTATTAAAAAATATAAATTTTACTTTATAAATTATATATTTTATTTTTTAAAATATAATTACTGAATTCTTAACATGTACTTTAAGAGAATACGACGCATGTTAGCGTGTCTCTGTTTTTAATTTTATTAAGATTGTCAAAGAAAACTTAAGTTTTTTTTGATAATTTTTTAATTTAAAAATAAAAATTTCATAAAAATAAACGAATTTAAAGAATATTAACAGAAATTTATCGGAAAATTAATAATAAAGATAACACAGCGTAAAAGTTTACAAATTAAAAGGATTAAATAACTAATTTTATAAAAAATCTTAAACGATTAATTTCTTATAAATACTCCATAATATATTGAACTATAATTTTGAACTCAAATATTCATGTAAGGCTGAAATTCTCGCTAAAAAAACCTCAACTTATCTAGTTGGAAGTTCAAAGCAACATTATTGTTCTCAAATTTTAGTAAAAAAAAAAAAAAATTAGTGTTCTCAATTTCATAAGAGTAGAATAAATTTGAGTTGCTTTGGGAACAAGTTTGAAGCGCGTTTGTAAGCATAAGTCAAGAAAAATGTACAAATTTGTCCCAACAGGTCACCACTAGCAAAGCCTGCCAATGGGAAGATAGGGTTTTGGAGGAAAAAGAATGAGATTCAAATGGAGAAGTTGACCAATTAGGAAATTTTTACATGAAATTGAAAATTTATTTTGTAGAAATAAACTTTAGTTATATATTTATCTCTTGAAGAAAAAAACAAAGGTATCGTTTGTTTTAAATCATCCACGTTCTAGTTTTCCATACCAAAACAAAAAGCAAACATTTATTATCTTCTTATATTTTGCGACTGGTTTTGACAGAATCACATGCTTACACACACCTCCATAAAGTGATAGCATAGACTAGCAAATTCAGCCAATAGAGAGAAGAAGAAGTAGTAGTAGTAGTTGTTGTTGTTGTACCATAAAATCCGTTTTTGACTCTTCTTTCAGATAATAATCACTCTGTCTTGTATTCTCCTCCCTTCAACACTCTTAACTCTTTAATTATTCCCCTGCTGCTCCACACCAATTCTCAATTCTCAATCGCAATCTATATGCAAATAAATAAAATAATTATAAAACCCTTCCTTGTTCATTCTTTTGAGTCAAACACACTTCGCTAATTGCTCTCACGAATGTTCTCTACGAATGCAAAATTCCTCCTCTTCCGCTGCCATGCTTCCGCCGGAGATATCTCCCCGGGTCCCATCTCCTTCCCCCGCCTCTTTCAATCACTCTCCCTTCCCACCACTGCAACCGCCTCCGGTGGCCTCAAAATCAGCCAAGGCCACGACGGAGTAGCACCCGTCATGGAAAGTGGCGGCGCCGCAGCGAGACGCGCCGGAGGAAACGAGGGAATGAGGGTAAAAGCGAAGGAGAAGAAATGGTCACGAAATAGAGAAGGTTACATGGTTGATAATAGTGAGCCTCTTCCACTTCCCATGAATTACCCTGATTCTTCTCCTGTTTCTTCTGAAGAGATTGACAAGCGCCTTCAATGTGACCCCAAATTTGAGGTTTTTTAAAACCTATCTTATTTACGCTTTTATTTTGGGTTCATTTTTTGCCACATATAATTTGAATAGATATTTTGGTTGTTTATGATGAGTTTGTAGGATTGTAAAGAGGTGGTTTATGAATGGACTGGTAAGTGTCGTAGCTGCCAAGGATCGGGATATGTAAGCTACTATAATAAAAGAGGGAAAGAGGTCACTTGCAAATGTATTCCTTGTATGGGAATTGGTAATGCATTTACCATTTTTCTCTATAGCTCTTTTCTTTGCTACTCCTTTTTGTGTTGGCATTACAACTCGTTATATGGAGTGAAGCATGAGTTTGAAATTCTCCTTTAGATGAACAATGTTTAATGTCTTTAAAGTTTTTGATACGTATGTGTGTATATATATATATATACGCTCACACTTGGTAGATATTCACAAATGCAAACATGTATGAATTATGTTAGTTACAGATTTTTTCTTTTCTTTATTCTTTTGTTTGTTTCTTATAAACTGTATACATCTAACTCTCTCCAAAATGGTTGGAGCCTTGTACGGTGTTGTTGTGTTACCACTTCTCAAGCTAAAACTGTTTCTTTTCTTTTTGTGGGGAAGTGGGGGATCCTAGAAAATTCCTCAAGTGCTATTTAGGTTTTTTTTATATGGACGGTACCTTTAGATTTAGGCATACCTGATTGACCCCCTTTTGCAGGCCCAAATGCTTTTCTGTCACCAAGTCATTGGAGAAAAAGTTAACTACATTTGAACTATTGCATTTGTAGTGTCTTTTAAGTTAGGAACTCAGCTTCAAAATGGTCAAAGTAACACCTCTTATCTCCTTGGCGATGCTCTATGTCTGTTGAATTTTGTTTGCAACATTACTGCTTTCTTAAACTTGTTTTTGCTCTCAAATTATTTTGACGAGCTGACTTAGTCCGTAAATAGTTTTCATTTTTATGCAATATTTATGGTTTTCTTCCTTTGTTGTTGTATCTGCATCCATAAGCTTGTAACAAAGCTGGCTAGATGTAAGTGAGTGAGAGTATCCTATGAAGTTTAGCATCATAATTGTAGTTATGATTTATGATCTACTTTGGCATCTTTTTTCTTGATAAATCATTTAGTAATGACTGATGAACTTTAATTTCTTTCTATATGCATTATTAGTTGTTCTGCGTGGCATGACTCGACTATAAATTTATTTCTGTCCTCTTAACCATTTCAACATAGACCATAGTAGCAGCGTGATACTAAAACTTGATTAGACAATATTAAAATGTTGAAAAGATTTTTGACACGACATAAGGTTATCTCTTAGGTATGCATCTGAAACATATTCCAGTGAACATGTAAAATTAGACCATCTAGCATGGGGGTAAACTTTCAATATTTCTGTTTTTTTTTTTTTTTGCATTCAAGACACTTATTTAATCTATTGCATTGCTATTGCCATGCCCTGTTCATTTCATCTGATTTGTGGCTTTTGCAAGCAAATTTTCTCATAGTTGTCGATAAAAAATGGCAGTGCTAAGCAGCCAACCCCAAAAATGTTGTAGACTTCTAGCAGTAGGATAACCAACTGCTATATCACATAATGGAAAGAAAATATGTAATGCATACTCTACAGATATAAATGTTCAAAAATCTGAAGTTACCCAAAATTAAAGGCATATCATCATCAATAATCAATAGTAACAGTCATGGCACACAATCACCATCAAAGTTATAATTAACAAGTCAATAACAACAATATGCTGAACGACAAGGCTGGGTGCTGTATTGGGCTGGTTGTGACTGAGATGATGTCGTGGCTCCACCGAATTGGTGTTGGAATTAATAATTAACAGAAAAATGTTTCAGATTAATTACTTGTTAGGTTGTGACTGCGATGATGCCATCACTGCAATGCTATTCCGCTATAGCTCACTATTAAGTACTCTGGTATTTCCATTATAAATTTGAGGTTTCAGATTATATTACAAAGTTATCTATTCCTCTAGAATGTTTCCACTTGAACTTCATTGATCTTTTTCACGACTTCTCTGTATGGTGAAAAACTACTGATTAATGAAATTTTTGTGTTGCATGACTTTGTGGTTGTTGTCCAATTTGAATTAATAAGATTCTCAACTCATAGTCACGGGAATCATGATATCTAATTTTATAGGACTTCCAAAGTAAAGAGTTTCATGTTTTTTGTTACATCCAACATCACAACAAATAAAGTTATGGGATGTGTGAAAAGATTACCTGCAACTTGCCTGTATTTTTGTTTGAATCCTAACCTTATCATAAACTATTTGGCTCACTCTTGCATCTTTTGGTGCATCAGGAGGGTTTTCATATTGGGATAGTTGTTGAATTATAAAGTAATACTTTTGTACAGTCTTGTGGTGGATAGAAGCTGCGGCTTCATGTATTTTTGCTTATGATGTAATTGTTTCAATTGCTCCTTTTTTCTATGAAAGTAAGCAAGATGCCATTTAGGGTGTTATCTATTCTAGTTTGGTTCATGCTAAAACATGTAACGTTAGAAAGGTTGATAATATGCTGATTTAGTTTGGAATTAAAGTTTAATCTTTGATAGGAATTTCACGTGTACATTGTATCAGGAGTGTTGGCTTGCAGTTCTTGTTTTGATCCTACCACACCGTATACCACAGATTCTTTGGTGCTTTATTCAAGAGATTTTATACCACATCAGCTATGACATTTAACATAATTAAAGTGCGAGATATAGTGATAATCCACATAGGGTAGATGGTTCACAAAGCAAGAAATTTCTGTTGCTTCAGGGTCACCTAGGGGTTCTTCCTTATTTGTATGTTTGTCTTGCCTTGTCCTTGATGTAAAGTTTCCTGCTTTGTTAGTGGGCCTTTTCAATCAAAAAAGTACCTCAACCGCCCTAATTCTGGGTCCACTTTCTAAAATGCCATTGTTTATTCGCATTCACTTTACTGTTTGTGCTTTTTAATAGTCAACTTGCAATAACTTGTCTGAGTGTCTGTTTTTCAGGATATGTGCAGAAGATAACAGCTCGCAAAGATATTGATTTAATGGAGGATTTGGATAATGGAAAACCACCATGATGGTAGATGTTCCACTATTTATCCCTCCCCCAGTTTTTTATTTTTCTTTTGTTCCCTTTCGCCGCCTCGGGAATCCATACTGTATTCATATTGATGAGTTTATTCTTCCATGATTTTTACTCAAATTACTCGTGTAAATCAACATTGTTACAATTAGAGAGACTTGTAAAGACTGTAATACCCCCTCCTTCTCTCCGCAAAGAAATAACTGGAAAAGAAAAATCCTCAAGAAGGAAAATAGGAAAGCATACATTTTAGCAAAGAATGTATTCTTATTCATAAATTCTGATTATCTTTTGACACACTATTCTTTTTATATCCTACATTTCTATTTAGCATCTCAGTTTCGTGGTCTTCCAGAAACTGATAAGGAATAATTGATATCTTAAGATTGGCATGTTACACAGAGATATCACCACCTTTTCGATCACTCGTTAATATAAAAAGACAGTAGTGTTCCTTTTCCATCTCAATTGAAAACTGAATAGGCTCGGGTATAAAATGTCATCTACAAGTTTCCTTGATTTCAAATACAACCTCTCCAAGAGAAAGTACTTGAGGAAGCCATCACGTATGTTGTCAAGGGACAGGCAAAACTCTGGACCGAAAAACATTTTTCAACCTAGTGTTGATGAGATGAAAATGGTGTTTGACAAATTTGATTCTAATAAAGATGGGAAAATATCTCAACAGGAATACAAAGCCACCCTGAAATCTCTAGGCATGGGGAAATCGGTTCATGAAGTGCCAGATATTTTTCGGGTGGTCGATTTGGATGGAGATGGATTCATCAATTTTGAAGAATTTATGGAGGCTCAGAGGAAGGGTGGTGGTGTTAGGACGTTGGATATACAGAGTGCATTTAGAACATTTGATAAGAATGGTGATGGGAAAATTAGTGCTGAAGAAGTTAAAGAAATGTTGTGGAAGCTGGAAGAAAGGTGCAGCCTTGAGGAGTGCAGGCGAATGGTGAGAGCAGTGGACACTGATGGAGATGGAATGGTTGACATGAACGAGTTTGTGGCCATGATGACTCAATCCATGAGACATGTTTGAATGCTTATGTTATATCTATGTTTCTTGAGGTTGCCTTTAGGTGCACTTCAATGAAAGCCGTTGGTGTTGTGTTTTATTTATGTGCTCAATGAAGCTGGATTGTGAAATCATTGGTTCAATACAACTGTATCAGTAGTCTCACAATAATTTCATCATTTTATATTGATTTTCATGCAAATTCAATAAAATATATAAATAAAAAAAGAAAATGATATTATTACTAAATTATCTTTATTAATTGAAGTATTTATTATTATCATAAATACAAAATAAAAAATATTCAATTACTAGCAATATTACATGTATAATTGAAAAATATAATTGAAAAAATATTCAATTACTAGCAATATAATTTAAAATTTGTTTTGCAAACAAATCCACCTTAAAAGGAAAATAGATCGCTAAAGTTCTTGTAATAAATAATATCAACAATATAAAAACATCCTTGGTTTCAATTTCTACCTTTCTTATTTCTTCAAAACATGTGAATAAATCTCCTCCAAGACAAAATTTAGAGTAGACATCCAATCAATGTGGTCTAATTGTATTAATTGTATTAATGCTTAAAAGTCTTTCGATATTTTAATAATAATCAAAAATATTATTTAAAAATATAAGTTAAAGATTCTCTTTATTTTTAAGATTGAAATAGTAACTTAATTAACGTCAGTTCAACAAGTTAAATAAAATATTTTTTTAATATCATCAAATTGATATCTATTAAATTATTGTCTCAATAATAAAAAAAAATAGAAAAATCGTTAACCTATATTTTTAAGTTTCTTCGATTATCATTGTTATAGTTTAAGGTTTTTTTGTTTCCAAAGGCACCTTTCAGGCTTGGAACAATTGCAAATTTTAACTAACTACTTTTTTATCACAGCCAAGCCATGCTCTTATACAATATTCTATATACATGTTCCTTTATACATTATTAAATGAACAACAAGGATTGGTTATGCTTCATTGCACCACTAAACAAGTTGTGCGGCTTAAAATTCTGCCTACGAATATTGCTTTAAGAAGAAAAAATGACTTCTTTGTTAGAGATGCACCTTCACATTCACAAATTAGTACCTTATTCTAAAAGAATGGTACCTCATACTTATCTGTAGTGTCACGTCTCAAAAATTTAACCGAAAAACTGTTTGAATAATGTATTATATTTTAAATATAATTGCTCCGATCCTTAATTTTATATAATATTTTTTTATTTAATATTTTATTTAATTTTATTATAAAAATTTAAAAATATAAAAAATAAGAATAAAAATGTATTTAAATATTTGAGTTATAAAATTGATTAAATTTATACTATATTAAAGATAATAATTAATTTTATGAGTTTTATTTAAAAATTTAATGAATTTTTATAAAAATAATAATAATATTATTTACTTAAAATTAAATTAAAAAAAATGAAATTATACTAAGTGTAAGTAAATTTTCACAAAAATTATTTTTAAAAATGTAAAATACAAAGCACTTTTTAGAATCCTAAATAATAGGACCCAATATTTTCTTTCCCCCCCGAGTACAGAGACTATAGAAATACTTGGCCACTAAATGTTAATGGAAAAAATGGAGAAAGTGATAAATGAAGAAGATTCCTCCCCATAGATATGAAGTTTCAAGCGATGTTTCTAAACATATTTTCAAAAGCAAACTTGTTACATGTTTACATGGATAAAAACGGATATGAAGATATATCAGTGAGTAGAAAAAGGGAGGGAATAGTGCTGATATCTGAACATGAAGCAAATACATTTTAAATCACTGCTTACTACATAAATCATCTTCTGTCCCTAACAGTATTCTTGCTATTGTAGGATTTGGAGTAATGATTCAATCACCAATAATCCCCACAAGAGCATTTCCCATCCTTGAAATGATGGAACCTTTTGTTATCTCTGACAATCAATTCCCTACCTACAATCCTAGACATGATCTTAATGGCATTGTGACAGTCACCACAGACACGTAGGTTCTTGATAATCCTAAGAGGTGTTCTAGGTGGAGTACTAATAAGACCATAGGCAATTGCTAGACGTTCACTGTGGTAGAGCAATGCCTGCTCCTTTGCTTCCTGATCAATGTCATGAAGAACGTATCTTGTATCAGGAACATATCCAGCTTCTTTCATTCCACTCAAAGCCTTCAATTTCTCATCATCCTTGTAAAGAGTGGGATTCTTATACTCAATGATTCTGTTCCTGCCTTCGAGCATGCTAATGGCGGAATACTTTTTTGGGGGTGGCGTAGAGGTCTTATTTGCAACAGCCTTTGATGGGTCAAGTCTAACAATCAACTCCTCAACATGGTCTTCAAGATCAATATCTCCATGAATTCGAGCATAACTCTTGAGGGTCTCCAATACTGTCACTGTTGGCCCAAATGGCAACTTCTCAATAAACTCCTCAGCCTCTTTGAGGTATCCAGATTGTCCAAGAACTTCCAAAAGCCCCATGTAGTGCTCAACCCCTGGTTCAATTCCATACTTGTTTTTCATGGATTCAAAATGTAGGTAAGCATCCTCCACAGCCTCTGCACTGCCACAAGCCGATAAAACTGCAAGCAAAGTCTCCGAAGTTATCTCCAAACCCAGCTCATTCATGTGCTCAAATAACTGCAACGCCTCATCTCCCATTGTACTATTCGCGTATCCACGAATCATCATGTGCCAAGAATCCATGTTTCTGTTAGGCATATGATCAAACACTCTACGTGCATCAGTCATACTTTTACAATTCCCATACATCTCAATCACCTTGTTATGCAACTTGAAATCACTCCTAAAAGTAGATTGTAAAAAGTAATCATGGACTTTCTTAGCATCCTCAACTGATTTGGATTTGCCACACAAATCAAACAGAAGATCAAAGCAACTAGCATCAGCTTTAACACCTTTTTCCATCAATTCAAGCGCCTCTTTAACCTTCCCCTCACGACAAAAACGTGTCAAATCAATAATAGAAGGAGCCTGAGCTTGTTCTTGAACAGAGGCTCGTTCGTTCAACTGATTAGGGTTTTGAAATTGGTTGTTAGGGTTTTGAAATTGGTTGTTGGGGTTTTGAAATTGGTCGGGGTTACCACTTGGTGACGTTTGGGAGTTCCACTTATTCGGGTTGTTCCACCGATTGGGACTATTGGGTTGTTGAAAGTTGGGATTTTGAGAAGGGGGTTGACGGAAGTTGGGATTTTGAGGAGGTGGTGGCCGGAAGTTGGGGTTTTGAGGAGGTGGTGGCCGGAAGTTGGAGTTTGGAGGAGGTGGTGGTGGATTTTGAGGGTTCCATCCCGGTTGAGGAAAACGAGCAGGGGCATTATTGGTATTTTGAGGAAAGTGATTGGGATTGTTGAAATATTGAGGAGGAGGATGAAAGGGTGTGTGATCCGAGTGTGGTTGTTGAGACTGGGGAAGGAATCTACCATATTCGTTTGGAATAGCAGAAGTACTCAGGGTTCTGCACAAGTTATTGCCATAGAAATAGTTTGTTCGTAGATTCAAAGAGAAAGAGAAAGAGAGCATTGTGGTTCGTGCGCGTTGAATCAATGGAAGCATTGTGGTTCTTCTTTATGGGTGTGATGAGATGCAGTAACAGGGTGGAATGGTATTTTGCTTTTAGATTGATGATACAAAACATGGACCGCTCCTCTTTTGAGCCACGGGTTTTTGCACCCCCATGTTTTTTATACACCCCTCAGTTCAGTGTATTCTTTTTCCATGTTGCAATTGGTTGATTGATGTAATATGTGTTTCATATTATTTTAGTCTTTATGAGTTTCATATAAGAGAGGAAATTAAATATTTTAGAGACTAAAATAAACAACAAAAGATAAAAACATAAATTATATATTTATAAAAACTAAAAATAAAATAAATAATATTGACTAAAAGTAAAAATTGTATATTTACATAAACAAAAATCATATCTAAACTTCAAATTTATATTTTGAAAATGAATAAAGTGTTTTATTTAATTGAGTATGTCAATATCCTTTTTCACTTTTATTATTTTTGTTGACATAATAAGATGTAAACAGCTAAGTGTAATGAGGCAATTAGTTGAATTGGTGAGACCAAAGAACGGATTCTGACTGATAAGGCAAAAACATGAGGCTAATTGGAACTCGAGTAGATCTCTAATTAACTGACAAATTTTGATATAATGCTGATGATATCAGACAAATATTTCCATTCTTTAAAAATACAAAAATCACTCAAACCAAGCAGCAAACAGAATATAAAGATTGAAACAACAATAGTTCCCATGGCTAGTAAAAAGAGCTCCTAAATTTGAATTTCACTTTTCATCTTGTCATAGCTGGTGAAATTATAGGTGGTGCTACTGTAACGGTTTGCCTCTGTCTTTCCAAGTTTGCTTCCCACCCTATATTTCAATTTCAATTCATTGCCAATGATAAGTCAACGGTCAAACTAAAACCATATAGTGTCAGACAAATTCACTAAAACTCTCACTACTGACTACATTGTAATTTGTATAAACCACTAGGCACAAATGTTATTTGTAGTGTCTAGCCTTCAATATATCAAAAATTAAGTTGGAAATTAGACAAAAAAAGAAGAAAGCATAGATCCTAAATTTAATGTGATAATTTCACTATGACAGTATATGGAATGGAAGTATTTAAAGAAAGAAGGAATTACCTATACTCAAGTCAAATCCACGGTTTTTGAGCTCTCTATATTCCTGACATAGAGCACAAGTTTCACAACAGAAATGAACTAAACAATCCATACAAGGTGCCTCTGGCAAATCATATTGTGCCCTCAATTTGGACCGATAATAACATGAATATAAACATGCAAGTCCTGTCATAGCCATTAGACTCCCATAAATTGTTCCATCACAAGTGCAAGCTGCATATATCAAAAACAAAAACACCAAACTTATATATAACTAATTCTACATATACTAATATAACTAATTAGCTTGTGTGTTTAAATTTAAAAAAACTTACTTGAATTGCCTTTATCTACTATCTCTGCTATTAGTCCAAAAGTAACACAAGGGCAGAAGGAAGTGACCAAACCTTACAAAAAATAATAACAATAATAATTAATCATAAAATAAACTTTAGATAGATGAATCTACAATATGATTTAAAGGTTCTTACAGATTCCAGGATCATCAAGACAACGGCAAAGACCGGTGGACCATTGATGTGCCCTTGGGGCGGTCCTTGAATTGTTTGTGATATATGGAGGAGCATAAGGTTGTGGTTGTGGTATGCCATAATAACTTGGCATCATTCCTTGTAAGACATAGCCTTGATGAGGAGGAGGAGGAGGATGGCTTTGACCTGCATATGGATCTGTTTCATTTACAGTAGGATACATGTTAATTGTGGAATTAATTAATGCTCTTTACCCAACACAAACTTTTATTATCTTAGTATATATATATATATATATATAAATTGGAGCAGGGTATTCCACATTAATGTAATTTGTAATTACTAGGAAAAACCATTTTCAGTCTGATAAGTTTTATATAATAATCAGTACTAGTTGCAAAGTATAAATTATATGTGTTTGAATATCAGTATATAAATAAATGTTAAATAGTAATACATGACTCATGACCAATGATTTAGGGAAAAAATAATCATGTAACATGTGATCTTCAGTTTTGAAAATCTTACTGCCAAAGGATAGGAACAGAAGACAAATAGCAATCACCTTGCAATTTCTAAACTTAATTTGTTCAAGATTACAAGCTGACTACAGAATAATTAATTGTTTGTAATGATGTAAGCTGAAACCAATGATTATTTTGCAACGGTTTAATTAATCTGACAAGTATTTGTAAATAACAGGTCAATGTAAATCACTAAGAGACCTTCTTACAACTTACAAGTATTAATTTAGGGTATTGCTAGTCAGTGTCTTAAGTTTCAATAAACAAATTAATTATAAAAAGAAAATTAAGTATTTCAAATTTACAACATGTTGAATGTACAATTTTTGACGAAGACTTGCTATTTTAGACTCATTAAAAATAGTTCATTTGCATTTGCCTTAATTTATGAAACAAGATGTTACATATACTAATACTAATTATTATGCTCAACGACAAAAAAAAATTATAATATTTTAGACGCATTAGTACAAAATAATGTAAATAAATAAATAAAAACGACATTACAAAGGATATAAAACCCAAAATATTTGGTTCCGTAGACTAATGCACTGTTTAGTTTGTAACCTTCATTCTGGTGTGATGGTATTAGAGGAATAAAAAAAAAGCTCAAGTTAGCTAATTTTATAAATATTCCTTTAATTTGCTTGTGCAGGATTTCTTGCTTTAGTTTACTCTTGAGTCTTTTTTTAATTGAGTATATGATGGAAATTTTAATAGATTAACGAGAAATGAAAAATGCTTACCTGTCATTGTCGTAGGATCCATTAGTTAGAGAAGAAAGGTTGTGAGAGGATATTGTCCTCGAATTCAGTGACTAGGGTTAGACCGATCTAATACACATATTTTAGTAGGCTAATTAAAAGAACATCTCAAACTATCACAGGATTTATATTATATTATATAGTCCAAAGTACAATATTCGTTTTCAATATATAATGAATGCATAAGATTATTTAGATAATTGATATTAATATATTTTATAATATCTAATTAATGCTTAACATTTAATTGATATTAATATTTATATTTTAATTGATTAATTTAAAGTTATTTATAAAATTAAACAATTTTTCAACTTGAGTGATCTTTAATTGATTATTAAAATATGATGATTATAAGAGCCAAAATATCAATAAATTATAAAAGAATTTATCGAAGTAGTGTAAGAAATACAAACTTTAACATTGCAAAATTAAGATCCTAGGGAGAAAAAAATTATATAGGGAAACGTTAGATTTTTACGACAGGTGGTTGCAATAAAGTTTTAATAAATACAAATTGTAACTACTCAATCTCATAAATGGTCAATCGATTTCTAATTAATCAAAACTTCTATATTTATATATTCATCTATTTCCTATACAAATCATTTATACCAAATAACACTACTCAATTACATATGCCAAATACCAACCAATACAATAAACATAAGGATAATGAATATGAATTATCATAATTTAATCAAGAAACATATAATATAAAAAAGGTCAAAACATCTAAAATAATATAAGAGATATAATAATAATTTTAAAGTTCCTATTATACATTTCCCATAATAATAATAATAAAGTAATTAAAATATAATAATTTGAACTCCCACTAATCTAAAATATCAAATGACTTAACCAAATCCATATTGGCGACTGCATGCTTTTAAAAAGCAACAATAGTTAAGTCTATGGTCATTGGCTCTGCCAATAAATTCTCTATATTTTTGTACCAATATGTTTAATTCAATTTTAAAATTCAAAAAAAAATCTATTAGACAAATAGATATTTAATGTCAAAATATTTTCAGGATAAAAAGTTCTTAGAGATTTTGGTTCAATGTAGAGAAGAAGATTAAAACTGTATTTGGTTCGAGGGGAAGAGATAAATTAAGTGTATTTAGTCATTCATCTCTTAAAAAGTGAATTAAACACCAAATAATGAAAATATTTTCTCTTCTTTCTATTTTCCTCCATCTATTTCGAACCAAACACACTTTTAAAATTTTGAGTATTGAAATGTCCAACGTAAACATTGTCAGAGTATGTCACAAATGACCTACATATAATTTCAAGAACTTTGAAATGAATGATTAAGTTCTTAAACAACATAACTTGATAAGTAGTCTCAAAGCAAATGACTTCCTCTGCTTCTATAGTAGAGATAGAGATAGTTGTAAAAGTCTCTTTGACACTCTTCCAAAAATAGTTCATTCTGCCATCATAAAAATTAAACCTTCAGTAAACTTTTGATCATCAAGGCAACCAAAAAAATCAGAATAACCAATAACTTGAAGTTGATCAAACTTCTTGTAGGTCAATACAATATTTGGTTATCTGTGTAAATGTGATATATTTTTTTACCAACTTTCAATGAATCTGATTATTAAAGTATCTCCCTAAAGTAATTAACTACAAAAGCAATATTAGACCAAATACAAACTTGAACATACATTAAACTACCAACAACACAAGTATATGAGTTTTTCTCCATTTCAACCATCTTTTTAAGCAAAATATGCATATAGTCCTTTGTATTTAACTCAATTTTTGTTTAGGTTCTTTAAATTTATGTTATCCCGATTTAATTCTTTAAGTTATATTATATTTACAACGTTAGTCATTTATCTCAATTTCAACAATAATCGATTCAATTAAAAACTTTTGATCATTAGAAACTCGATCAAATGTTGCAACAGTATAATATTCATACTAATATTTCATAAAATATTCATCAAATCTTATAAAATGTCTATATTTATTGATTTTATCTACAATAATTTAATCACACATATAGTCTTAAAAATAAAGTAATAAAAGTTTAATTAGATAATCAATATTTTAACTTCCTTCATGTACAAAGTAGTTTTGAGAGTCAACTCGTTGCGACGTTTTTATTACATCTTAACATTTCATGATAGTAATTCGAAAAAATTTAAACAATTATGTACATAATTTAATAAATCTTAAAGGTTAATGATACAAATCGAATATAATTTAAATGATCGAATAAAAAAAAATTAAAAACTTTAACAAAAATTAGGTTAAAAATAAATAACTAAAGGTGTATTTTTATTTTTTTTATCATTTTAAAGACGCTGAAATTTAAAGAGTTCATCACTTATTGAATGGATGCAGTGCATAAAGAGCACGAAAACATATTAAAATGCTCGAGGATCTTTTCAATATATCCTCTTCGAGACATTCCAAGAACATTACGTGAGCTTTCATGAAAATTTTGTATTGTCGTGTTTTATATAGTTCTAGTCAAGGATGATATGAGTTACCAAAAATATAGTTCTTACGGTTTATATTGTTATTAAGTTAGTCTCTGTAGCCACATACTCGTTAGTTGATGATGGGTCAAAATACATCACCAACTCCTGAAAATAGCACATGCGAGAATAGGTCAGATCAAGTTAGACTTTTAAAGGTTTGAGTTTTATCTATGATTAATTTTTAAAGTCTAAATATAGTCTATGACTTATTATAAGTTTTTTTTTCGACTTGATTTGACATTTTTAAAAGTCTAGTCTGACCTAAAAATCTATTTAAAATATTTGTTCACATGAAAACATTTAAATGTTATATTTTAGATTTTTTTAAATAAGCTAAACTATGTCTTTATATAAAAAAATCTGAAACAAATACCTTTAAACTCTAAAAAATAATTTTTGATTTTAGAAAAAAAAAATTCTAAAATAAATGCACTCGTTATTACCTCTCAAACAAATATAGAATCACTGCCGAGTGATTAACTAATTGAACGACTACCGAATATGGAATGACTAATAAGTGATTGACTAACATTAATAAATAATAAAATATATATAGGTCGATCTATGAGGTCTAATAGATTTTTTTTATAAGTCTGAGTCTGACCTATTTAAATAAATAGTTTTTAAAAATAGTCTAAGTCTAATCTTATTATTAAATAAGTCATATTAGACCATAAGTAGACTATGTTATAGACCATTGACGGACAACCTAACATATTCACATTCCTAGTGACAGATACAGACAACAGAGCTTCACGATTTTCATTGAAGGGCCAACATTAAATACTCTATATATTAAACCTTTTCAATAATATAATTTAAATTTTATCTTAGTGTAGCTGTAATTATAATTTTAGATGTAATTACAGGTCCGATTTATAGTTAACAAAATGATCCATTACCATCACACCACTTTGCATTTTAATTTATTGAGTAAAGCTTTTTTTATATATAATAGACATAATTCATAAATATTATTGTAAATATGGCTATCTATAAACTAAGAAAAAACTTTGAGGTGGTTAAGAAGATCCGTCGCTGAATATAGGTACATAAGCCCATAAAATAACGCTTTAAAGGTGGCTTAAGTTTGTTAAAAAAAAATGCCTTATGTAAATAATGCTAGTAGAAAGAATACATAGCAAAAACAAAAAACAATAGGATTTTTACCTCCTAGAAAGTACAGAGTCGAACAAATTTCTACCTTCAATTGTTCTATGATTCACCTCAAGGTAGATAAGGCTTACTCAGAAAGAATGTACACAACATAAAAAGTCAGGGAAAAATTGGTGAATGAGAAGTTAGAAAATACTTCTATATAACTACTAGTATCAATTTCAATAGTTTCAGCTCTTATACTTATTCCTTTGCAGCTATTCAAATTGATGGTACAATTTTGAACATTTTAAAATGAGCTGAATGAAATTGAGTAAAGTGGAAAAAAGGAGAATAGAATGGAATAAAATATTTATTTTATTGTTTAGTTATTTGACGACAAAATGAAAAATAAAAAATAAAATTTCATCTCTTGCACCTTTAATTAGAGTGAAAAAAAAAATCAATCAAAATGGTGGAATGAAATGAAATGGATTTGATCATGCTCTTCTTCATTCCACCCATTTTTAAAATATCTAAACAGTAGAACTTTATTAATTACCAAATCATTCCACTCTATTCCATCATCCAAATAAAGCCTAAGCCTTATCCTACTAGTATCATTAACAAAAACTATTTGCATCACTTTTGATGTTAAAAATTTATGCTTTAAATAATATATATCTTAATTGCAACACTATAAAATTATAAAGTCAATAATGAATAGAATTGTCAATAATGAATAAAAGTGTCAATAATAGATAGAATTGGCTGCATAGACAAAAATATATATATATATATATATATATATAATATTATGATGTTACAAATTTAAAAAGAACCTAATAAAAGAGACGAAGAAAAATCTCAATCGAATTTTATACTTAAGGATTGTGGTATATAATAGCAAAATAAAACTAATGATAGAGTGAAGGCATAAGAAAGCAACCTTAACTTAGTTAACTGCATTACCTTATAAACGGGCTTGTATAAACCTCTATGAGATTGTATCATGGGCTTTCATGTGATTGTTATTTTATGAAAATTTATTTTCCCACCTCTATCTCTCTTAATAAGTTCTTAAATTTTGTTCAAATTAACTAATTGATGGGTGGAACAAGAAGTATATTTATTTTATATGTTAAAAACAAGAAATATTGTTTCTCTTCTCCAAGTCTCTTTAAAAATTCTCAAATTTTGTTCGGAGTTAATTCAAAGATGTATTTTACACGTTCAGAATGATCAATCGGTATATTTTGTATATTTGATAACATTGGGGTGAAAAAAGAAATACCCTAAAAATAAAGTATGAGATTCAATTTATTATCTTAATGAATTTAATTGTTCAAAAATTTTACTTTATATCTCCACAATTATACTTTTACCTCTATATTTTACACAAACTACTTTATTTATTTATGTTTTTTACAAAAAATCAGTAAAATTGTGCCACCCCCTCCTTCTTCCATTATGTTTCAAAAAACTTAAAGTTTAAGTTTTTGAGCACAATTATGTACCCAAAAAATTAATTTAAATTTTTTAATTTAAAATTTAAATTTTTAGAATTATTTTTTTTCTAAAAACTCAAACTTTTAATTTTGTAGAAAACATATAAATTACGAAAAACTTAAAATAAATTTATTTGTAGACACTATTCAATAACTTTTTTGTTTTGAACTTTTTTTATCAATAAATTTTTCAAAAAGTTTTTTGGTTATCAATTTTTTTGTTTTGAAAAAATAGTTATGTATTCTAAAAAACTTAGAAAATAAATTTTTCGAAACACAAATATGTTACAAAATATTTAAACTTTAAATTTTTCTAAATATTTTTGTATTTTAAAAAATTCAAATTAAATTTTAAATTTTTTAAAACACTATCAAAAATTTAAATTAAAATTTCAGATACACACTTTAACAATTTGTGTTTTTTTTAATGTGTTTTTTTTTAAATTAATGTGTCAATGATTTTTTCAAAAGCTTTTGGGTTTGTTTTAAAAAAAAGATAATAAGATAAAATAGAGTTTCTATTAAAATGTGGGGTAGGAGTATAATTGTGGAGTAATAAAATTTTCAAATTTTGCTAAGTTAATTATTTACTTTATGAAAGGTATGTTTAGGAGTTAAGTTTTGAAGAGAATTAAGGAAATGGATTACCTATTTTTTCTTTTTCAAATTAAGAAAATTAAAAATATTTTTTAAATAAAATTAAGATATTATATGATTATTTGTCATACTATTTTGTTAAAATTTAAATATATAATAAAATATAGACTTAATATTTTAAATTCCTCAAATCTAAACTCCTCCAAAATTTAACTCTCAAATAAATTCAAATTCTCTCTCTAATTAAGAGAATCACACATTTATATACTTCAACAATGAAGATCGCTCTTAAACTTAACATTTTAAATTATATGATAATAATTAAAATCTATATTATTCTATATCGTCAAATTTTAGTCTAACGGTCTAAAATTCATCTACCTTAATGTTAACGTGTGATTGTACTAAAGGAAGGAAAATCTGAATCCCTCACCAAAATACCCATAAGTTTTTAGCTCCCCAGCCACCCACATAATGAAGCTTTATAGAGTATCTCTACAAACTTAGTTATGTTTAGGCCGATTATAAGACTAAGATGATACTAAGTCACAATTTGCGTATTTCTAAGAGCGGGTTTTGCGGAAATCAAATCAAAATCCTCCATGTTTATCCAAGTGAGCCATACTCGTCGGGTTTTAGAGTGGTTGTTTGCGGCAAAGATTTATTATTCTTTGATTTATAGTACACGTTGCAAATTAGGGGGTGTACATTTTCTCGCCAACCTAGTGGACACTATAAAGTACTAGCATTGTCTTTTAAAGTATTGAGAGTCTCGAGGAAACAAGACTATACTGGATTATATCATGAGTAATAATGGTATTAATTAACTATGACAATTAAATTTAGATTTAGCATCTATCCAAAAAAACTCACAATAGATAAGATAAAAATTCGAATAATAGATCTCGGAGACGGATAATTGTTCACAAAATTAAGTAGATATTATAGTATTCATCCTCTTGTTTATTTATTTATTGATTTATTTATTTATAATATTAGTATTTAATTTAATTAATTTTTTTTAATATTTTATCATCTATTAATATTATTGGACTATTACAATATTTATAATTGAAAGATAAACGTTTGCAAATTTTTTAAGAATTTAATTACGATAAATAGGTAAATAATTGTGACTTTATAACTAAGAGTTATGTCTTATTAATCCTGACTTTATAATTATCTTCATATCGATTGTTTTTACAGATCTCGAATAATATTATCGTAGGATTTACAACTTTGTAAAATATCATTATGAATATTTGAATGTGTCCAGCAATGAGTGTTTTCTTAAAATATTTTGAGTTAGAAAATATTTTGATTTATAATACTTGATGATTGAATTTAAGAGATTTGAATAATTTTAAATTTAATCACAACAATATCATTTATTTGTCAATCTATTTTAGTTAAAATGTAAATAATGAATATGTGTACGAACATTTAAATATCCAAAAGGTAAGGACATGAGTATTAATATTGATATCCAAAAGAGAATATATACAGATATGAATATTTTTAAAAATCGCAGGTACGAGAATGAATAATATAATAATCTACTCAAACTCTACTCATTGTCATCTCTAATATTAATTATGAAGCTATAATCACTTGCATGTGTTATAGACTTTCAACGACTTGAAATATCCATTCACGCGATATCTAAATATTATTAACTACGAAATCACTAAGTTGTATTTTAAAATTGGAAGTGTCAATTAATTTATAATTTTTTAAATTTATAAAATATTAAATTGTTCTATTAAATTGTTTACCATCAATCAAAATGTTTTTGAAATTTTATTACTCGTAGAAAAAAATATCTCTAAAATAATTAAAAAAAAAATATTTTATCTAATTTTAAACAATTTAAAAGAATAATTTAATATTTTATAAATTTTAAATTGATCGATGCTTAATGGTGGTTTACTCTATTATTAACCTTAAAAGGGCAAAATAAAACAAAAATCCCCTGCATTGACCGATATTGCTTAAACTGAAGTAAACTAAATAAATTTGAGGATATATAGGCGATGAGTTGAACCTGAACTACAAGTTTTATTAATAATTATCTATTAAAGCTGTCAAATATTTTGTTCTTGCAGCACTGATCACATGCGAGCTATAATTTTTTAGCTCTCATAGTATCATTGGTTACTGTTTTTGTCATGGTATGTTTTGAGGTTATAGATTCTACCTCTTCTGTCAAGGCTTGCATGTGTTTTTCCAAAATTATACTATATATCACGTTATGTATCAGTTTTTCTTTTACATGTTAAGAAAGTTTATTAGTATATCTTAACTTTACATCAAAATAATTTGATCTGTAATTTTGTTAAAATACCTTACAATTATGATACATAAATATAAACTCAGTATAGGAGCTGTAGATATTCTCTTTATCAAACAAGATTATGAGTTGTTCTTTTTTTTTTGGTCAGCATAGAATCAATTTTATATTTCCACTGGATAAACAGCTATTTAAAGACTAGCTAGCTTCCAGAAATGAAACAGTGGAAAAATGACCATATAGTTACTTCTGATAGCATATTCCTAGAGAGGCTACTGTATTACGTTTTGAGGAAGATGCATGCATGCCATGCTATTAAAAAGAAAAAAAAGGAGGTTTCTCGATCTGACATAGTAAAATGAGCCTCGAGCGTTGAGTTGAGTGTGTATTAGATTAGAATAATGAGAACTAAAAGCATCATTTATTGGATTACAAGAGACAAGTTTTGCTAACTGTATAGGAGACCAAAAAGGGGACAGGCTCACAGGCCTAACTTAATTTAATTTCTCCCATTAAATCTTAAGCTAACATTAGTCTCCAAAGTGGGATTCGACCATTTGTCTCAATTGCCAAGCAAATATATATAGGAAACTCCAAGTCCACACTAATTAAGGATATATATATAGGAGGATTTCATGTGAAGGACACTAATTAGTACACGTGAAGGTCAATACTTACTTCAATTAAAAGAATCTTTTCCTAGTAAATTATTATTAGTCTACCATTATTTAATTTATATACACATATTTTCTTTCTTTTTTGTACTTTCATCTGACTTTTCCAATAGGTGAAAGAACAGAACAATAAAAAGACAAGCTACTTGTAATTGTGTACATTATTAAATAACATGACCCAACTCATATGTTACTTCAAAGATAATGACTATCCACTATATGATGTTCACTTATTTTCTTAATTTCCCCCTATTTACTCACAAATGCTAGAAATCATTATTTCCCATTAAATGTATTAAGTCTTTTATTTTTACTCAATAAGACATTGCTGCAGTATATATGTGCCTAGAGTATTGAACATAAAAAAGTAATGGCGTCATATATGATTTGCATTTTAAGAGATTCATTCATTGCATGTCTTGAACAGTAAGTGCAGAACGCATCCATTCACAAGCGTATAAATAATAGGAAGCTTTAGTGAATCAGTCACTATAGTCAAAAATCATCGGCAAATAATGTCGTTACCCCTTTGTCAAGCATCATTTTTGTCTCAAATAAGATAAGAGCGAACACAATTTAAAAATTAACTTAGAGAATCATATTTATTAAGTTCTAATGGGATGACAACTACCAACTTGATGCTGCACGATTGATAGATACTTGACACAGTTTCTTAACGTTAATAAGTTAGTTTATAAGTTTATTGGATGAATTTGGTAATCATGTTTTTTTTTACCAATTTATAATTAACTCTCGCATCTTCTTCTCTTCTTAGTGTTGTTACTTCTGCTTTTTTTTTCCTACAGAATTATACTATTACTTCTGCATAACATAGTACTATTACTTGAAGAATTAATATCTAGGTTCTAGTCGAGATTCTTTAACGTAATTAGACTTTCAAGTGTTTTTATCGGAACATTAGAAAAATTACAAGTATACATTTAACGGAACATACAAGTTTCCTATAGTAAGTGTTTTTAACTTTCAAATGTTTTTGACGCAACATACAAGTATACATTGCATATTTAACTCTTATAAAAGAAAATTAGTAATATTAAGATTAAGATTATTATTCCAAGACAAATGAATAGTAATATTAAGATTAGATTTAAAAAATAAATAAATAAATGCATTTAATAATTCAAAATAGACTTATATTTAGAGACTTCTTTTTTTCCATTGGGTGATTATAATTAGGGTGGCAGGGAGTATATAAAATAGAAAAGGTAGAAGATAATATGTATAAAGAAACGACTTTCATATATCATTATATTTTGTCACAATTAGTCAATATTATAATTAGTGGACACCTCTACTTTTTTATATTCATTCAACACCTCATTTACTTTTTATTTCTCTCTTCCTATTACATTACTTACATATCATATCACTTTTTTTTTATCACTTTCTCCCTCAAGGTGTAAAAGAGGTGTGTGGATAATTTTTCAATATTATATCCCTAAAGAAGGTCAAGAATTGCAAAAGCAGCGGGTAAACAAATTTGAAGAAAAATGTGAAGACCCACATTCCTAGCATAAAATGACAAATCTAAGTAACATGTTATGTCCACTAATTAAAAAAAACATACATAATGTATCATCACTATCATTATATAAAAGCCAAACATCTGCATGTGGAAACTAACCCTTGAAAGTGATCAAACAAAATTAAGATATAATATAAGTTTTACCACTGTGTCAATATATATTCATCAATAAGCATCAAGTTCTATAGTGCATGAGCATTAATTTAACCATGGACCCAAGAATCTCCTTCTCCAATGATTTTGTGGTTGGACAACAAGCAATCATCAAACATGAAAACATATACAGAGAAGCTCCTGTGTCTTCGGATTTCGAATTCTCTGTCAAGAACTATTCTATGATATCAGCAGATCAAGTATTTTTTCAAGGCATGCTGTTGCCTCTGAGTAGTGAACGCTCCAAGAAGGTAACTTTAAGAGATGAACTACTTAATGATGATGATTCACCAAAATGGTCAAAGAGTTTAAGCCGGTGGAAGGAAAGATTAGGCCTAAAGAGAGGTGCACCTAAGAAAGATAAGAATAAGAATGATCATGTGTTTCTGCAGAAATCTGTAGGCAACCAAAAAGGGCCTGGTTTTGTACAAGGAGAAACAACTGTTAACAAAGACAATATGGTAAGATGTCCATCAATTCGTCTTATCTAATTGTTTTTCATAGCTTGTTCAGTACTGTATGTTTGGATTGGTGGTATAAGATGAAATGAAGTATATAATAGTCTGGTTAGATTTTAAAATATGAATGTTACCTCTTTTGATTTCACACTATACCAGCAATTCAAACATTATAGTACATTGCATGTTCTTAACATTTACATATCCCTTTCTTGTCACAGGAATTGTTCTGTGAAGGAGGTGTAAGTAGCAGAGGTAATTGAATTCCACAGGAACTGCATCCTTTGTCTAGGAGGGTTGACATTCTACTAATATCTAAAGGAATTAAGTGTTAGAATTTTAACTGACTTGTTTTTGGGCAAGTTAAATTTAACCTATGTAGTAGAAAGAAAGTTCCGCAGGGTATTATTATCTTTGTACAAAAATTTGTAGTTTTTCAATGGGTTTGATGGATCCAGTAGTTGTGGCTTTTGTTAGAGATATATAGTGATTATAGCTAGTTGTTAAATGTTCTAGTTGGTTGTCAAGTATCTTCTTCACCTTCTAATTCTAAGCAAGTTATTATCTTTTGTATTATTTGCTTTTTCATATTATATCTTAAGTGAGTTTCTTTCTCTTTTACTTAATTTTTAAGAAAACAATAAGTAAAATGTGAAGATCAAGTGTGAACAATCACTATACTACCCACCATCACTCCTTGCATGACTACACCATAACAACAGCACTATCAATAGGCAATACATTGGGACAAAAAGATTTTTCGATGACAGATAGCTGGAGATGTCGAGTGACAAAGGGTCCAAGAGACAATGAGGATGGGATATCATTCTGTCTCAGTATTAAACAAATAAACTGATAATTCAAAAAAAAATATTAAGCATCCAATGGTGCGTTTTAAGGGGAAACAAGGGGAAAATAATATGCGCATATCTAAAACAGGTGGCGTTTATCATGGACCATCATATAAATGGCCCATGGTCTTTTTTTGAAAACCCTTTGATTGATCACTTAATCACTCTCTCTTCCATTCTCCTGTCTCCCTTCTTTCTTTTTCTTTGCTCAATACCTCCTCCACCTTTAGAGAGCCTTTCCGACAACCAATGCTGACGCCGCCAACCACCATTAAACTCACCTCTTTCTACTCTACAAACCCACCAATTTATTCTTTTTAGATCGAAGTACTTTTAATTTTTAGACCACTACCTTCGGAGGCCGTTTCCGACCACCTTAAAATTGCTCAAGGAAAACACACGGGATTCGTGTTCTACGTCACAAGCTCTCTCTATGTTACTATTTCTTCTTGTTTTCTAGGCACCTATGCCGGAACCACCGGCACACCACCGCCAATGGGTTTCTGGTCACCATCACCGACTGATATTTTCTTTTTGCCCTTCCTTCTATTGATTATTTTTTATTATTACATTTTATAAATCTTTCCAAGTTCAATCATGATGGGCTAGGAGGAGGCTCACCAAAGGTGCTGTATTACTAATCTTGTTGTTCCCCGTAGTCAGTAATTGGGTAGGACGTGGCGAACAAAACTGAAACAATTTTTTATGAAGAGGCCTGTATGATTTTGAGGAAACTTGATGCTTTTGTTAAAATCTTTTTACTTTAAGTAAATAAAATCTTCGTTTTTTTGGGTGAATACTAATTGAAACAAGCGATGTTGTTTTTGTGGCTTTCGGCCTGAGGTTGCATGCAGTTGTGGCTAGAGCTGTTAAAAAAAATTCAATTTTAAAGTCTCCTTCAATTTTTTTTATTAAGTTTTTAATATTAGACACCTATTAAAAATAATTTTTTTAAAATTACAGTTTATTATTTCATCGGGAGTTTACAAATTTTAATATTTTATTAATTTTGAGATTTTTTTTCAGAAAATTTTAAATGTTTTTTAAAAGAAATTTGTGACAAAAAAAATCTTCAAAACAATCAATTTTTTTTTAAATAAAAAAAAAATTATAATTTAATTTTTATCAATTTTTTTAAAAAAAGTCTAGACACCCATTAAATTCCCAAAATTTTAGAAGACTTTTAGTATTAGAATAATTTTTTTTTTAACCTTTTAAATTATAAATTTTTTTAACCTCTCCAACATATGTCTCAGGGCCTATAATAAGGACCTTGGCAAATTGATTAGTTGTGGGAGTGAGAGGGAAGCACCGAGGAAGAAGGAGAAGAAGATGCGGTACTGAGAGAGAAACATGATAAGATTTACTACCACGTTTAAACCCACCGGAATTGCTAAATAATTTGCCATGCATTAAGTACTTATTACAAAATAAAGATAAACTTAAACGATTGGACACTATTATCCAGTAATAAACGCTATACAATATTTACAAAAAATAAATAAAATAAAGGCAATATACACAAATATCAAGGTTTTCAAAGAATGATATTATTTTATTCTGTACATCTAACTAAACCAATGGGGTCATTACATCTAAAGACATCCGTTTATATGAATAAGAAAAGGATCAAGAATGAAGCACCAACCATATTTACAGCATATACAATTGCTCTTGATGGGAAAAGAATCAAGCGACTGGTTCAATTACTGTACATCTGCAGTCAACGCACATATTCAAAAATGGAAAGTGGATAGTATGGTACCAAAGAAATATTAGCTTGTTAGCAGCTATCGTATATTAGAAAATGAGGCCCAACTTACATGACAAACGGGAGACTGCCCGGCTGACAAAAAAAAAAGCTCATCTGGATCGCCTTGGTCGATGAAGAGTATAAACTACAAAAACCTCATAATAATCTGCATATAGAATTATTAAGAAACTATTTAGCATTAGAATAGTAACGACATTTTGGTACATAGACAAGTTAAGATGTCACTAATGGCACACCATTAATCAGTCTTCTTCCCAGGGTTGTGTAGGACAATATTTCTCCATGGACTCCTTTTTGCGTTCAGGATCAAGGCTGTAGAGAGGGTGGAAAATAAAAGATATTGGTTACATGTCTCAGAGAATTTCAGAATTACTAAGTACGAAATTGTCTACTGAGAGAAAATCAGTTGAAATCAATTTTGAAACAGACCTATTTCTAACTCCAAGAAGAGCATAGTGTACAGCACTTGCACAAGCCGAAGCAGGAGCTATGGCAGCTGCAGGAACTGCTCGAACAGCAGCGGCCAAGGCAGGTCCTGCACCTGAACCGCGCTGGAACTTTTTCAAAGGGTTCTGAACTAACACTGCAGCAGATTTTCCCAGGCCATCACTGAGACTCTCACAAGCCTGTAAAATCAAGAAAAACAAACTTAATATAGTGAGGAAAAAAAATTAAAAAACATGACGTCAACACATTGAACTTCGTTATAGTCTAAGTATACACTTTCCTCACAAAAATCAGCTTGTAAGTGAGGGATGTCCACCATTTATAACTATTATTCAGGTCATCTCACTATCCAATGCAGGACTTTCAATACCCTCCAAATATATGATAATCTCTGATAGAACCACCTTGGAAATTGGATTCAGATCATATCACTATCCAATGCATGACTCTCAACAGTTTCAGTAAGTCTAGTGTTATTAATACGCATACATTAAATCCTAAACTTGCTAAGAGCAACTCCAAATTACTCATCTGGTGTTTATTTACTCGAGGCATGTTTCAATTGGCCTTCCATTTAACACAATAAAAAAGTGACAACATAAAGCAACATATTGTTCTGAATGTTTGACATTTTACCTGTTGAATTCCTTGTTGGGCATCCTTGGGTTGATTAGATCGAACACCTGTCCTAGATTTATCATTTACAGGCAGAGCAACTGGAGAAGGTATGCTTGAAAGACTATATTCCGCTTGGAGAAGAAAGTCATGGGCTCCAGCAGCTAGGTGAACTCCAAGTGCAACAGCTTCAAGAGAAATGCTTCGAAGAAATGCAATTGTACCTACAAATAATTTTTATTTTTTTAAAACTGATCCAGTGTATGAGCATCAGAATTTAGCGATTGAGAATACAAACCAAATAATCTACTTATAATATACAAATGGTAGTTTTTATAAAATTTGGTTAAGGAAACTTCAAAAGGCCCATGAAAAAGGAACATCAAAACTGACTTTGTAGCAGTTGTTGCTACTACACGGAAAACAAAATGACTAGTGGAAAGAATCATTTACCTGCCACTAGAAGGCCTGATATCACACAATCCTAGAATTAACAGCATAAAGATGAAATAAACTGGGGAATATGAAGAGTAAAAAAAAAAAATCCTAGTAAATATCTACTGCTTTGTAATAGTCAATATAATAGTTAACAGTATTCAAAGAATGGTTAATGGGTAAAGTATTCACTTATATCAATCAAAAAGTAATAACCCTTGCATTTTAAATTTCTATGTAAATCAGCAAGTTCTTAACATAATTTAACACCGTCCACAACAATCATATAGCAATAATTGTAACTAAAACTTACAAAATAATATGTAAGTAAATAAAAAACAAAAATAATCAATAAATCCAAAATCCGGATACCAAGGATTGACATAAATCATTATTCAAAACTAAGTGAAACCAGGAAAATGGACTCCACTCAGCTATATTATTCATTATATGTGGCTGTAATATTTGTATTAACTCACTGAAGCAGAAGAAGATTGCAGTTGTAAACAATTAACTGTACCACAACAACCAAGCCTTATCTACTAGATAGAGCCAGGCTACATTGCTCAAAAAAAACTCTCTTACAAGTAACAGAACATTCTTTGGAAAAAATTCCACGTAGTACCTTAGGTGTTAGTTTAGAGGTAAGAGTTTGACCTTGTAATATCAACGGATAGAGTTCAAATCCCTTAAGGAATAGTTGTAAACTGACTATAAGTGTCACTCTAAATAATAAAAAATTTATATTTCCCCAATTTTATAAGAAAAAAATACCACTTCAGATTCATACGTCCAAATCAAATTGATCCAAAATTTTTTATTATTTTTATCAGTTCAACATTGAAAATAAGATTAACTCCCTGAATTTAATTTTCATGATATTTTTATTAAGTTAAATAAATATCAATAAATACAGCTTGAGTTTATAACATTTATATTTATATATTATACTTAAACCTTGTAGAAAATATAATCTATAAACACATAAAAAAATATATTATCATTTAATTAAAATAACTTGTGCAATGCACAGGTAACTAATAAGTGTTTTGATAAACTTATATTGCTATTGCTTACTTTTTTCCTCAAACATATAGCCAAATTATACAGGTAATCAAACTACTGAAGAAATATTACCAATCAAACCTACCTCTCTGCAGACCTTTGATCACTCTCCGCTCCTTCTTGTAGTTCTCTACTGGAGATGAAATCAGCTTAGCAGCACCAGCCCCAACTGAAATTAACGATCGTACAGTAGGAAGCCCCCGCAGTATTTTATGAATCTACATAATGCAAACCATAAATTAAGAGAGCGAAAAATAATCCTCCCATTAACAAGGAATATTATCCCAGTTAGCATACCTGATTCTGAGATATATCTTCCAACCACTCCCCTAAAGCTGTTTCACAAACACTGCCCCAACCATAGATGCCAGAAGCATGAACATGTTTCAGGTTAAGCTCAATACCCTGGGACAATTTTACAAATATATCTCAGTTCTAATAACACATCCTAAGAAGAAACTGTTTTTATTTTTTATGTAAGGTTTCACTTTTAGCAAAAAATCACAACAATATGTTATTTTACAGTAATTACCAGATATAGAAAGGGTCAACAATTCTTGTTATATAATTTTCAGAGTACAAAACCAGGACTTCTATTGAGACAGCATATAAAATCCTTTATTTGACTAGACAAACAAATCCAGTATAGTTTAAAAAGAATGGCTTGTTAAACAAGATTTAATACAGGGAAATAAAGGAAACCAAGGTGTTATGTACACTTTTTTTATAAATTATCAACACAACAAATCTGTCACTTGCACTCACCCCACCATGCAATGCAATAGACAACTCAGCAATAAACAAAAAAATATATATGCTCTACCATTACAACAGAGTCAACCAGGTAATACAGGTACTTAAGAAAAGTAAAACAAAAGAATTCCTTAAATCAACAATTGAAGAGTATATTTTACCTTCCAAGGGACAAGATTTACAAGTTCTACATATTTCCCACGTCTTAATGCTGCTAGATCTACATGATTCGGACTGTAATCCACCCGAATAAGAATAGACCTTATATCTAGCTTCTGAAATCAAAAAATGATATACACATACATTAATAGGATTGATCAGCTAGAAGGAAAGTTCATCAAAGAAACATGAACTAATCAACTTAAGATGCAGATTAGATTGCATGAGTTTCTTGAAATTGATACATGACAAAACACAATGCCAATATAAATGGGAGCAACATAATGAACCTAATGATTGTAAGTGCACCCTATCACTGTAGAGCAACCAAATCATCTCCTTACATACTTCATAGAACATTACAGAACATTGGATTAAAGAATATAGCTAAACAAGAATCCGTAATATAAATCATGTTAATGAAAACGACTTGCCTGGAAGTAAGGAAGCAATGCCTCTTGTGCAATCGAATGACATGCATGATCTTTACTCCTCTCAGGAAATGCCTTTGAACCCTCTAAATCATGACAATTATTAGGAAACTGGTCATTTGATGAGTTTTCCCTCCCAAAGAAACCAACAAGAAAATCAAGCTGGCACTGATGTAGATGTAATAGCATAGGTAGAAAAGCAACATTTAACCTGAAAAGGAGGGGGAAGAACACATAATTAATGTAGAAGGAACTTCCTTCCTCCTTATTTATTCCAATATATGATTTAAAAATTTATAGGATACGCTATCAAGTTGGCTAAAATTGCGATGAGAAGCCAAGATATCTAATGTATCATAACACAAATAGATTCCAACCCAAAGAAAAATAATAACCACAAAATAAGTGATAAACATTGTAGTCGGTAGTCCTGATGTAAAGCTATAGGGAACCAGAATCAGAACTCACAAACAATGTTGTTATGTTTTAGCTAAAAAGACTAGGCTATAAGTTTGCAAATACTTTAAGGAAGTAGAAGGAAGTCCCAATTCACAAAGAGTCCTAGGGTAGTGCATGTTTAACTGAACCATAGAAACCAATCCACTTTTTGGTGCATAGTGTTCTTTTTAGAAAACCAGTGCATGTTTGGGAAACAGTTTTTATCAGATTTAGACACGGTTCAGAAATTGGTTTTTAGTAAAACCCGGTTTTCAATCCAGCGACATCTTTCTCCCTTTCTGACTGCAACCAACAGTTCAGATTTATCTGCCGTCTCTAAGACTCCATCTGTTTCCAATTCCATCAACAAAACTCATACACGTCTTCTACACCCACGGTTCCAGACCGCCACAACCGCACATCGGGATATTCCTCAGGCGCAAAAGATATCACTGTATCGGGATCTCTCGGAAGCAAAATCAGCGTGATAGAAGGAGCTTTGAACGAAACAGACTTCGAAATCAAATCAAAACCTGTTTGATTTTCACGTGAGTGCAGAGTCCTTGGAGAGAAATGACGTGAAAGGGAACGAATCCGAGTGACGCGAAAGGGGAATGAATCAGGGTCATTCTCGGTGCCGAAGAGAAAGGGTTGGAAATTCTAATGAGTGCTTGGACATGATGAAGTTGCTGAGAGTGACTAGGTTTAGAGAGCACATTAGGTTTGTCAATTTGGGTATTAGTTTTTAAAATGGGTATCAGCTTTTTGTGTTTGTAACGAAATGCAGTTGGGCTAGGTTTTATGGAGAACAATTAGGGCTTTTTAAATAGGTGCACCAAGTTTTTTAAAATGGTTTTGGTGCACCAATTTTTCTGTGAACCTCTACTGAAGACAAGGCTTTTATCAAAAAGATAGATTCTTCATGTACCTAAAAAAACAGTTTAGATTTGTATTAACAATCTTACCTGTACTCCTCGAGGGGAGTTAGAGGATCTGGTCTAACAGCCTCCAAGTCCAACTTAAATGCTTTTGAATAAGATTCCCTAGGATGACCCTTTGAGTGATAATATCCTAGCACCTTCCAATTCAAAAAATAGATTCATGAAAACAAAGAATTTGCAAGTTAGGAGACGTTCAAGTACACTAAAATGTCATTTAATTCAACTAAACCGTCAATTTTACCAGTATCCAAGGTGCAGCTTGGCTTCTGTCATACAGATAAAAATCTTGAACGGACAGCGACATTTTCGATACATGTAGTCCACCTACTGGAAATGTATCATACTGAAATTTCATCCCAGACAATGCAAGTTCCAAGCAAACAGACGCGTTCCTCCCACAGTGTTGTCCATTTTTCCCTGAATCAACAAAGTCAATACCACCATACATTTTCCATCTTATATCAATTTTGTTAAGAAGTATACGTCCACAAGCCTCGCTGTGAGATGGGCAATCATTAGAGAGAAGCATGTCATGATGTTCGGCCTTCATCAGTCCAGTTTTTTCATTTTCCTCTGAAATGTGGTTTTCTAATACTTTTAAAGATTTGCCTCCATACCATCCACCACTTCCTCTTTCAATTTCTCTATGAGCCAGATTCCTCAGATTAATTTTAGAAAGCTCTTCAGAGTGTATATCTATAGATAGCTCTGAGAGAGGGCGTAAGTCAGACAAACAATAGCTTTCTATAATCTCTGGAAGGCACCCGTTTTGCAGAAATGCAGTGTGACTGCCTTCTGGTCCAGTTAGAGGCACTGACTCGGTTGACATTATTTCAGGAGAGAGAACTTCATGCTCATCCAAATTCATCTTACCAACCTCAATTATGCTTCCATCAAGTGGCATGTAAAATCCTGATTCACAAGAATATGATTGCCATGCATTATTGTCATTTACTTGAAATGCATCTTCACATATTTCATCCATCAAGCCAGCTATGCTAGATCCATCCTTTGAAAGTGTTTTTGGGGAGCACTGTTCAGAAGTTGAAGCCATGGAGTCACGTCTGAGATGCTTAATTTCATTATTAAATTCATCACTTTGCTGTGCTTGTTGAACACTATCCCACCTATTCTGCAAATGCACAATGGACTCCTCCACATCAGGGGCAAATAATTGCTGAAGTTGAGCAGCCAAACGAATTAGAGCAGCAGTTGTATCATAGCAAGTGTCCACATAAAGGTGAGATTTAGTTAAGTCTAGTTCCCAAAGAAGACCACTGGCACAGTTCGTTTTCAAAATTGCCTCCAGAAAAGCCTCCTGAGCAACTTTAACATAACCAGACTTTTGAAGATGTTCTACACTATAAGTGCCAGGGAGAGAATCAAGCTTTGAAATTAAATGAAGCAAAAGCCCCAGATCTTGCACTCTAATTTGGAAAACACTTTCAACTGAGTCTGGCTTAGATGAATTTGAAAGAGTCAAGCTGGATGCAGCCAACAGACAAGAAACACATTGTTCCCCCATATCTTCTTTGATAGAAGAAAAGCCAGACTCAGAATTAAGGACCTCACTCTGAAGAAAAAGATTTTTCATATAGGGCTCATAACTCAGAGCAATATCAATCAAGTTGAGAACAAAATAAGTCGTGTAAGAGATATCATGCCCCCTCTTTGATATACCAGTATCATCTTTGGTATTAGAAGCAGGCAAACTGAAAAAGGATGATATTACAACAAACCAATCCAAACGACCGCCCACGGCAATAACTGTGGCACAGCTGACAGCAATAGATGTAATTTTATGAGAAATCTCTGGGTCAGACAGATACATGATATCAGAACCAGCACATCTAGAAGATAATGCATTAGAACCTCCCCCATTACCTCGCTTCACAGAGGAGTTGTTGCAAGTAACCAGAAGAAACTCATGATCAGGAACTTCAGTAATGAACCCATACAACTTGCCTTCGCCGTGGGTTAGTCGGAAGAAACTCGCAGCCTTAACACCACCAGTATTAGTAACAGACAGCAACTCAAACCTTTGAACCCTAAGCTTGAATTGATGCCATTGTCCGGGAAGCTCACTCTTTATTGAGCTATGGATACTCTCAGATGTATCCCTACTAATAAGAATTTCTACAGAATCGCATTCCAAAAATACTGATGATTGTGAGACTGAAGAACTTTTATCCACATTTGCTTCCTGAGAAGTCTCACATGCCATTGCATTTAGCATCTCAAGTAAAAGCTGGTGTATGCCTTTATATTGAGAATCATTCACATTAATCACAACTTGAGATAGATAGACATGCAAGAGAAACGATGAGCTTAGAATCATCTCTTGTTGAGTTTGAGATTTCCAGTCTTCTAAATCTTTCACGGTTGATGCAGACGCATACTCATACCCTCTTCCGGTAATATCATCTTTTCCCATTGATTGCTCTGAATTAACAAATAATCTAGCTTTCTTAGCAATCCAAGAACCAGTCACTTGACCCTCCTGCCAAACAAAACGAAAAACAGAGAAGCAGCCCCTTCTACGAGCAATGGAAAGAAAGCAGGTGCCAGAAAATTTCTCATTCTTCACACCATTGGAGCTCATCCTACCACTGTCATTACTTGTTGGTGTGATCAAGTATATATCTAGATCACAGAAATTCAACTGAAGAGATTGTGCTGCTAGAGAAGGAAATCTTTTCTTTGAACTTGCATTTGAAGTTTGGCTACCATCTGGAGTGCTACCCTTGTTCAAAGGTGACAATGAAGTAAAATCAAGAGCAATAAACTTATCCCAGGTAAATGAAGATGCGTAATCTCCAGCACTTTCAAAAGGAAAACACAGTATTACTCTTGCACTAGAAATTGATATATCACCATGCAAACATTCTGTTGTTGAGAAGGATGCCACACAGGGACTGAAACTTCCTGGCACATCACTTTGAGATAATCCACACTTTTCATTTGAGGCTTCAGACAAAATCTCTTCTGTTTTATTATGCACTTCAAGTGAATTTCCTATTTCCTTTAGCAGGTGAATGAGCACATTTATCACAGAAAAGATTACCCAGAAAATAAAAGGGGGCAGGTTTAGTGAGAATGATGTCAGCCCAGTCATGCAACCACCTGACAAACTTGATTGTACTGTAAATTTGCAATTGGTGACACCACAAGTTTTAAACAGTGTAACTTTCAGTAAGTAATCCTTATTTCCAAATGGAAAGCCTGTTGCAGCTGGCCCAACTAATGAATCTGAATATAGATTGTAAGAGGTAGACAAAGGGAGAGCATCAAGGACCTTGGTCTGCAAGTGTCCAACCAAAGCAGTTTGATTTTCAGCATCACTTCCTATGTTCAAAAAATTAGCGACTTCTACATACTTCACCATGCCATCGAAAGTCATCATTTGAGGACATACCTGTTGGCATTACAAAGCATTAAGGTGGAGTTTATTCAAAATCAAATAGCAGAAAGTAAAAATAGTTAGACACTACAGTCCTAATAAAGCACACATGAAGCCATAGGTAAGGACTGGTGATAATGCAATAAGGTTCAGGGAGAAGTTATAGGAGCCAAAATCACCTTCAAGGCAACAGAAATTTCATTGCACTCTGCACCAAGATAATCGATATGCAATCCAACTGTGTTACCAGTTTTAGGCTCATAAATTTGGTTCTGTTCATCATCACAGACGTGCAAAACAACAGATATTCCAGAAAAAGTAGCCCGGAGATTGGTTTCCATGTGTTGCTGTTCTGTTGACCAATATCATAAAAAACTAGTTAGTAAGAACAAACTATTGCAGTGAAACATTAAATATTTGGCATGCCTAGTTGTCCAGCAAAATCATTAGAAACAGGTACCTCCCATATACTTGCTATACTGACACATGAAAAAAATGTCATGTGCAAAAATGAACTGTATATAGCAAGTTCTGAACTAGACTGAAAATAATGAAAAAAACACAAAGCAACTAAAAATGAACATACAAGTTTCCTCAAAAAAAATTGACATGCAAGTTCTCATGATAACTACAGTCAATAATATTATAAGAAGTCAAGTACCAGAGGGAATCTGCAAGGATCCAGAAGCAAGGCTGGACGCAGCGGTGATAGCACTGAAAACCGAACATGTCCAATTCCACATTCCACTGCTCCCTAGAGCAGATTGAGAATTTCTCATTCCATCAAAACATTCAAAAAATTGGTCCACACTGCATGAATTATCATAACAGCAGAATTATCAGCGTCGAAAATAACTCAAAAAATCTAAACATCTGATAAATGACTAATAACTCAAAAAAAAATGGGAACCCCAGTTAAATACTAAATAAAACTACAGACTTGATTTAGCTCTCATGTAAATAATAGCATTCATGAAGGAGTGATATGATGGAACACGGTGAACATTAAGTAAAGTTGTACAACATACACAAATTAGCTGAAAGTAATAACAAAAAAAGTTTAATTTTAATACAGTTAATTTGAATTACACTACCTTATTAAATAAAGTGTTAAGGACTCATCTACAACACATATGACTAGTGAAAAACCTCGAAACATTTGGATGCTAGATAAAGTTTATTAAAAAAAATCAATTGAAGATATTTTTCCTTCTCTCTATGGGAGGGGGATCAATTTACAGCATATGATTAATTAGGAAGTAGCAGAAAAAATTGTGTGATTCAATAAGATGGTTTAAAAGCTCTGAAACAAGGGTACTCCAAAATTCAAGTCATACCCGTACCTAGTACAATACTCGTACTCGTCTGGGGGTACTAGTGGGTGAAGTACAGAGAACATACCAAAATTATTTTTTAAAACAAAAAATCGGATAACTGTATTTTTTTTTAGTACGTACCAGTCCACACTTCTGATAAACCAATATATTTTTGTTATTTAATAATAAAAGTTATAAATTTAGGTTTTTCCATCTATTCTTTTTAGTTTCCCTATTGTGTGGTAGATTATTTCCCTATTTTCTAGCATTTAAATAAGTTTTTCTCTATTTCTTGTGATGCAATATATTCTCTTCAATCCTAATTTTCCTGTTTCCCTATCTTTATTTCTTAATTATACTTTGATTTGAGATATAGTAAATTATGAAAGATATTTCCTTGTAATATATTAAGGATTTCTATCGATTAATTGTGAGGTTGTCAAGAGTAGTGAATTACTCGAACTTAATAAGATTTTCATATTGGCCAAATTCTCTAAAAGTGCTGCCTGGCGCAATTTATTTCTATCACTTTCTACTCTAACAATGCAGACATTTAAAACAGGTCAAACAAAGGACCTACCTCGCTCCAAAGTCAGGTTCTTGAATACCATTTGTATGATTTAGATGAGTAGAATATGGCACCCAATCTGAAATAAGATTAGCAGCAGGAAGTAAAGCTTCTGTGAGGGGTTCAAGATCTTCTAGTTGGGTCGAGGAGGCACAATTGACGGGCAAACTACCATGACGGTTTATCATTTGACTGGTGACATTGGTAGTAGAAACTGAAGTTGGTGCATGACTCGACGGTCCTTGTAAGTTATTCTTCTTGCAACCTTTCGCATCCTTATTCAAATTTTTAAGAGTTCCCCATGACTTCAATAGCCATTCAATTGTGCTAGGTTGAAATCTTAACACTATAGGATCAACACAAACATCTGCATCCACCTTGCGAATGTCCAAAGAACCATTCTTCCAAGGAATACTTAATTTTACATTTCCACCAAATCCACCTTGCTTCCCAGTCATGACCGGACTCATGGATTTATTTGATCCCAAAAAAGGTTCACCACAACCTGCTTCTGACCCATGCTGAACAGATAACCGGTTATTTTCATTATCTATTTTGAGAATCTCAAGCACTGCCCCATGAAACTTTACAAAGTTTGTTAACTGGCTTATACCAAGTACATCAACATTAGACTCAGTGTCTTCAGACAAACTTGTTCCACATTGTATCTCTGAAACCCGAAGAACTAAAGTCCGATGACAGTGTATCTCCTTTCCTTCATTGTTGTCTAAAGACGGATCAAACGCAACAATCACGTTTGTTACTTTCACATGGAAGCTTGTAAGCAACCACTTTATCATATTTGCAATAGTTTTCACACCTTCATGAACATCCATTGAAATTGACTTCATAGCATCATCATCTATTTCATTTTTGGTCCTGTTTGAACTATTTTTCATTTGACAACTATCGTTATCGACATCGGAACCACGACCTTCATCTTCAGCGGTATAAATTTTATCCCTGCACGGTGAAACCACAAGTTCAAGCTCATTCACTTCAACCTCACAACCTTTGCCACTCCAAGGCATTTTAACCAAAAGGTATCCAATTGATCCTTCTTTTACCATTATAGATGCTGTTTTGCCAAGCTGTTGAAACAATAGTAGAAAAAAGCAATAAGATATTTGAAAATAATACTTTTAATTGTTGAATTTTAACATAGAAAACCTTCAATGAAAATAACATTGCGATATAAAGTTAGACCCTATGTTATAAAGACTAAACGTCATTCCAATTACAATTGTGCCTTTACAGTAGAATTTCAAATTAACGGAACAAAATTGAGAAATAGAAAGGGAGCATTACCTTGGCGTTGATGAAGTCGAGGTTAAGAGCGAGATCGGTGAGCTGAATGGTGCCTTGTGAGAGTTGAACATCGAGCTGGTCGAGGTCGATGTCGCCAAGGATAAACTGTCCCAATTTCTTCTTGAGGAAGAATTTGCAAACCCTCTTGAGGGCCCAGCGGGAGAACATGGCTTCCGCCGATTTGGCAATGTTCCAAGGGAACATGATTATGGAAAAGGGGAATTGAAGGAGGAATTAGGGTTTGTGATGAAACCGTTCAAATTGAAAGGGAGGAAGAGGGTGATGGTGGGTTACGATGTTTTGGTGTGGCGGCGACAAATAAACATAAAGCTCCATACGACAACGAGAAATGAAATTGATGAATAAATGTAGGGAATTCTGTTATTTAAATTTCAACTCCAGCTTCTTAATTCTTTATTATTATTATTCTGCCTTTTCGTCTTTTCCTTATTCGCTTTTTCTTCATTTCCTTCCCTTCAAGGTAAAGTGCTGAATTCAATTTTATCCTTTTCGAATATCTCGGTTTTTTCACTTTATTATTTTTGAAAAGTTTTCACTCTTTTAATTAACATTCAAAAATATTATGTATGTACAATATAAATTACAAGAGTGTAATGATCATCTGTTGTCCATCTAAAAGAGTTTTACACTCATAATTAATAATTAATGAAAGTTATCTATTATAAGTAGGGTGAAATTGAATGATTTTGTAATGGAATACATAAAGTTCGGTCTACAAATTAATTCATCTCGTTTAACTCACATTCTTTAAATATACACGTTAAACAAACTGAATTTATTTGTTTTAAATAAATACTCAAAAACTATAACTTAAAAAATTATGTATTAAAAAAGATAAAAAAAACTACTATTGTTGGTAGTTTTATAGTGTTAATCAACAATTGTCTTGATTATTTTTATTATTGAATCATTAATGAGAGAAAGAAAAGTAATTGATATTTAAAATTGAAAAAAAATGTGGGTTACAAAAATTACAATTAAAAAAATTATAATAACAAATATCTTTAGAAAACTTATTAAAAAATAAAAAATAAATAAAATTTTGATTTTATATAAAAAAAATATTAATTTTTAAGATTTTACTCGTTGAATACATACCTCACAAAATTTTATTTTCCTTTTAAATGTCTAAAAAATACTTTAAGAACACTAGTTAGCATATCTTTTAAAAAAAACTACATTTTAAAAAATTACAAAAAAAACTATAATTAAAAAAACCACAAAAAAACTGTAAGTAAAACACAAAAATAAAAAATAAAAAGTTGTAAGCGAAACTTATTTTCATCTACATAATTGATGTCTAAAATGGAAGCACTAATGAATACATCGGTAAGACAACAGTGTAATTAGACTTACAATTTCAATAAAAATTATATAGTTGTTGCTGTTTAATATTATAGTTGTAACAAGTCATTAATGTTAAAATCAAATAACTATTTTATAATTAAAAAATTGTGAGATACATAATTATAATTAATATATAAAAAAAAAAGACATGACAAATATTTATTAACAATAAATATAAAAAAATTTATATGTCAATTATACATAAAAAACACAAGATAAATATTTGTTATTAATAAATACACATCCACACCTATTCATATATATAAAATTATAAATTTAAAAATTATTTTTATTATAATAAAATAATTATTATTAAATAATAATAAAATTAAAAATTATTTTTTATATAAATAAAATTATAATTTTTAATATTTAAAAAATAGTAAATATATTCAATATATATATATATAAAATTTAAAAATTGCAATAATATTACTCGCGAGGCGATATCGGGTGCAATGCAGGGTGGATATCACCGCCCCAAACCCCTCAAATTAAAACGGATTTTCTTCATTTAAATCAAGCGGATTCGCATGGAGACCCAATTATAGGATATACATTTATATTTTTTTACATAAAAAAATACAGATATTTATCAATATAAAAATTCATAAAATAAATATTTTTTTATTAATACATAAAAAATATTAAATAAGTATTTATCATAAATAAATATAAAAATAAACATATAGATTAAATATTTATTATTAATAATTAAAAGTATTAGAAGCGGCATACAAATATTTATCAACTACACATAAAAACACAAAAAATATTTGTCTTTAAATATATACGAAAATATAACAATGAAATTTTTATTTGATATTTTAACATGACATAAATTTCTCAATCTCACATACAAACATACGGAAAAAATATTTATTATTAATAAATAAATAAATATTGCCCATGTATAAGAATAAAGTTTTGGTTCGATGTACGAACATGACACATGGAAAATATTAACCATGCGCCAAGTATGATATGGTGGGGTTTCTTGCTAGTACTTATGTAAAAGAAATCCCAAATGATACTTCAAAGAATTTCAAAAGTAAGAACCAACGTTAAGAGTTTCACCAACAATAAGATAAAATATAATACTTTTTAAAAAATAAAACAAAAATAATTAAATTAATTTTATTCAATAAAAGTTAGTGTATCTGGTTCCACATCAAAATCAATTTTATTGATTAAATTTTAATTCAATATCTCTAATAAAAATAAAAGAAACCATTAAAATATTAATGATTCATAGAGCATTAATTAATTCAAAAGTATAATTGTTACTTTTTATTTTATTTTTTAAAAACAATAGTTATATAATCATAATCAACTCATAAGTTTGTGGATTTAAACTATATACGATAATGATTAAATCATATAATTTACTATCTAAATAGTTCAAGTCATGCAGACTAAAATACGTATAAAAAAAAATTAATCGTAATCCACATTGGCCACATGTTAAACATATTCATATGCATACACTAACTCATATATATGATAGGAGTGCGTATATTATTTTAAAAAACAATTCACAGTTGTGAGAGTTAACATTAGTAGAATTTATTATTTTTTATAAGATAAATATAAATTATAATGTAAAGCTTATTTATAATATAATTCAATAAATCAATAGAAAAAAAGCTACTTAACTGGAGTGAATTTAGTAATTTAGTAAAATACATAATATTAAATGTTTGTATAAACAATTAGTTAAATATAAATCGATAAACGGTAAATATAATTTGTCCACCTTTTGTTAACATCGTTTAACATTGTACAATACTATAGTTATTCATAAATACATGCAAACTAACAAAGAGAATACATGCAAACTAACAAAGAGAGTACATGCAAACTTTATCACCTTATTATTTTTCTTTACAAACTTTATTACGTTATTAATTCACTTTAAATATATGATTAATTAATTTTAGTTGATAATTAATGATTATAATGTATATTCGTTTCTATTTACAATTATATTTAAATACAATTTCAGCGGTGACGTACAACAGAATAGGCTAGGTCGTCCGTCAAAATTATATGACCAAAATTATATTTAATAAAAATGTAGACTCAAACTACTTTTAAAACTTATTTATTTAGATACGTCAGATTTAAACTTATAAAAAAATTATAAAGTCGGACACCCTGACTTATATATATATTTAATTATTTATTAGTATTTATTTATTAATATTTATTTATTATTATTATTATTATTATTATTTATTAATAATATTATTTCCTATTTTAAAGTCTATTAATTAAACAATCACTCCGATCTATATAACAATGTTTTAATTTAATAAAACTTTTAAATAGACTTTTAGGCCATATTTTAAATAAGCTTTTTGTATTTCTTCATTTCAACATTTCCATAACACAAAGTGTAAAACAAAAAATCCAAATTTTTTTTTTTAAGTTTTTCAGTACACAAAAATTTAAGTTTTCTAGAATTACCGAAAAATTTACACTAGCGGCAAACTTCAACGTGATATTTTTGGAAGCTAATGGAAAACTGCATCCACAAGTTTTGTTGTAGTTGTTTTATTTTTATTTATTTTAATTTTTTTATTATATTAGTATTTATTTAATTCATTTCATGTACTGTTGGTTCAAAAGGATTCGTCAGACAACATAGAGAAGACGATGATTAATGATATATTAATTATTAAAGTGTATTAATTATTTATGGTGTATTTATGATATATTATTTATAGTATATTAATTATTGATTATTTATGATGTATTTATGGAAATCTTTCTTATAAAGTTTTTCGGCACCGAAAATCTTTCTAATGAAATTTTTCGATAATACAATTTTTTCACTTTTGTACGGAAAATCTTTTTTAAAGTTTTCTACTAAAAAGTTTTTATATCAGAAAACTTGAAAGAAAAAAAATCCAAAAGTAAGGTGTGTACCTTAATTCTTCAAAAAAGTTTTTTAGAAGTTATCAAAAATCTTTTTTCTGACTCTATAAAAGATAAAATGATAAAAAAAAAAAAAAAGTAATTTTGAATTGGTAAAATAGTAAAAATAAAATAAAATTAAGGGTATAATTGACATTTTCATAAAATTATGGGAGTATAGATATAGAAATGGAGGTAAGGGTAAAATTTTCCCTAAAAGATTAATCTTACTGGTCTATTCTCACCCCTATTTACTATACTGAAGTACATGCATTATATAAAATTATTTATTCGTTATATATATAGTATTAATTTTTTTTTTAAATTAAACTTTATATAAATTTTAACTCACAAAACACTATTAGTAAATTAAATGATGTCATAATCAACTGATTCAATATCTTTAAATAATTATTATGCATAAAAAAAACACTATATATAATTTGAATAATCAAATTGTAAATATTAAAAAGTTAAAATTTAATGTGTAGTATGAGATTGAGATAAATAAGACAAAATATTTTATTTAATCACAATTGGTTCAGTATTTCCCAATAAAACAAAGGGTTTATGAGGTTTAATGCAAATGGCTGGGGGACATAAGACTCCAAGTACGGAGTTTTATTCCTATAGATAGAAAGAATAAATTATTTATATTTCAAAACCAAAAAATGATTTAACAATAATATATGATATATAAAAATAATTAGTTCAACAAACTCGATCTCTCAATATATATATATAATACAAAGTGCTCATTATTTTGTATAAAAACATTCTAAAAAATAGTAATTTTATTAAAATACGTTTAAGATATTGATATAAGCTTTTATTATATCCATTGGATAAATAGTAATTCATTAAATAAATTAAATATTTATGTACTGAAAAATATTTCGTGTATGTAAGAAACTTCTATAATACGGAATATTCATAACAAGATATATGTAGAAAAATAATTATAAAAACACAATGTATAACAAATTGAAATACATTAATAACACTACCTAAAGAAGAAAAATAATTAATAAAAATATTACGAGATTAAATAATGTAATCACAAATGATTGATTATTTAAAAGATTGTGCTGTATAATATTTATTTGTTATTAAAACGTATGAGTTTTAAAATGTATAAAGATATTATTTACTTTATAACTAAATAAGTAACCGAATTATCTATCTATTTATATATATATATATATAGACCTACCAAAATGTACTATGATATATTAAGTATGAAAATACTCAATAGTGATTACTCTTGAATCAGTATGAAA
>JBBPBS010001017.1:9731783-9768766 GCA_037974835.1 Cicer judaicum | reverse complement strand
TATTCTTAAAAATCAACATGTGGTGAAATTTCTAATCAAAGTGTTTCGAAAAATTAACAAAGTACACTCAGATAAGCATAAAAAAATATCAATTAAGAGTTTTAACTATTATGATTCTGATTGAATGATTAATTGTGTAAAAATGAAAATTATGTTTAAAAGTAATAAAAATGATATATTTGATTCGAATATAAATTATCAATGAAATTAAATAATATTAATTTACTTCATGATTGATTAAAAAATTAAATTATAATTAAATTACGTAACTGAAAATTAACATTGATTAAAAATAATAAATGAGAATTGTTCTTATAATTAACATGTATTAAAATTCATAATCAAATATTCCAATTTTAAGAAATGAAAATTGTATAGACGAATGTATAATAGAAAATCTCACATATGAATATTATTTATAATGATATGATGATTATTAGTAAATTGTAAAAAATTGATTCTTGATATACAATATTAAAGTGATGTAAATATATTCCTTAAATTATATCTTTGGTCTACATATTGATTATTGATTACATTAAATAATATGAATTAATTTTAAAATTGATTAGAAAAACTAAATGATTGTCTTGCGTTAGAAAGTTAGTTAACTCGACATAGAAAACTCAAATGCATTTAAATATGAATTGCAATCGACTTATAGGCTGTTTTTTAATTTATTTTTGTGTATTATTTGAATAATATGTATTTGTATTAAGCACCAATGCAGTGTATTTTTGTTTGGGGCACATTAATGGGAGAATAAATATTTTTAAAAGATTCAAAGACTAATGCTAAATCTATTATAAAGTCTACTTAGTCTATTTTTTCTTTCATTTATTTGTAATGATTACAATCACTATTTTCCTATTTATAACATGGAATAAAATATATTATAATATATGATAGATGATATATATTTTAACAAACTAAATAATGAGCCATTCTAATAGATATATATAGATCATTATAGAAATAAGTGACTCATCTATAAAATATCTAATCAAATTTAAATTTAGTGTTCACATATTTGGGCCATAAAAAAAATAATGTAATGAAATTTGTAATTAAGTTCATACAGTGAAAATAGAAAAAGGTTAAATGCACTTTTATTTTATAATATTATATATTCTATAATTATAAATAACATAGGGGTTCGAAGTTCACATTAATTGAAAATATTGTCTATATTTTAGTTGAAAAGATTAAACAATCAATCGTGTTAAATATTTTTTAAGGGAACAATGATATTAAATCTAAAGTTGAAAATATTCTATTTTATCAATGTGATAATGATAGAAAATAATTGTTACCAGCTAAGCTGTAAATCAATAGGTCAATATTTTTAAAATAATTAAATTAAAATTCAAGTCAATTACATTATAATTTTATTCATTAATATCCGTGCATTTGCGCATCTTTTAATAAAATTGAATATTAATAAATAATTTTTTATAGAAAATTATTCAAATTATTTTGCACGTTAATAAACTCTATTATTACGTCATTTTATAAACCCCAGCTATTTTTACTCTATCCATAATATGAAATGTTGATTTAATCGACTTAATCATATATATATATATAATTATTTTTATATTATTTTATTGTTTATAAGATTTAAGTACTAATTATAATTATTATGATTTTATTAATTATTAATATAGTATTTTTAATAATAATAATTTTAAAAAAATATTATAATAAAGAGGTGGTAATGTTGACAAGTTCAAGTGCCAAAGAGATAACATGTAACTTTTATTTATTTCTCTTTCTCTTTCATTCACGGGTACTAACCTATTTTCCACCTCAATTTATTTCGTATTACAAATACACACTTCCAAAAAAACATCATTATGCAAAGAAACACTAACATGTACTATGCTTTTCTTGTTTTTGATTCACTTACCTCTAACTACATTTGATTATGTTTCCTCAACAATTTAAAGAAAATAATTGACCCTAAAAATTCCTATTCAGATAGCTCAACTGATGGAATATTTAAATTCTCATCAAATTGTATTTTCTTTGAATTATACGCATTTGATGAAATTCTAAGTTAACGATCAATTCAATAGCAATTTCCTTAATATTATTTAAGACATTATAAAAATCAGTTTCTCTATATCCCTCATAATGAAATCAATCCCTTTATTATTTTTCCGTAACAACATCAATAGGCATATTATTTGATTGTAAAAGTTTACTAACTATGAATCGTGGATGATATTTCAAGTCAAATAATTATAGCAATTAAAAATTCAAAATCAGCAAACTCATTTGGTGCTAAGGATTTGCCTTCACTTATTATTTTAGCATCGAGATTTTTTTCCAACACTTTAAATAAAACTTCTCTAAAATATGACATTTGAACTCTTATAATTTTGTCACTATCTACACAACTCTCCCAGTGAGTGAATGACAAGGGTTTTGGAGCCAATCATTTTACATTATCTTTAAAAGTTGTCATCTTTTAATAGAATTGTATAAATGCGTTTAACAACTTCAAAAAAATATTTATCTTTAATGCAAAAGTCAGCCATATCACATAATACCAAAGATTATATAAGGCTCTCATATTTATGTTGAAAAGTTTCTTTATCACCTTGATGTTTTCCTTTCATATTTGACCAATTATCATAACCTTTCTTCGCACATAAAATAGGTTAAGATTAAGATTTTTCAATTCATTTTGTAAAACATCAAAAAGCTCTTTGCTAGTTATATCATTCACATTCAAAAATTATAAAAAATATTCCTCAATAGTAATAAAGTTTAAAGAAATATCAACTTATCTTATTATCAAAGACGTTTGTTGTTAGCGACTAACACCAAGAGTACAATCGAGTATCACTGGGAAATACTTCGCTTTTTTTTTCTTCTAACAATTTTATTTTTAATTGCAAAACCAAACAAAAGTATTAACTCGTTTTGTATGTTATGCCCAAGATAATGAAAGTGAACCCTAACATATGGTGGTGAGGAAGAACTCGTTGTAAAGGATTACATTAATGCTAGCTTCCAAACTGATAATGATGACTCAATATCGTAGTCTGGCTATGTATTTTGCTTGAATGATGTCGTTGTGAGTTGATAGTCGCTGATTCTACTAGCCAAGTAAATTGATGCCTCTAATGCAATAAATGAGGTTGTTTGAATCAGAAAGTTCACTGTTAAACTAGATAAATCATAACATTGCGATAATAATAGTGCAATCACACGATCTCGGGAACCCATATCTCACTAGAGATTCAAACATATACTTCAGGGCTTCCATCTTATCCCAAAAATCATCGATTGATGATATATGAAGATTTGCAGAGTTCCTACCTTTGATAACATTGTTGACCCACTTGCTTAGCAGAAGCATGATGGTCACACTATATCGATGAATATTAGGAATACGCATGATTGAATCTAGTGTTAGTGGGATATTGTTAGAGTTAGCCCTAAAGAACAAACAATTTTTCTTTGGTTATTACTTGTATCATGACACTTACTATTGTTTATATAGTAATATGAGACATTTATTAAGTGAATTTATTTAAAGCATAATAAAGTCCTTAGAATAGTTAGACTATTTAGTGGAACATTAAGTGTGACATAATCGCGAGACTCCACTGATCATAATGACACTATTCTTGAACTGTCTATAGTCAAATTTTATTGTTAAATAAGACAACATTAATGCATAAAGACTATTCTATCAATGCTAAATGTCACTTATTATATATAATATTTAATATTTAAAGTTATTGTCAATTAAGTGAGAACATATAAGGTCACGTGATAGAACAATTAAATTAAAAAGTAAAAATTTAATTAAAGAATTATTATTGACATGAGATGATGGTAAATACCCATAAAATTCAGTTTTTTTTAACAAAAGACAACTTTGATGAAGTTATATTAGCATTTAACTTTTATTTAGATTTGTAGTAAGCCTTTTTGACACTTTGTCATTTTGTTTTGTATCCAGATTCTCATTTATATTTGTGTTGTTATATCTACTGTTGGTGTATACTTTTATATTTATCATCTTTAAGTGTTCCATACAATGCTTTCTTAATAGATTATACTACTGAGACATGAGAAATCTGATAAATTTTAAAAAGATAGAATATGAGTTAAGGAGATACATGGGAGAGATAGAAAATGATTGGAAAAACTAAAGATTCGGCGAGCAAGGGAAGAAACGACATCCAACAATATGCAAGATGAAGAGGTAACCCAATAGTCATGTGCAATGGCAATATGCAAAAAGTTGAAATCTTGTTGTCAAATACTCATATGCTCATGGCCAAAATACATCTGATGAGTTGTTGCCTTTCCCCTAATACGACCTATTACTACTATTACTGTATCAAGAATTTAAGAGTTCAAGGAAAAAAAACCCAAACAATAAAAGAAAGAATGGATATGAAGCAGTGATGGACAAACAAAAGTGACTATGAAGAGATGAAAGCAATGGAAGAAGAAAAAGAGGTGCACGTGAATTGAAAAATAGAGTCACATGAGTTTTTTAGTGGACATTTTAATCTCAACCATTAGTTTTAATCAAAGGCTGAAAATGAATACTCTTATCTCTCATTAAAAACTCTCTCACTTGATATGCCTCTCTATATATAAGAAGTATATCAAATGAGATTAATTTTACAATGAAAGAAAAGATGAGAGAGGTTAAATCTTGATCATATAACACAGTCAAAATTAAAAGAAAAAGTCATGAGACTTTTTTAAGTGATCATATATCACTTAAATAACTCTTATTGACAACCATCCATGTATAATTATATGGTTAAGATTTAATCATCTCACTGTCTCATGTAAAACTTTTCTCATTTGATATGTTATCTCTCTCTCTCTCTCTCTCTCTCTCTATATATATATATATATATATTGTGTCTCCTCTTAACCTAATCCTATAATCATTCTTTCAGTTAGCACCAACGCATTCCGATGCAAATGTTCACATGGACTGAGTAGAGACACTACCATTTTGTAGTGTTGGTGATTTGTTCTCCTCAAAACTTTAAAAGAGAAACACATAAATTTTATGTGAAATATTGTATCTGTGTGATCCATGACAATGAATAATTTTCGTTGTTAAAAATGATTTTAAAATATATCTCTTTGATTTTTCAAACAATCAACAATTTTGAACAACAAGTTTAGCATAAAAGACCTTGGTGTAATGAAGTATTTCCTTGTTCTTGAAGTGGCCATAAATTCTAAGGACATTTCATTTATCTCATAGAAAATATGCTTTAGATTATGCAGGATTACTTGGTAGCAAGCCTTGCACCACTCCTATGGATCCTAATTTGAAAATTAGTCTCAGATTCATATCTATTCTTTATGACTAGTAAAAGTTTTCTTTTCCGACTCATATGCGTTTGTTTGAGCTTTGATGAAAACGACTTTTGTTTCAAATAATTTAGAGATTAAAAAAAATGATTTTTTTAACTTCTGTTTGTTTACTATTATAAAAATGATTTTTAATCTGTTTATATACAATTTGTAAGAATATTTTAAAATTACAATGAAAAAACTAACAACGTCGTACCACTGAAGTATAAAAACATAACTAATAAATTGATGCAAATTGATAGATGAAAACTCATTAAAAATGAACGGAGGATAATTTGGGATTTTCAAAATAAGGTAGAGTAATTGCATAATTTTATCTAGTTAATGAGTTACATTCAATATTTTTAATTGTGTTTTATTTTTCTCTCTCATTGCACGAGCCAAGCACAAGAAACTACTATTTTTACCTTTTTATTTTTAGTCAAAAAATAATTTTTTTTAACAAAATTATTTAAAAAAAATTAAAAACAAATATCCTTTAAATCCTACATAATGATTTTAGATAGATTTTTTCATACAAAAATCTAAAACAAAGACACCCATGTATCTCATGAAAATAGGTTTTTTATCTTTATTGATGGACAATTTTAGTGATTTTATTGTATTTTGAGTAAAATTGATCATTAAAGTAATTGATAAAAATTATTTAAATGAGAAATAATAATTGAAAATAAGAAACTTAAAGTTACAGAGTACTACTATCCTTATTTCTGACATCATTTACCCTGTTACCAGATTAAGTCAAGATATGTCTGCACCAACCGATCTGCACTTGCAGGCAGCTTTGCGAGTGCTACGTTTCATCAAGAATTCCCCAGGCAAATGTGGTAATAGATCTACTTTCCACATTATTGCTAATCATGGTTTCCATGAACGAACTAACTATGTTGAGACTTGAGATGGATTGTCACATTGTCCGTGACAAACTTCAACAGGGCATTCTTCATCTGCTCCCTATTCCTTCTGCAGAACAAGTTGCTGACATGTTTCCCAAGTCTTTGCAACCTATGTTTTTTCAATTATTTTGCTTTCAAACTAGACATGTTAGATATCCATTCTAGTTTGAGGGGTTATTAAACCCAATTAGTTGAGTTTCAATTTTATTAGGATTGTTAGTTATCTTTCTGCTTTCCTGTTAGATAGTTTGTTTTAGGTTTCTCATTACCAGTCACTAATATAACTATAGAAAAAACTTTATTTCTTCTTAATTAATAAAACAGAAGAATTTCATCATTTATCTTTTTTATTTTTCATCTTCTTGATGTTATTTTCCTTCATTCAAACTTTCAATTCTACATTTGATTATTTTTTTTAATAAATTTAACTTATTATAAAAAGTAAATCAATAAATATTGATGTAACTTTAAAATAAATAAATCATTTTTTAATTTTTTTTTATTTGTAAATAAAAACCAAAATGGATCATTAATTTAAAAAAAAACATACAACAAAAATATAGTGATATGACAAACTAAAATAATTTAATTAAAGTAATGATGCATCTTCTATAAATTAAAACTACATTAACATTTAACCTTGTAATAAAGGATGGAGATCGCATATTTGTGTAAAAATAACATGTTTTTTTATGACTCATCAATGTAATATCTTCGCATACACGTGGTGGTGGCATCGCATTGTCTTCAATTTCGTGAAAATGCATTTTTGTTCATATCCTCTCATCGTCATGTAAAAATCAAAGTCAAAGACGGCAATTGAATATGAAGGCAACGAAGAATCATCGCCCCTCATTTCTAGACAAGTTATTTCGACGAAAACAAGAAGAATAATCGACGGTCACCACACCTTATATCTCAGATTCTGATTTTTATTAATTTTTTGTTACTATAGAGAAATATAAAATAAACACATACTGTAAATGGAAATTAGCATAATATAATAAAATATGGCAGCAAAGAGTGACGAAATTACTACTTGAAGTCGAAAAGCGATTCCGTATCCAATAGGTGTTAATTGCAGATAGATTATCGCTTCAGTCTCTGTTATCAATAATCTCGCCGTGCTTTGAGGAAAACAGAAGAAGAACGAAAATAATGAAGATCAAACCTGGTTTGTCAGCACTCGTCACTGGGGGTGCATCTGGGATCGGTAACAACCCCAATCATATATTCGATTTTCACTTTTCAATTATTCGAACACGCCATGCTATCGTGAATTTAACATAACGAGCTTCGCTTTATTATACCGATTACACTTTTTGAGAATTTGTTCATTTGCAACACAAATATTTGTAATCGACGTACTCAAGTTCTTCATCTTGCATTCTTGATTAATTTATCAGTATTAATAATTTCTCTATGTAAATAATTGCTCGTTGTAGTTTATAGTCTATATTAGTTGGTTATTATTGATGCGTGTAATCTGAATATCTGTTTCTGGTTTGTGTGTGTAGGTAAAGGTCTTGTTCTAGCTCTTGCAGAGAAAGGTGTATTTATCACAATTGTTGATTTCTCTGAAGAAAAGGGAAGACAAGTTGCAACACTTGTTGAGAAAATTAATACCAAATTTCATCCCAAGTTAGAACATCCATCTGCCATATTTGTGAAATGCGATGTGACCAACTCAAGTACGTTTGGCTAATGTCTCGTGTTCACCTTCATTTCTTATTGCATTGTCAATATAATACATATGCAACATTCACATTTCATATTGTACTGTGTTGTTTTTTAACTCTGTACTTCCAAAGTGATTTTGAAGTGTGGGAAAAGTTGGAACCTTATCTAGATTGGGCTTCAGTTGGCACCCCCAACGTACTATTGGCACTCTACCATCATCTTAGGTGCCTCCAATATCTTCCAATTTATTCAGCAAAAAGAGAAATAATAATAACATTTTGTCTTCCACATCTTCCAACCTCAACAATCATGAAGTAACATAATATAATACACTATATAGTACATATAAATGCGACATAAATCGTCAAATACACATGCTAGTTTGTTATTTTAAGTGCATATATACAGATACAAAGACAAATGTATTAACTCATACCTACCAACAGGGGATCTAGCTGCTGCATTTGAGAAGCATGTTTCAACATATGGAGGACTAGACATTTGTATTCTCAGTGCGGGAATTGCTAACCCTATACCATTCGACAAGGATCAAACGGATGGCACTGATTCCTGGAGACGCACTCTTAATGTCAATTTTATTGCTGTTTTTGACGGCACCCGTCTGGCGGTGAGCTTCAAATGTTACCTGGTTTTGCTTTTTCATATAATGATTTTCTTTCACATAATCACATTATAGATCATACAGTTCATCCTTTGCTCTTTAAATAAAAATATAGGGGCTTGAAACCATTAACCATTGATTATTGGTGACATTGGTTGTCTTCATTTCAATAGATTAAAACCATGGAAGCTGTCAAAAGGCCTGGTGTGATTATCAATTTGGGTTCTGCTTCTGGTCTTTATCCAATGTATCTTGACCCTGTTTACAGTGGCTCTAAAGGTTTGTCATTTATTCTGCTAGAGAACTTTCTGTTGAATTTTAATTATATGTTAAGGATATCTTATGGATTCTAAGAAGAGAGTTTTTGGCTAATAAGTTGTTTAAAAATTAAGAAAAATTCAAGGTAGAACTAATAAAGTTGTTTTTGGTAGAATGCCAAACATTGAGTTGTTTATCTCCATATAACTTGTAACTTTCTATTGCTTCCTAGTAATAGTATTATAGTAGTATAATTTTTTGCTTAAGAATAAATGTTTCAAAGTAATATAAAAAGTTATCGTGTTCATAGGGACTTGAGTGATAGTTAAGTCGAGAGAATAATTTTGGTTTTGATAACAAAAGTGTAAATTAAATAACAATAAAAAGTAAATTGAGAATAAAATAGTGAATAAAAGCGTTAGGATTAGATTTCTTCAATCTAGCTCTCTCTTATCCTAGTGATTGACATACATGTTTTTTGTTACACATCAACAACATCATCATCACTAACCAAACATCATTAATTCCTTAATAAGTTGAGAAATCAACCGTCTTTCCTAAACATCGACTCAAATATTTAACAAAAAAGTTTGCATTAAAAAATGATGATTTACGACTATTAAACCTAATTATATTCCAAGAAATCATATTCAAAGAGTATTTTCCAATAAAACTTTGAATCATATTATAGATGATCAAGCTTTGAATTTGCTCAGTGAATTCATTTTAGCTAAGCGAATTTTTGCTGTTTTGGCCTCTTTGCTTTTCCTTGATGAATCATTTGCTTATTCACACAGAGTGTTAGATGCAATTATCTAACTTTCTCATGAAATAAGTGTTAATAACAACAATATATCTAAATAGGGTAAAATCAACATATATTTCACTAATTTAAGTTACTATGTGCCTTCATAATATATCAATTTTAAGGTAAATTTGACACTTATTTCTTAGCCAAACAAAGAACTTACTATTGCTTCCTAAACTGTTATTTCACTTCGCAGGTGGTGTTATTATGTTTTCTAGAGCACTTCGTTTATACAAACGTCAAGGAATCCGAGTTAATGTGCTTTGCCCTGAGGTAAAAGTTGTTTTGGAACTTTGAATAATGGACATTTTTTGTTGTATTAGTAATCTTTAACCTATGGAAATAATAGAGTCCAACGATGTTTTGAAATTTTTTTATAATATTTTATTTCACCTTTAATTATTAAGATATCACAATATTCTTTATTTTATTTTCTATTTCCAAAATTTTGTGCAACAAACATTGAAAATGTTTTCTCAAAATAATCACTAATTTTGGTATGTGACTATAGCATTCAAGTCACAAACACTTAAACAAAACTTGGGCATGACATTGTTTTAGGAAAACCAAATTCCATATTATTTTAGCCAACATAGATTGGTTTTAAATGTGTTTCTATTTTCAAAACAAATTGTATGCTTTATTACAATTTACTATAATTCCCCAAATGTTTAGTGCAGTTTGTTGAAACAGACATGGGCGCAATGATCGATCCCAAATTCCTTAATATGATGGGGGGCTTTGTACCTATGGAAATGGTGGTGAAAGGTGAGTCTGCATGTTTCCTTGTTCTTTGATGATCCTTGGCCAAAAGAGCGTGGGTGTTTATACTTTATAGCCCCTTAACTCTTAAGTAACAAATTTGTAGAGTTCTTTATATACGATGAATATTGCAAATGTCTTGCTGCCTCATATAGCTGGTTGATAGGTTTCTGTTACCCTCTTTTGCCTTGTATGCACGTCTCCTAAATTTTTCTAACTTGAGGAGTAGTGGTATAATTTTGTGTTGCAAAGTGTATTACACACTCCTTTTATGTTAAGTTAAAGTTTGAGTAACTTGATTTATTATAATTATATATTAATTTTATTTGTGTATGTATCATATAATAATCAAAAAGTATATATTAACTATTATCTTTGTCTAAGAATTAACTATGATTAGACCAATAAACCAAGAACTAATACTCTTGTTAGTTTAACCACTTGTGTAATCTTAAAAACATCGCTGAACAGTCTTGTACATACTAATATAAATAAATTTTAGTTCCATTGAGAGTCACACAATGGATGTGAATCTGTGATATTAGCATGAAAAAATATTTATAAGTGAAAGATATCTCTTCCAATGCAAGTCATTTTTGTGGAATTGAGTTAATTCCAATTCAACTTCTAAGATTATTAGAAACTATCCATTGGGCTGCTTGCTATTGGGTCACGGGGTCACTCCTAATGTTCAATTCTTGGTATCAGTATGAGCGGGTGTCAAGAATCCCACGTTGGATGAAATATGACATGAAAAAATGTTTATCAGTGGAACACATCCTTTATCTTACAAATTGATCAATTTTGTAGGATTGAGTTAGTGATAATCCAAGCCTCAGAAGTACCTCATATTTTGTATCATAACACACAACGAAATATTATTTAAACCAGAAATGATAATTAGTACAAAACCTGTTTCCTCAATACGCAAGAACCGTGATTTCTGTCAAAGAAACTGGTTTTTATTTTTTAATTAATCTGTTTTTAAAGAACGGCATAGCATTAATTTTTAATTAATCTTTTTTTAAAGAACGGCATAGCAGCCACCTCTCTATTATTGCATTTTGTGGCAACATTTCTTAATAATATATAGCAATAGTCTATTATGAGAGTACATATTATATACAAAATAGAAAATACACTTTTTGAGAATGTCCTTATGTTTTTTTTTTTAACAGATGAATGTCCCCCTGTTAATAATTCAGTGATCGGATTATATTTCTTATCATGTATATATAAATTTTGATATGAAAGTATTTTAACCTCTCAAGGTGCTTTTGAGCTCATCACGGATGAGAATAAAGCCGGTGATTGCCTATGGATTACTAATCGGCGAGGTCTTGAGTACTGGCCCACCCCATCAGAAGAAGCAAAGTACTTGCTGCGTTCTACACGTTCCAGGAGAAGAACTGAATACAAAGCTCCACCAATTAAACTACCTGAGAGTTTTGAGAAAATGTGTGTATTTCAACTTTATTTCTCTTGTTATGACACATACACACACGAATTCCTCTGGAAGGTGTTTGTTTTCTGACTGATATGTTTACTATGTCTTATCATTATTTTATTCATTTAAAATAGCCACTTACTGTTTGCAGAGTTGTTCAGACCTTGACTCACAACTTTCGGAATGCTACCAGTGTAGTAAGAGCACCACTGAGATTACCTATCAAACCAAACTATGTTCTTGTAAAGATAATCTATGCTGGTGTAAATGCTAGTGATGTAAGTTGTTACATCTTTCTAGAGGACTTGTGTGTGCATTTATTTTCTTAATTATCTCTCTTGGAGACTTGTCTAGGACTTAGCTTCTTTTCAAATTGCCAGAAGTGTAGTAAATGTACTTTGGTTAGGCTGTTTAACTAATTGAATGAAAGAATTACAGATTAGCTCAATAAATTCAAGTTCAAAGGAAACAGCATTGACTTAGAAACCCTACACTCGTGAATTTCCTGTATATTAGAAACACTACACCCGTGTCTATCGTTAACATGATATACCCTGATTTCATTGACTAATCATAATTTTGTCTAGAATTCTAACATGAGCTTGTAATGACAGGTAAATTTTAGCTCAGGTCGCTATTTTGGTGGCAATAACAGTGACCCTGCATCCCGTCTTCCATTTGATGCAGGATTTGAGGTATGATGTATCCCCAATCGTAGATTTCATTTATGAAGCTTACCACTTGATGCAGTATGCCTATACTCATGCGTGTACTGCGTTTCATACTTTCATTTATATTTTAGGCTGTGGGAGTAATTGCAGCAGTTGGAGATTCTGTTACTGACTTGAAAGTTGGCATGCCTTGTGCGTTCATGACTTTTGGAGGCTATGCTGAATTTACAATGGTGAGCAGTGTTTAATATATTGTTAATATTCTTCTTTCATATAGTGACCTAATCACTGGTATTTCCATCTACCACTTATTATAATGCAAGTTATTAATGATGCTGTCTTGTTACTTGGTATAGATTCCTTCGAAATACGCCCTTCCAGTGCCTAGACCAGAACCAGAGGGTGTTGCCATGCTTACATCAGGATTAACAGCTTCAATTGCTCTAGAAAAGGTGGATTGATAAAAGTTTGTCTCCTTGCTTCACATGTATCCTGATTTGCTAATATTTGAAACTCTAATAATGTCATGTATCAATAAAATTCAAGCTTTTTCATGATTTTCTACCATTTATGAAGCTTATATTTAGTGCTTCTTAATCTTCTACTTGATTGGCATGTCCTGATAAGAACTTTTATACTGTAAAGGCAGGACAGATGGAATCTGGAAAAGTGGTCCTTGTTACTGCTGCGGCAGGAGGAACTGGTCAGTTTGCTGTTCAGGTGCCTTCAAAATCCAACTCCACCTTTCTCAAACATATATATATTGTGTCTGTGTTACTAGGAAATAGGAATTATTTGTTTGAACAAATTGGAAGCTTCTTGATATTTTGTACTGGTAGGCATAGTCTGAGTAACGGAAAACTAAACATCCCAATTTAGACAGAGTTCAACGTCTTTTGTTTTCTTTAGTTACATTAGGATCTTATTTTTTTGGAATACATTAGTTATTGATACTACTTTTATTCTCTTTTTACCAAGCACTATTTGTTCCTGAGATCATAAAAAGAACTCTTCTTACATTTGCTTCTTGAGACCTAAGATAACTAATCACTATTTAAGATAAAGATTGCAAGTTGTTCTTTTGCGGTTATTTTATGAGACATGGTGTCTATGTTCTTGCCATTTTTATTTTTTTTTTATATTATTGGACTCTAAATATGATATTCTATGTCTATGAAACAAAGAGAGGCAAAAAGTAGTCAAGATAGACTACAAACATTTGAAGATTTCATAGGTGCATTGTAGTAGTAGTAGTAGTGAGGTGTTATTACTTTGTGTATATAAACATATGAAGAAGAAATTTTAAAAAAATATGCAATTCGCTCAAATCTGTTAGGTAATTTTGTATGTGTTCCATCCAGATTTCCTAGTCTAATGTTCCATTGCCGGGCTTAGTAATCTGGATTATTTATGCAGCTTGCAAAATTAGCTGGAAATACCGTGGTTGCCACTTGTGGAGGTGGGGCAAAGGCCAAGCTTCTGAAAGAATTGGGAGTCGACAGAGTCATAGACTATCACAGTGAAGATATAAAAACGGTATTTTTTAATCCTTTGATTTGTTTGGGGTTTTGCTAACATTAACTTCGAGATACTATCAGATATTATAGCATTGTTTGATCATAGCTGATGTCACCCAATGCGGAGAAAATTCTTTATATTGCTTTTTATTTGTTTGTTAAGGTTGTGGCTACCACAATTTTTCAATTCATGTTTGATATTTATTAAACTGAATTACACAGAGGAACTATAAAACACTCTGGTTAATGTGTCCTTTATGTAAATAAGTCCTTTGGTTATTTTCACCTTTAAACTAATTATATTTGTTGTCTATGTGAACCAGTGGTAGAAATACTTTTTAAAACTGCTGAGAAAGTAGTGAATCGAGAGATACAACATGTCTGTCGAGCCATTTGATCATGGAATGCCTCTATAGAGTCTATACTTTTTATTACGTTTTCTGACAAAAGCTTAAAACCAAATGGACATAGCCTATGTAAACTGCTTCGAATCAACATGTTAAGTTTGTGGCTTATTGTTGCAGGTTCTACGGAAAGAGTTCCCGAAAGGTATTGATATCATCTACGAATCTGTTGGTGGGGACATGTTAAAGTTGTGCTTGGATGCTTTGGCAGTCCAGGGACGACTCATTGTCATTGGCATGATTTCTCAGGTTTTTACTTATACAATTTCACTGCATCTACAAAATACTACTAAGTACTAGCTACTTTTTCTTGACAAGTTAGCATGATTCATTTAGTGATTCTAAATTTCAAGGAATACCTTGGATTATCCTTATTAAAGTATAATGGAAAATGAATTTTAACTTCTATGGTATTGACCGTCAAATCCACCAGTTATATGGATCATGTTGTTCTGTAACCCATCTCAGATGTCTGGAATGAAATTTGAATTTAGCTATCTATATTACCATATTATTGAAGAGTAAAAGAATGCATGAAGCAATTACCTAGTATTAGTCCTTCTAGAATAGTGTGCTAGATATAAGTTGTTTTTTATCCTCAAATGAAGTGTATTGTTAATGAACAATATTGATTTCATATTTCTTGTTTTCATTAATATCAGTATCAAGGAGAAAATGGTTGGACGCCATCAAAATATCCTGGACTATGTGAGAAGCTCTTGTCGAAGAGTCAAACTGTGGTATGTAGAAATATGAACTTATGCACTTTTAGGCAGCCACTACCTTTGTTGTTGTTTCTAATTGCTCATTTCATAAGTAGTTACAAATAAATATTATTATAAATGATTTTTTAATCGATTTAAGTTAGAGTATAAATTAAACACCATAAACAAAGTGGGGAAATTTTGAATTTTCTAATTTTGGACAAGCGACCTATTTGTGTTGATTGTTTCCCAAGTTAAAAATGTATCCCAAGATTTCAATCTTATATACAAACTTCCATTTTTTAATCCGAATATGTGTTTCTCATTGTCAGGCTGGCTTTTTCCTGGTGCAATATAGTCACATGTACCAAGAACACCTTGACAGGCTATTTGACCTTTATTCTTCGGGAAAACTAAAGGTAATTCATATATATGCATTCCGATTCCATATTGTGGATGAATAAAAAAAATTAAGGCATAATGTTATGGTATTTGCTAGTTGTTATCTTTGGCAGTTGCCATGCTTTAAAGTTTGTGTTTGCTTACTTTTTCTCGTTTGTTAACACAGGTTGCTGTGGATCCAAAGAGATTTATTGGCCTTCATTCTGTTGCTGATGCAGTTGAGCATCTCCATTCAGGCAAAAGCGTTGGGAAGGTAATTTCCTTAATAAAATAGTATTTTCAAAATACTGTATGTATAGTGCTATTTTGATTTTGTAACTTGTGTAACAATATAATTATACAAATTTTCTAGGTGGTTGTCTGCGTTGACCCGACCTTCGGTCATCAAGTAGCCAAATTATGAATTAACACGAGGTCAAATGCAGAAAGAAGTGAAGTTTCCAATTCTTAGTCTAGAGATTGTTCTCGGATGTTACTGAAAATAGCTGCTAGACCAGTGCTGGAATATTTATTCTCAATGCTTTTTCAATTTTGGATTACTTGAAAGAATAATGCATTTATGTATACCATGTTTATGTTTACACTATACAACAACTATGCGCAGAAGAAAGCGAGATATCTACAAAATAAATACGAAATAAATTATAAGCCCTTTCATTTTAGTTGTGATTTTTGTCCATGGCACTTGAATTGCCACCACCGAGAGTTCATGTTTCCAATTCCAACATTATTGAGGTTTATTACTATTGTATGAAACATCTCTTCATTCAAGATACTAATTATTACCCAACATACTTTTTTACCCATCAGACTATCTATTTACTAATATGTTATTTACTTTTAACTCTTTTTCCCCCTTACACATTTAAATTCAATTTTCAAATTTGACAAGATCTTCATATTTCAAATTTCTTTACTTTTCCTGTTGCATCTTCTTCCATTCATTTTATTTTTCCTTTTTCTCATTCTCATCTTCAACTCCACCTTCACTGATCAGTGAATGGTAGACAAATGAAATTTCTTCCTTCTCTTCCATATTACTTTTTCTTTCTCCTTACAAAAATCTGTCTTGAATCAATATTTAAGTGGTTTCTTAAATGTTTTTTTAGGGTTCTTTCTTTTTTCTTTAGGTGTGAGGTTTTTACAAAAAATTAATTGTAAGTTTGCTCCCTTCATTTTTAACAATTCACAAAATTGATTATATTTTAAAAGTTAGCCATGTAGGTTTATCTCTCATATTTTTAAATTAAATTGCTTAAACTTCTAAACTGCTTATTTGATATTAAATGTCAGAATCTTTTGATTGTTAGAGTTTTATTAAAATGATTAGAGAGTCCTGTTCTTTTGGACAATAAATTAAATTTTTAAATTGTTTATTTGATATTAAATGTTAGTAGCTTATGATTGTTAGAGTTCTATTGAAATAATTACAGTTTTGTTCTTTTGGGCAATAAATTGAAAGTAAATCTAATTATTATAATTAGTTTTAATTTTTAATATCTTGCAAAATGCATGTAAAACGTGTCTTTTGTTCATCCCTTGTTTGCCGGTGATAAGTTTACTAAGAGTTGTTGAAGAAAAAGAAAAGTGAGTTTCAAAATATATTTTATAGTTTAAAGGACTTAAAAAGGAATGTTAGCTTTTGTACTCCAATTAAACTTGTACTTTCAATTTGTTAAAATTTTAATTTTATCTTTTAAAAATTCATTCACGTAAGTGGTAAAAAAAATTACTTCAAAATCTCACTCCCTCAACTAAATTTTTGATAGGCAAATTTTTGCAACTAAATTTTCGATAGTTATTTGTAATATCGGAAATTTGTTCAATGAAATTTCCGGTAGTTACATTTACAATATCAAAAATTTCAACATTTTTGAAAAATTCGGTAGTTAAGTTTTCTTCACTGGAAATTTCATTTATTGAAATTTTCGGTAGTTAATCCAAATATTTCAAAAATCCAATAGCTAATAATTTTTTTTTTTAATTTGTTTGTTATTTTTTTTTGAAATAGGAATGATAAACACACAACCAGTATTTATAGATTTAACTGAAGTATTTACAACTGATCAAATTTTAGAGTCACGAGAAGCTGTCATATCATGGGCAAGAGAGGTAGACCGACAAAATCGAGTAGCAGTTATCGTTACTCGATCAGACATAGAGACTAGAAAGAGAGAAAGAAAGTCAAAATTAATTTTTGGTTGTGATAAAGATAGACAATATAAGTCAAATAAAAATAACACAAATACTTCAACTAAAAGGTGTGGATGTTCGTTTAAACTTAGATCGAGACCATTGAAAAATGTTGAAGGGTGGATTATTAGTTTAATCTGTGAACTTCACAATCATGAGTTAGTAGCTACTTTTGAGAATAATGCATTTATGGGACGTTTAACAGAAGAAGATAAGAAACATGTTGATAAAATATCACGTTACACTAAAACACATCTTATCATCTTTGAGAGATCGAGATACGGAGAATATGACTAATATCTATCAAATTTACAAGCGACGAAGTATATATAGGAAGAATTTGAAAGGACCTAGAACTGATATGCAACATTTGTTGAAGTTACTTGAAGCTGAGAAATATATTTGTTAGGGTAGGACTCATGAGGACTCCAACGTTGTGAGGGATATGTCATTCAGTTAAATCTTTAAGGACAAAAATATCATAAGGACCTCCAGGAAACACGAGTTCTTCAGGCTGGTGCTGCTAACCATGTTCATCATCAAATTGTTGTTGCTGATCATGTTCATCATCAAACACATGATCTTGTTGAGGCTGGTCATCCTGTTCTTCATCAAACACATGATTTTGCTGGAACTGCTCATCTTGGGACGCCTTCCTTTTTTCGATGTTCTTTCTTCTTTTTTCAACTGCAACTCTTCTATTTGATTGTGTAGGAGATCGAACACGAGAATGATCAACGTCAATTTTTGCTCCTCTGGTCCTCACTAACAAAATTCAATAAAAAAAATTAAAAAAATATACACTGTACAAGAAATTTCAAAGAGAAATGAAATTTTTGGTAGAAATTTCCGGGAATAACATCCGGAAATTTCGAATTTCCGATATTGAAAATGTATACCGGATTTTTCAAATTTCCGGTATTGAAAATGTATATCGGATTTTTCAAATTTCCAGTATTGAAAATGTATACCGGATTTTTCAAATTTCCAGTATTGAAAATGTATACCGGATTTTTCAAATTTCTGGTAAATTTTTTTTCTTCAATACTCACTTTTTCGAATTTTTCAATGATGGGATACAAGTTTATTGATTTTTCGTTTTTTTATTTATTTATTTTTTTACTAAGAATATTTTGGGTATTTCAATCAAAAACAATTTTAAATGTGTAAAAAAAAATGCATATTGTGTTTATTTGCTTGGTTTGAGCTATTTGAAGCTTATTTTAATTGGTAATATACATGGTTCTATTGCTTGCCTGCGATATCACCACAGCCTCTCTTGGATTGAAGTTATGATAAATGCATATTATGATTGAAAAAGTTGAGGTGCCAAAAGTTATACTTATTTTAGTACAACATTGTTATTTTGTTCCTTTTGTTTCTTTGACTATTCTTAGGTTATATTATCACTTACTATTCTGCTTAGCTTATATTATCCTGTAACTATGGTTTATATTTTAGGATACGTGCAACAGTAACAAAATAGAACTGAAAATACTTTGTGCAAAAAGGACCAATGTGGAAACTTGAAATTTCTAGAAACTAGCATATTTGGAATATACATTTGATATTTTCAAATCCAACACTCAAGTTAAATACTTGCAAAAATTAATTAATATTTGTAAAGATTATTAATTATTGAAATGCCATTCTATAATTACTTAATTGTTATTTTTTTGTTCTAAGTATAGTAAATGTATTTTGTTTTAAACATTTATGATCTTTTTGTAGCAATAGTATTTTTAAATTTTAGTACTTCAAATGGATTTTAAACTATTTTTCAATTTTGTTCATTCATATGAGATTCTAGCAAACTGATTATCAAAGTATTTAATTGTAGATAACATCAAATGGTGTGAGGATATAAAATATATTTGTAACCACATTTTAATTTTGTTTAAAAAAAATTAGTAACAACTAAAAAGTTTTACAAATAATGTAAAACGATAACATCTTCTAACTGTTAATGATATAGTAAATGTTTGATAGAGAAAGTAACGACATTAACATTAACATTCTCATTTCATGAAACTTTTCGAATTTGTGAAAGTTCTGTGCACAAAATGTTTGATCAACCATTATATTCAAATATTGTTATGCCAAACAACACTATTCTACAAATCAAACAAAATAAGACGTTGGAAGATTCTCCCTTTTTCCACTTCGATATACTTGTCTAATTGACAAGTTTCCAACCTAAAACACGACACTTTATTCCCTCAGATATTATATAAACAGAGATTTTCATGCTCTAACTATAAATACCTCAATAAATACAGATTTAATTTCCCATATCAAACAACTATTACACAGTGAATATAGTTACCTAAGTCAAGCCTTACCCAGTTTATTTCAAACAGTAAGTAATCAATCAGTGTCGGACTTGATTTTTGTTTCTAAGGATAATTATTTTTTTCTTTTGTCAATCCAAGAGGTGGAAGTTTTGAAGAAATACAGTAACAAAATTGTATAAAAAATAAAGCCCCTATAGCTCAGTGGTAGAGCGTCAGTCTTGTAAACTGAAGGTCTGTAGTTCGATCCTGCATGGGGGCATTTTTTATTTTTAATTGCACCTATCCAGACAATCAATAAATTTTTATTTCAATTAATATCTCGTTACTTATTATCTCTTTTCACATATTTTTATTTTTACAATAAATAATCAGTGTCTGCTAATATCCCTCTAAGCCAAAACTAACTTCTAAATTAGACTAAAAACTACATACTCGACAAATAAGTGTGGAAGATTATTCTTTATAGGAAATCTATTTTGTAATAATCTTTAAACAAAGAGAGATTTTCATCGGAACAAATTTATTTCATGCATAATCATATAAAAGAAACTTTTCAATGTTCGAATATGACGTCAACATTTGATAAATTCCTTTAACCGAATGTTAGTCCTTAAGAATATTCTCCAAATCCACTTATCTAAATTATTTTCCTACAAAACAAAGTTATCAACCAACACATAACACCCCACAATCAAGTGCTCCTCCTAATGATCAATAATTAATGTTGCATTGAACTTTAAAAACAAGAATAAAATCTTCTTTCAAATATGACAAAAAGGAATGGAGGGAGTATATTGAAAATTTTAGAAATTGAGTATTTTTATTTTCTGCAATTCTCACAAGAGGAATGTTTGTTGTTACAAATCCATATTTGAACAAAGGCAAGAATAATACTAATTTTAAATTGTAACTACTTTTTTTTACCTCTTAATCTATTTATACTACCACCATACCGCAATGTATGATCACTTTTAAGAACCTTCGTCTAATTTCGTGCACAACATGTTCGTATGGTATAGCATTGCTCTTGTCACAGTAATAAATATCCTGAGAGCAGTTAAGAAAATGCTAAATGTCGCGAACCAAATTTCGTGAAAAACAAGCAAACGTCGTGGCAAACAAGCTTAAAAAAATGTCGATTGTCTTTCTCTTTCTTCTCTTCGTTTGCCCCTTCGAAGATTAGCACAAGAAGAAGATCAAACGATGATTGAAGCATGGTATACACATCCCCGTCCAACTCACCCATGTTCCGTCTCCTTCTATATTTGATCGCTCTGTTGGTACTCTCTTTTACATTGAGATGCAGTGGTACTTTGAACCCTTTAATTATCAATTTCATATACTATTTATTTGATTTTGGTGAAATTTGATAGTCAAAGTTAAATCCAATTTATTCTACTTTGAACCCTTCCTTAGAATTGGAATTTGATATCAGTTACTTGGTCATATATTTACTCCTCTGTGTGCCCCAAAAGAAAAGTGATTTTGTAAATTGGCCCTTGATTTTAGTTAACCTCGTTAATAATCCAGAGAAACATCAGTTTTCTCATTTCATGAAACTTCTTGAATTTGTGAAAGTTATGAGCACAAAATGTTTGAGCCACAGTTGCATTCAAATATTGTTATTCCAAACAATACTATTCCACAAATCAAACAAAGTCAAACATAAATTTAATTGTCATGCTCTATTAATACAAAAAAATATTATATTATCAACACATCACAGTCATTCATAAATATGACTTTAGAGATAATTATAATAAAAATCAAATATCTCTAATAATTTAACAGTTATGATTTAACAATTGTGATTGTTTGAGAATGTAAAAACTTCTGACAGTGAAAATTCTTCTTTTTTTTCCTTCACTTTGTTATACATGTCTAATTTACAAATTTCCAGCCTAAAACTAAAACATGGCACTTTATTCCCTCAAATATACATACAGAGATTTTGATCCTCGAATCATAAATACCTCAATACAGCTTTTTCCCATTTCAAACAATTACTACACAGTGAGTAGCTTTTTCCCATAACTACCTCAATACAGCATCACCCAGTTTATTTCAAACAATAAGTAACCAATCAATCCTTCCAAAGCCACAATAGTTAGGACTTATAATCACCTGTTTATTTCTAAGGCAATCAAATGCGACCGAACTCTAGCTATCTTTATTCACAAAACCTTTCACATTCAACCACGCGCCGCAAAATTAATAGTCATATCATTGCGACCATTACAATGGCTGGCCTAGTGTTGCATCAAAATCTATCATATCCTCTCCTTTGTCACAAAATTCTTGATGCTTCAACAAGATTATCACAAAGTATCATCTCAAGTTAAATGTGAGAGAGAACCTTCATAACCTGGAGCGACCGACACGTTTAATACTTCTGAAAGGTGAATGTCTAGGAGGTGAGGCACGCAGCCTCCCATTTAGATTACCGCAAAATTTCACATCCCAACCTTCTACATTCTTAGGAACACAAACGTCGTAAAGTAATTGACCGAGGACACTATGAGCACTCATGCTTGGGAAGCTGGGAACACAAACAGGTTCTTCTTTCTGTTCGTCGCGTGGAATCCCAGATTCTCTATCGTTGTTATGTCCTGCTGAACTAGGCAAAAAGAAGTGGTCACTTGGCCCCACCGCAACTCTTCTAAAACTCTCATTTGAATTAATTGCAACTTTCTGCAAATTACAGATTAACTCGGATATCTCATCTTGCGTACCGTCCATACCAGTTCTTTCTCGTTCAAGCATCGCTTTTCGTGAATATATTGACATGGCCTTCTCCAGTAAATGGCTCACAGCAGCTCTGTATTGGATTGGATGATGTTTGTAATGACCTGAATCAAATAATAATAACTATTGTGATTAGTCTGTTAAACTCATTCAAGCTTGCCGCAACATAATTGACACAGGCCTCGGACTAACCAACATGAGGGGAACTTCTTAGATTTACAAGATTGACATCACCATTCAGATTGCGTAATCGTTGGGCAAAATCATGGATACTTTGATATCTCACTAGGTCATCATTCTCCGAAGATAAAATGAGAAATGGAGCCCCAAAGTTCTAAAGACAACAATGAAATTAGTTTTAATTTACATAAGTAAAAAATAAAAATAGAAACATACTAAGGGGATACTTCTAGACATTCCTATTCCAATTTTGTCATACAAAATAAACGTTAGAATAGACATTATGTAATGCATATTAAAAATAGATAGAATATTTTGAAAAATTCGGACAAATTTCAAAACATTTTTTACTTTAGTGTTTCTGGAAATGGATTCTCTCTAGTTAGCTTTTATCTTCTCTCTATCACAATTAAAAAGAAAAATTCATAACCAAATGTCATTGCATCCACATACACTCAAAGTAAAAAATTGAAAATATTGTTATAAAGTAAACGGGCCCTAAGCATTCCAGATGGTCATGATAGATACTTACAACAGAAGAATATAAAGCCTGCCAATGTTCAGCTGATTGAGATTCAAATCTAGTCAAGTACAAAGCATCTAAACCAGATGCAACAGACTTTGCTACCCAAGAAACAAGCTTTGATGGTCCACGCACTTTTGCAATCGAAGGGTGTAGAGAAAAGCGCAAGCCAAAATCACTTGTAACATCTAGAGGACCAGAATCATATATATGTCCAGAAACACAGTTCCTAAGCAATTGACAGTCATGCTGGGATATAATAAATCAATTAATAAATGTCACAATAGCCACAAAGTAGAAAGCATCATCAATAAAAGAAGAAAGTGAGGTTTGAAAGAAGCGAAAGATCATAATTTTTTTAATCTAAAATCTGAAAAGTGTATTACCAAGTTGAGTGGAGCTGTACATCTTCCTTCACTAAGCTGCATTTGAATGAAAAGCTATTATGATAGTGGCCATTTCAATTCCAAAAGGACATACAAACTTCAAATAATATTCTTCATACCAATGATAAAAATTGAATGCCTGAAATTACCTGAAATAATTTGTAGAGACAGGCTTTTGACCCAGCAGAAAAAGAAGCAAATACAACAGGACATGGCCTAGTCCTCAGCACCTGCATAACATAAAGCAACTTTTTCACTTAAAACCTATGACTGTGACTCACAGCTAAGAAATGGTAACTAGAGATTACGGGTCGCAGAATAATTAATTGTAAATAGACATGTAAGAGAATTAATATAAATCTTCACATGTTTTGCAATTTTTAAAACTAACCTCGACAAGTTCATCAAAAACATAAAATGCCAATGGCACAGTGCTTTCATCATTGAATCTGGATGACAAGAAAATTGTGATATAAAAGTTCCATCAGTATTATACACTCAACCGATAAGTCTAGATGAGTACAAAGTTTGATAAGGCAGTGATGTGTGACCAATAGGCATTTATTTGGTTATGAAATGACCATGCCTATATTTTTTGCAGTTTCAAATAATACAACGCCAAGCTACATACAAGTGTACTTAATATACTGTTGCTGGATATTAGTAATAGTTGATGCTCTACTCTACAACAACAAAAATTGTCATTCTAAATATCATTAACTTAACTGAGAAAGTAGAACTTATTTTTTTGCTAAAATTCCGAGAAAGTAGAACTTATTTTTTTGCTAAAATTCCAAATATATAAGCTTTGTCATAGAGCACTCAACCAGAAATAAAAGCAACCGATCAAACATAATATGCGGAGAACTGTATTTATTCAGACTAGTCTCTTATACTTCCATTTGCATCAAAATGAAATCACAAACCAATCTCAAGTGTTCCAAGCTAAATCCGTGGCTGTCTTACAACATTCAACGCTATACTATGGTATGAATTAAATATGTAAAGAAACAATTTAAGCCTCTCCAACCGACCCGTATTCTTAATTTCACAAGTCTGTACAAGCTACACATACATTGCTATTTGCTAGCCCACCCAATCTTCAGAGTAACTTTCTTATTCTATTTTGGGCAAAAGGTCCCCTATTCAAGTTGACAAAGTAAGGCAGCATATAGTTTCTACCTACTATGTATTAACAATAACTTCATAAATTAAACTTCCCTTCTTTATGATTCAGAGCCAGACAGCTAATGGTTGAAACAGAAACCTAATTCTAAGAAAATGTGTTAACATATGATCAAACATTTGGTATTAAATAGAATTATTCTACTTTCACATGCAAAGCATCTGCCAAGGCAATTTTTTGTTGCTATAAATATAACCATTACACATGGTTAGGCAAACATAGCATTGAATTCATAAAAGCTGTCCTTTCACATACTCAAGGCCAAGTATATCTGCAATAAAACACCCACATGTATGTGCATGCCTCTCTGCTTGAAGAAGGCAACAACTATGCTCCATAAGTACAACATTTTGAATCACAAACCTCAAAATCATCTAGAATAAATAGATGCCAAGATTCCATACCAAAAACACTTAACTAGAAGAATCAAAATTACCTTCAAAATGTAATAATTCTGTTTGATAATCCAAATAACTAAGCACAGTATCAGTAACCAAAAACCCTACATGATTATACGTTCTATGACTAAAAAAGACCTTGCAACAAGTATTATTTTAGTTTAAACTGTTCAAGAAAGCTCTGATTTTTACAATATCCCTAGAGTATGGCTCAAAGGCAATGGTAAGTGGGCAGGGTCGAATGAGCCGAGCAAGAGTGTCGTTGTAATCTGATCCTTACTTAGTATTTAAATACAACTTGTACTATGTGAACCCTAATTCATTTCATTCAATCTAATACAAAGGGTCTATCGCTGCTCTGTAGTTGGAGACGTAAGTATCGTCACCAAACATGTTGGGTTCCTGTTTAGCGATTTCATTTTCCTTAATCTTTTATGATCAAGTTGTTGTTCTAACAATATCGCATCACCATGTAACACAAAGTCCACCAATTTATCAAGTTATTAATCCACTAATTCCATCCGGTGGCCAATCAAAGAAATTCGAAAGCAACTTCATCAAATGGAAGGAGGGAGAAAAAAGTGGTCTAGAAGCTAGAATTAAAGGAAATAAAGACATTGAAAACAGAAACAAAAAGGGGAATTATAATTTTTGTGTGTGAAGAAAGAACAGAACGATAGAGAAACTTACGCGGATAGATAATGGGCATAACAAACAAGGGAATTCCACCCGAAAGAGGAATAAAGTTCAACGAAATCATTTAAGAGGGTTTGTGGAACGGAAACCCAAGCAAAGATTACAACGATTCCTTTGAAATCAGTTTGATGTTTTCTTCCCCAGTAGATATTACCGCCTCTGACGGCATAACCACTTTGAACTTCGGCTCCACGCATAGTTCGGTGATGACCCAGTAAGCGAAAGAAGTGAATTTGAGCTGGGAAATTAAAAATCTATTAACGCAACAGTGATGGGTTGTGAAATTGGAAAAGATGGTGGTGTTGTTGTTGGTGAGTATGCAGTAATATTTTGATATAATTAATTGAGACTAATGAAGGGAATAATAATAATTGGTGGTTGATGGGTGATATCCTAATAGAGTTTGAGTTAGTAGTGTTCGATTTGGATTCAAAGGTCATGGAAGCTTGAACCTTCGTTATTCAAAGGTCCCGGATCATCGACCCCACATCTCGTTTCAGATGGATGAGTTACCTTCTCTTTCCGCGTCACCCTCTTAACTTCTAATTCTATATACTCCCTTGTTCCTTTCCAAAATAATTATAAAAATATTTTTTTATATTATTTTTGAAAAACTTACTTTTTTAAATAATTATTTTATATAAAAACTATAAAGGTACATTTAAGTAAAAGATTGATTTTTTTTATATTTTGAGTAAAGCTGTATTTTTAGCTTCTACTATTCAATATTGTATCTCTTTTTTTTTTAAATATATATTCTTTTTCATTCAACATATTTGAGGAATGATTGAGATTCAACATAACTAAAATTGGACATGAAATAATCTATTCCATCTAAAATCGTGCACTTAAAAGACAATATAGGAGATTAATATTCGACCAATTTGAAAAAACTAAATTTTGACCCCTGCTTTTTTACTAATGAATCATAACCAATACATCTTTTTTATGGTGTCTACTTTCTACCACCTCCATCGAATGAATCACTTTCTCATGTGGAAATTGAAGGCTCTTTTTTCGCATTCTTTGTGCAGGTCAGATTGAAGACAATATGCATCTCCTTTTTCACTGCCCTTACTTACGTTGTCTAAATATGTTAGTCCATTGTGTTTGGCCTTGAAGTTGCGTCACCACACATTGCATCCCTTTTTGCTAAGCTATGGTTAATTTGGAAGCGTCAAAACAATAAAATTTGGAATATGTAGTATGAGCAAAATGCTCCGCCACAACACCTACGGGCAACAACTCTGTTCAGTTGGGAAAAACCAATTGTGGATACCCCTAAGCTCCAATTGGATCTCTTTGATTTCAACCTCGATTCCAAAACTGTTGTATACTTCTTTTACAACACCAAATCTAATGCTTCTTAATTCAGCACTACTATCGCAGATCGTCTAGGATTTATTCTCCACTTATAGTACAAATTATAGTGTTGAATTTATTTGGAAATAAACAAATGACACAATTCATATTTTTGTTAAGGTGACCAAATTTTGACCTACTTTTCGCATCTTTGTTGATGTTTTTATTTGTATTCGATATATTATCACGAATAAATGCAATAAATCCCTTCTAAGTAAAAAAATGATGAAAAATTATACATAACTACAACAACAAAATTATGTATAAATGATTTTTTATTTATTTAAAAGATAATATTTATAAATATTCATTAATATATGTGGATACATAAAAATATGATAAATATCAGTTTAGTGAATATTCACATAGATGTGGATAAAATTCAAAAGATAACAAATGACTACTATCTATATTTGTGGATATCCAATATCATCCATATTTTGATTTGAATTGAAGTAGTTTTTAAATTATTTTCAAATTCTTATTTTTCAAAAGTTATAATAAACATATGAAAACTTTTCAAAGTGATGAATTTTTTATAAAAGATAATTAATGTAAAAAAAAAGTTGTAATAAGTGGATATTTTTTTTACACATATTAAAAAAATTATAAATGAATTTAATATCTTTATTTTTAATAATAAATACATATAGTCATTTCTAATATTGGTTATACGTAATTAAGAGTATTCATGGGTATAGGTAAACCGCATATTCGGCCATCCAAACAAATCTAATTTATATTTTGACTTAATCCATTCAAATTCTAGTTTTTTAAAAGTAATAAATAATTTTGGTTTTATCTGCGAACCCAACTGAATCCGCTTATAATCAGATTGATTTGATTTAAATTTGATGAAAAAATCATGGGTTGAATAAAATTCATCGGTTTGAATATTTTTTTTGGTAAAAAAAATGACTCAATCTAACTCATGTACATTCATTCCTATATATGACGATAATATTTTTCAAAAGGGACTTAGACAAAATGTTTTTCACAAAGCTTTTTTCATTACACACTTAAATAGAAAATTTTACTTTTCAATAATATTATAATCTTAAGTTAATGACTCTCTTTATTTTCACAAAGCTTTCTCATTACACGCTTAAATAGAAATTTTACTTTTCAACAATATTGTATGTGTTTGTTTCTTTTTAAGTCAAAAATCATTTTGTAAGGATGATTGTTTTAGATTTTTTTTTAAATAATTTTGTTAAATAAATTATTTTTTTGCTAAAAATAAAAAGCTAAAGTAGCATATTCTTGTATTTGTCTATTGTAATATATGAGAGAGAGAAAAAGAAACACAATTAAAAAACATGGAACTTAACTCAATAGAAGATGATGTCATTACCCTTACTTTATTTTTTGAAAAATCCAAATTGATCTCCGTTAATTTTTAATAAGTTTTTATCTATCAATTTACATTAATTCATTAGTTGTATTTCATTTGTTTTCCTTCACGCAGTGGCCATTTTTTTTCTCTTTCCACATGTTTTTAGTTTTCTCATTCCATGTGATCTTCAACTAGGTTTTCATCTAGTAAATTTTGCTCTCTTTTTCGATTTTTCTGCATCATTCTTTTTTTGTTGTAAGTGTTTATTTATTGGTTTTTTTATAAATATTCAATTACATTGATCAAATTTTAAAACGTGTTTACGAAATGGTCATTGTAGTTTAAAATGTGTCTACGAAATGGTCATTGTAGTTTAAAAAAAATCATTTTTACAAAGTTGAATACAAATAAATTAAAAATTATTTTAAAAAAAATCATTTTTATAATAGTAAACAAATAGAAGTTAAAAAATATTTTTTTAAATTGCTAAAAAATAATATTTAAATAATTTAAAATAAAAATTATTTTTATTTAAACTCAAATAAATGTACCCATTATAATATAAGGTAATGACTCTTTTTATCTTTTGGATGAAAGAATAATTTAAATAAGATTAGCTCGATAAATTAAATTTTGAAAGTTATATTTATTTTTATTTTTTATTTTTATTGAATTGACATCCATGAAACTATTATCTCAACAGTAAAAACTAATCATAGCATATTCCGAACTACTCATAAATTGCGGCATCGATCAAACGATTATCTCAGCAGTGACCAGTGACTTCAATGAATTGTGGCATATTCCGAACTACTCATGAGTGGTTTTTCGATCCGTAAGTTTTTCGGGCCATATTTTTATGCTGGAGTTATCAATTCGCCAATTGTTTTTGAGTGGGAATTAGCTTGAATGATCCAAGAACCGTGTGTAATTTTTGAAAAACTGTAAATTACTTTAACCTGTCCTGCAAACGGAGACATGCTTGTAGACTGTAGTAATTTTCTAGATTGGTGGCAATTATCATGGAATCACATTTTACCTAAAGTACAAATCGTGAAAATCAACAAAGATAGTTTTATTGGGAGTGTCATACAATAGTAGTAATTCCTTCATCATAAACACCACTTAAGTTTTGTTTAATTAGTTACTGTAAAATTTACTTCAAATAACAATTTTTGATATTGTTAAATTAAAATATTATATTTTTTATTCGAACTCGAGACTGTTTAACTTTCTTTATTGTTTCATTTAAAAAAAAATTGTATAAGTAGTAAAACATTTGTCCGAAAAGCAAGTGGCCGTATTTTAATTCGGATATTGTTTTATCTCTAAATATATATTTTTTTTATTGAAATATTGTGTTTCTATCACTAATTGAAGCGTCTCAACTTTAAAACTATCAACTAATTTGAACAGGGTCTTACTATAGGCTTTTAATTAAGACATGTTTAAAATTTTCAAATAAAGATCTTTACTTTTTTTTCAACTATCACATTTTTAGAAGGTATAAATCACTATTTTAATCATTTTAAAAATATAGAAGATTATCATTTTGATTCCTAACTCAGTCAATTTAATATCTCACATTACAATGGTCAAAAATTATTTTGATAGTAAGTTGAATACGTCAAAGACTATTATGATAATAAATTTTATTTTTTATAAACTATTTTGATAATTCGATAAATAATTTAAATTTTAGACCGAGATATAGACTGAAATGGGAGTGTCCTATCCTTTCAAGAATTAAAAAGGTAATTTTTCCTTTTTTAGAACATTTTTGTTCTTGTTTACTTGTGGTTTTTAAAGTTTAATATTGGTTTGTCCCCATTACTATAAAGTTAATACAACTCCTCTATAATTAATTTTGGGCACACAAAGTAATTTTGTGTTCCTATTTACTAAAATTTTAGATATGCACATAAAAAATTATTTACTATTAGATACAATATAATGTAAGTTGTTTTTATTGACTATATAAGTTTTACTATACTATTTCTATTGGATTCATTAAGTTTTCCATATTTTTGTTTTGGTTGATTTTCATCTCCAAGACACCCATTTCGTCTTGCAATTATGTTTCTAGTCCCAACATAGAGAAACGTGAATCATAAGCATCAATTGATGCACAAAAAATAAATTATTTGATCAAATGCAAAATATTCATCATTTTCAACAATAAAAACAAAGGATCATTGATTAATGTTATTTGAAAAATATAAGCTCAACATAAAAACACCAAGAGTACGCAAAAGGCCAGGAGAAGAAGAAGTTTCTTGAGGTTGGATTTAGTGATAGACTTGAACAAATACTTTAGAGGTGTCGAATTTTTAAATTTTAAATTAATAAATTAAATATAATATTTTATTGTATTTTAGAATTTTATATTATAAATTTGCTATGTAAGCACACAAATTTTCTTACAAACAAAAGAAGGAGAGATTGGATCGAAAAGTTACACGAATTTAGGAGAGACATAGTTATGGATATAGCTTATCATTTTGGTTCATATGTTTAGAGAGGAAAAAGATAGCTAGTTTGGTTCAGCTTTTATTAATTTCACATGTTCAATTAAATTGACATTAATAAAAATTAAGATATTTATTTTAAAAAATATAAATTTTCTATTTCAAACACTAGATTTTTTATACTATATATTAAAAGAATTACGTTAATATTTTTTAACGATAAAAATATACAAACTACAATAAAAAAATAATATGTGAATTATTAAAAAAAATCCTTAAAGAGAATGTATATATTTAAGATAGCACTATAGTATAATGATTTTATTCAAACATTGGTGCTTTATTTTAAATGAAGTGAAATCATATTCTCAAATCAATAGAGATTGAGTTTATTTCGGTTTATATTAAACTCAAACACAAAAATAATTTAATTTAATTGATTTTGTTTTTTTAATTTATCAAATCGTTGATTTAATTTTTAAATATCTATGCGAAACTTAAAATATATACGATTTAAATTTAAGTTGAAATGTGTATTGTATTTTTTAATTATTTTTATTTAAAAACATTGTTCAGGACTTTGGAGTGGTTGGGCTACTCTATATTCCCTATCAAACCCCGTCAGTGGTTGGATTCAAGAAACTCTTGAAGAAGTGCATGATCATAAGAACATCTTCGATATCAATCACTCATTATGAGAAGTTGCAGTCTATGGTTAAAAAATAAGAATTTATTTGGATGAAGGATAAAAAAAATACAAGAAATATCAAGGATAAAAATAAGAAAAAAAAATAAAGATCGAGGAGAAGATTCTAGTAAAAATAAAAGATAACATTTGAATCTTTCTTGTAGCTTAATTGACATTTTAGATTCAATCTATTAAATAAATCATGGATGGTCAAACTTATTTAATCAATAAATTTTAACATTTTATATTCTTTGTGTAATCGATGTATTTTTTATTTTTTTTTATGTGGTTGTATTTTTCAAGCTAAAAAGAGAAATAAAAACATTTAAGAGATATTAAATACAATACTAGTCGCATTAGTTAGATTTATTAGTTTTTCTGATTAAGTATATAAATCTTATTGTGCTACGTCATGTAACAATAAATCTTCTATTATTCAGTCTACTCTGTTTTATTATCTCTATAATTTCTATCTAGAATTATAATATTTATTTTGAGTTTTTATAAATAAAATTACTACTAATATTAAAATTTGTTTTAGATTTATATTGTGCTGAATATGTTTATATTAGTTTTCAATTTTTCATGTTTCCATGCAAATGAAGGCATTAACTAATGAAATTAGGATATATTTTTAAAGAAAAATTAGTAACAATCGATAAGAAATTATAGTGGAAAACATCCGTATGTATATTTCTCTCGTGTGTTGTGCACTGCATTTGCATTTTAAAATGGCACATCAGATCCAAAGCAAATTAAACCACGCTATATTACTCCACCAAACCACGTGCAAGTCTTATACTTTCATCATTCATACTATCTTTTTATTTATTGTTTTATTTGGTTCATCACATAAAAAAGGTCCATGAACAATGTAATACCTGGAAACTGCACATTTGGCTCCATAATGACATGGATAAAGGTTGTGGTGTTCCCATTTAGGACACGTGTGTAATGATGACATTCTACATGGGAGCTATGGACTTTGTTCCTTCGACAATTACCACTGTCATAATATAATTGATGAACAACTTTATCACTCATAAAGAATATTATGTCACGTCTCTATGTATATCTTTTATTTACCAAGCAACCGTTAAACAAGAAGCAAAAGAGAAAAAAACAAACATGCAAAATTGAAGATTAAAAGCTACTTTCCTTTTTGCCTATTTGTTCAAGCTAGCTAGCCATGCTATATATGTAAAAGACAGTAAGTAGCACTTGCTAAAATTACTAGGTGGGGGTACATTGTTGATGACGACTGTCATGTGATCTGTTAAATGTTCTCTTTCAATTAAAGGCAAGCAATATTTCTTCGGTATCTTTGATACATTATTAATAGATATAAACGTACTTATTTAGCAATTTCTAATAATTGAAGATCAATCCAAAAACACAATTAACACTTGTAAAATGGTCCAAAAGAGTGAATGACAATTAACGCTTATAAAATGGACTAGATTCTCTCATACGCATTATGTTCATTTTAAAAAGTTAACTCTACGGAAACAATGCAAAAAGGAACATGCGTTTCCACTATTTAACCAAACAAATCCATATAATTAAATTTAAAAGACAACAATCATATTAATATATTTATTATTTATATATATTTGTTTATTTTATCTTTTATATGCTACATACTGTCACATTATTAATATATCAAATCTATTAAACTACTCTATTTTTGTCTTCTATATTATTTAAATGTTTGGATGTTCATCAATAACTGACTTAATTACAGTTTTAATCCTCCTAGTTTAGCTAAATCACAAAAATAGTCCTCTCATTTTATTTTGTCTCAGTTTTGGTTTCTCAAACAAAATTTTAGTTCAAAATTTGATGAACGATAAAATAGAGGAATCAAAATTAAAATTAAGCTTTAATAATTTTTCTTTGAAGTATATATATATATATATATATATATATATATATATATATATATATATATATGGTGGGTCCATAAATGGATAGAATACTAAATTCTTACTTCTAAGTTTATTACTTATATTTTTTTATAATAGTTTCATTATTTATTACATATTTCTAATAAGTAGTTAAAAGTATTAGGTGCTTAAAAACAATAATTAATATTAAATTAAATTTTGAAAACGTGAGAATTAAAAAGGAAGTATAAAATACGGTGCTATAAGTGGTTGTTAATTTAGATCATTTATATTAAAATTTAGTTTTAATAAAAAAATATTTTATTTTAATTAAAATTTAATAAACAAAATGACGTGTTATAATCATTAACATGCGCCAAGGAAGAGTTAATTAGTTATTCTCAAAGAAAAAAATACATACTTGAACATAAAAAGGAAAAGTTAATTAGTTTATGCAGTCATTTCTTTATGTGTCAAACATATGGTCCCCACGGTGAGTTGGGTTTTCATAGTTTGGGATCGAGAGGATATTCCAAAATAGTCTAAAGGAAAGAAAAAGAAGAATTCCATACACAAAAAAAAAAAATAAAGGTAATTGAAGATGCAGAAAGCTAAAAAAGGAAACGTGCACCCAAAAGGAAGCTCGAACAGAAGACACTTTTTTCATAATAAATAAAATTTCCAAATAACAACTGAAGTTGTATGAATGAGTTCTAAATAATGAATAATGTAAACCACCCTAACAAGAACTAGCCGATTCCTTTATTGTACTGGAAACACTGAAAGAGACAGAATGCCATTAATTGTACAGTTTCCACACGACACAACCCCAATTTAATTAACCTTAAGAAATTAAGAAGATTCTAAACTTCTCTACTGCTATCTATGAGAGATCAACTGAGATTGGTTGTGTGTGTTGTTGCAGAAAATTAACGCAGGTAGTTGTATCCAACATAAAGAGAAAACAGTTAAATTTAAATATATAACTGTACAAAAGTCCTATAATATCCATGATCACCAGCATCACCGTCTCTCCAATATATATGTACCAGAAGTCGCACGGTCAATTTACTTTAACCTTGTGTCAGTTTAGCTTCCTTACCAGTCATCTGTGTCCTGTGGGCACCACTACTCACTACACTCTAGCTACTTATCTCTCCCTCTCCACTTCACTTTCCATTAATCCCTATCTCTATCTGACTCTATAACTAAAATTGCACGCTCTTTTTTTTTTTGTTTTTTTTTTTCTTTCTCCTCTCTCTCTCTCTCATTCATTCATTACATTCAATGTAAACGAACCCACTCGTACCGACCCTCCAACGGCATATCTCTAACAATATCAAAGTTGTACCTGCACACAAGGGAAAGTTGTTAGTTAGTTAAGGTTCCATTGTGCCGTCACTTCATCACTGCCAGGGAGAGAGGGAGTTCAGTAGCTCACTGTTCACATTCCCTTTTCCAGTGTAATTTTTACCTCACTATCTAAGATGTCATTTGAAAAAGATTCTAGTTGAAAAAAATTGATTAATATTGAATTGAAACTTGAAATGGCCGTGACTAATTTTCTCGCCGTGGGGGAGTATGTAGCGGGTAGTTATATTTTACTTACTTCTCGACAAACCGTTTCTGCTCCTCCCTCTCGGCCTTTGCAAAGAATTCATCCATCTCTTCCTCCGTCGGCCTATTCCCAGTAAACAACACTTTTCGTTTCGAGTCTCGGTCGTTCAACAAACTGAACACCATCATGAAAGAAAAATAAATTAAATATAGATAGCATTTCTTAATTAGCAATTTTTCGTTAGAAAATTGAACGTGTAATATTAGAGCAGCGAAACTGAAATAAAGTCAAAAACCTGAATGCCTTCAAATTGCGCTTCGTTGAGTCTACCGTTTCGGAACCCTTGGTTTGCAGCTGGAGGATCATCAATTCATCACATTAATTGGCGAATGATAGTAAACTAATGCAGATAAATTCAATTACATAGGTTAATTAAAGAAAGCAATTCCAGCAAAAAAGAAAGAAAGAAAACTAAAAAAAAAAAACAAAAATAATTCGAAACAGTAAGTTCATTGGTGAATTCAGAATTTCAAAGAAACTAACCTCCGGCGAGGTGTCGAGCTCCTTAACGACGTCGGTGGTTACAGAAAACTTCCTTGAGCGGAAACGAGACAGCGGAGTCCAATCCAACCGAATTTCGTCGGAAGCCTCCACTACAGCTGAATTGACGGAAGTTAACGGCGAGACGGTTTTGTCTGGAGATTGAGGAAGTGAATGATTGGAGTTGGGAAGCTGGAGCTGCATTTCAGAGGAGCGGAACTGCGACGCAGGAGGAGAAAGAGAAGCAGTAGTTTTCCTTTTTTTGGAGATGGAGGTTCCGTTTGGAGAAGCATCGTTAATGGCTACAATTGTTGAAGCAGAGCGTTTACAATCAGCCATCTGTTTTTGTTTCTCTGAATTAGGTTTTGCTATTTTGAGATGAGTGAGAGAGTATGGAGGAAGAAGGAGCTTAAAAAGAGAGTGATCGTAGAGAAATGGTGACAAGCCTAATGATCACAATGGACGGTTCAGATTTACTTATATTTAATTTATACCGTAGTAGGGAGGGGGATTCCTTTTTGTCTCCCTAGCAGTAAACGGATATAGTAGGTGTAAAACGTAATCGCCAGGATAACTGCAACTACGTTACGGCTCGAGTATAACAATTATTTTTTTTTCTTCTTATTAAACACTTGAGTAGTACGGCCCACATAGATAATGAATTCATATTATACAAATATTTTTTCTATTTTTGTAATTATTTTATATATTTAAATAAATTATTAATTAATATATTAATGGTGTAAAAAAATTTAATAAATAGTTTCAATTTATTTTTATCAAATCTATAAATAAAGTTTTCTATATGATTGGTTTACATGATATTAAAACTTTTACATTGGACTGCATATTCATAAAATATATAATATTTATTAAAATTAATTATGTAAATTGAGTATTTTTCATTTAATGAAATAATAACATAGATAATCATTAGAATAGAGTATTGGAATAGATCGTATGATGATACTCTATTGCATTATGTATAAGAAAATTATATTAT
>JBBPBS010001017.1:9715303-9731370 GCA_037974835.1 Cicer judaicum | reverse complement strand
AATAATTCATATATATATATATATATATATATGTTTAAAAATAAAAATATTTTTGTTAAATATATAATAATATTTATAAATTATTATTTATTTGTAACAAATAACAATTCAAAATCTTTAAAATAATTGATTTGAAATTTCCTTAAAAATTGAATTGAAATATTTTTTCTTATGAGTTATATATTGTATAAATATATTTGAAATTGGAATAGATTATGTGGGTTTTTAAATTAAATATAAAGTATATGTTTAATGGTTCCTAATATTGAGTTTTTGTCGGAGTGTTAATATTATACGGTTTACAAGTGTTGTATATGGTTATATCTGTGTTTGTCCGTATTTTTTTTAATAGATCTCTATATTAATCGATTATATCTTGTTCTTCTTATTTTCTATGTGATTGTTCTTTGTAAAAGGTAAGTCGGATCATCTTTCTTGCATTTGTTTAGATATAAGTTTTTTATCGATCACAATATTAAAAACTTTTGAGACTCTAGTTTTGAATAAGTTTCAAATTTGTCTTTAACTACTCATCTGATTTTTTTTAATGTTATTTATTATTTTTGACAACATTTTAATTATTGCGTTGTATCTATTACTTTTAAACTTCATTAAGTTCATTGGAGAATTTTATATATTTGAGAATTATATGTTTTTAGCCGTAGATTTGACGGCTAGTGATTATGAAATTATGAAACTTTATCTGAGATTCAAAATTTATAATATTATATTATTTAACGCCTATTGTTTATTCAAAAATCTATATATATTATTAGTATTTAACTATCTTATATTTAAGGGATTTTATTCTATCAATGATTTTAAGAATTTCCGTATCTTATAATTAAGTTAATGTTTCAATAAATCAAAATTTTCTGTTGTGTTTTTAGATGTCGAAAATTTGTATTCTTAATGTATTACCTATGTGTTTACATGTTTTCTTTGTTATAATAGATGAATATGAATTCATTAATGAATCATCAAAGATTTAAAATAAACAAAAAAAAATTATTGAACCATCTCTCTGCCAGGTACTGCTATTGCAAGGAAAACATCAATTCTTGAACTTGGTATTTCTATTAGTTTGTCCCTCTAATATTGACATCCATTGGTATGTGTATATATTATAAAACATCCATTGTATAAGTTGTTAAATAATAATCACGTAAATACGACAGTTTTATTATTTGCCGATTGAAATGATTTTAAGTTCAGCTACATTGTCTTATTTGTGCATTTTATTAATATTTTAATTAATAACCTTGAATTTATTTATTTTTTAAAATTTATATACTGTAATTATGGATGTAATATGTTAGGCCGTCCGGAGCCTATAACCTTACCTACTTATGACATGATCTAACCTGTTTAATAAGAAAGTTAGGTTTAGACTATATATATTTTATTATTTATTAATTTTATTTTTTTATTATTATTTATTAATAATATTATTTTCTATTTTAAAGCATATCAATCAGACTATCAATGAATAGTCGTTCCATATTCAACCATATTTTCATATTATCTCGTTTCTTTTCTTCTCCATTTCTTATTAAATTTAGCCTTTCAATATATTCGCGTTCTTTTCTTCTTCATTTCTTATAAATGTGAATCGTTTTTTTCTTCTTCATTTCTTATTAATTTGAATCGTTTATATTATTATATAATTATTATACTATGAAACATTTCAATATTTACTATCTCAAAATATTTTTTTCTTCTTTTATCTTTGTATTCTTTTAGTAAAGTTAGTCTTTATAAAATCTCTTAAAAGTATTTTAGAAACTCCAATGAAGTTTTTCTAATTTTAGGTTTTATAAATAAAAATAAATTTTAAATCAAAATAGTATATGTGAATTTGTAAAAAAAATAAATAAAAATGCATAAAATAGGTGCAGTTCCTTTAGAAGTGTTCCAAAATTGATAATAATATTAGTTATATTATATTATTATTGAATATGTTCGAGTTTGTTTGAGAGTATTTATTTGAGAGGTAATAATGAGTGTGTTTGTTTTATATTTTTTAAAATTTGTTAGAAAAATCATTAATGTGAATAAGGTTTTTAAATAGGCTTTCGACTAGATTTTTAAAAAAGTCAACTGAAAAAAAAAACTATGATAGGTCATAGGTTAAATTTAAGTCTAAAAAGTTAATCATAGGTCAGACTCAAGTCTTTCAAAGTCTAGTGTATCCTGACTTAATTCTCACTTCTCTAATTGTGATAATTGTTGCTTTTTTGTTTGAAAGAACATTTACTATTGAAAATATAACACCTTGTATCGGTGTTAAAAAATATTGATAACGAATCAATTATAAGTTTTTTATTTCTTAATAGCCTACACTATATATAATGATTCATTTTATTAAAATAATATGAGATGTTGGGAGATTTATTAATATTAATCATCTATAAAATATAAATGAAATATTACCACACCATTTTGTTTATATATAATATAATATTTATATATGATGAGAAGTTTAATTATTTATTTATTTTTTCAAATATTGGGTATCTTGAGAAAGTGATTGTAGTTTCAACACCAAATGGAAAATACCAATACAATCGCGCTTGTTGGAAGGTTATGGTTTAATAAAAGATGAGACAAAATAGTATTAATAAGACTATGTTCTTTCTTTTGTTAAGGTGAGTAATAATAGTTTGTTTGCGATATCAAATGCACAATAGAAAATATCAATTATTTGTGAACAAATAAATTAGTAATTATAAATATGATTGATTGATAAATTATGTACAAAATTGATTCTCTATCTAAAAATCTATTAAAAAGATTCAAATTATATTGTTTTGAAGTATATCTTTACTTTGAATATTTGTTATTATCTATCAGAATTAGAAATATTAGTTCAACAACAACAAAAATCAGAATTAGTAGTAACTTTACGACATAACTAAAAATATAAATGAGGGTTGAATATGTCATAAGCATATATATAGATTATTGAAAACGTGTTTCATTTAAATAAATTTGTTGTTTATGACAATTAAATGAATAGACAGCTACTAAGGAGCCAGATATATGATTTGACTAATGAATAGACAACTAAATGAATAGCCTTGCAAATTTTGTTGTTTCAAATTTGCTGCTTATAATTTGCTGATTGTAGAATATAATTTGTTATTAAATGAATTAAATATAGATGCTTTTTTTTTCACTAAATGTTACCAAAAAAATTATCGATTAAAAAAAATGGGAAATCAATAAATGTCATGTGACATATTTTCATGTTCTGCATATCATATGCCATTTTGTAAGACATTTGTTTATAGTTAAATAAGAAGTAGGGATTTAAATTGGTGTATACATTTATCTTGTTTGCATTTAAAACTATACAAGATTATTTTGCGGTTTTCAAACAAATAAGAATTCTTATATGTTTTCTGATGCCTATAAGAATTCAATATATAGCATTATTACTTATTAGCAGTTATCAATTATAAATTACAACTTCTAAAATAATGTTTTACATCTCCCTACATTTTTTTGGATAAATTTATTATGTTTTTCACTCACTGAATGGTATTTAAAATTAATTAATATTTTACTAAATAGATACCATTTTTATTATCTTTATTTTAAATTATTTGAAAGACAGAAAATTAAATTATGGTTATTAATATTAGACGCATACAGCATCTATCACAAAATAGCAGCTGATATTCTATATCAAGAAGATTAGTATTAAATCATATGAAGATTAATTAATAAATTATAGTTATGCAAATTATTTCTAAAGTTAAAGGGAAATATGGAAAGGAAAAAAAATCATATACAAATCGAATTTAAAATTTATGATGATTATAAGTTTTGTAAATTTCTTTAAAACAACATTGTAATTAAGAAGGGAAAGATTCTTCAGAAACAAAAAATTAAGGAGAAAAAGAGAAATACACATGAAAGCTGCCGTGTGCGTGTGAAGAGAAATACCTGTGCTCAAAACACAATAATGAATACTCCATGCATGCTTTCGGTTTTACGTCAATACTCCATGCATGCTTTGGTGAATGTTTATATAGTAAGGAAATGTAGGACAAGAGGTGAATGTTTAAATGATTTTTAAAAAAAATTTAATTTATTTGTTTTTTATACTATTAATTATATTTAATATCTCACATGACACATCCCGTATTTTTTTTTTAAAATATAATAATAATAATAATAATAATAATAATAATAATAATAAACTAACCTTTCCCTTTCTTTTTTTTTCTTTTCATTTCACTCTCCCGCTTCTTCCTTCTCTCTCTCAGCGGCCCACTCCCCCACTCCCCCATCTTCATTTTTTTTCTTTCTCTCTTCTTTCTTATCCTTCCCTTCTCTTTGCTTTTTCTCACTTTATTACTCAAATCATCAACCCTTAAAAGGGATTTAACATCCCCATAAGCACAATTTTTCAAACTCCTACAAATCATTTTGGTTGGCATTTTTGGGTTAGGGTTTGTGTTCTAAGGAAGGAAAAAGGTATCCATCTCCTGAGAGCTGTTGATTGATATTCATTGAGGTAAATGCGTAACTCTAATCCTACTATAAATTCATAGAAAAATGTAGATTTGAGTAAAAATCTTATTTTGTGCTTAGGGTATATTTAAATGATTTTTAGGCTTTCCTAGAGCTAGATAAACTTTAGAGTAATTTTTCTAAAGTCTTGAAAATATTTTTGATACTCAGATTTGTCAACTGAGACCCTACCGGCTATTCTGAGAGTTGTTGAAGAGCAAACTTAGACGGTTCTCCATAACAGTGAGTTGACGACGATCATCGTCATATATTTTTATACTGCTTATTATTTTACTTGTTTTCTATATTAAAGTATTTATTGAAAATTTTGGGAAACACAACCTTTGAATTTATCTCGATTTCCTCAATTATTTAATTTAATGATCTTTGTTATATAATACGTTATTTGTTGGATTTACGCATAATTTAAAGTATTTAAATATTTATTTGTTATGCGAGTGAATATATTTTTCATGAATTTCGATGAAATAATTTTAAACGCGTGTTTTGGGAATCAGTGTTGTAATTGTGAAATCGTTAACTGCGTTAGGTGCACCTAGATACCACGTGTTGATTAGGGATAGTTAACCGTTAGATGGAGCCGCCCCTACGAGAGAGGTCATCCGTAGGAGGAGAGGGCTATCAACGAGATGTAAGCTCCCTAATTGATACGTGATGATGCGTTGCGGGATTGAGAGGAGAGGACCATCTGTTAGATGGAGCCGTCCTTAAGGGAAAGGTCACCCTTAGGAGGAAAGGGCTATCAATGAGATAAAGCCGCCTCTTGATTCTAAAAATTTGTATTGTTACTTTGTTTGACTTTTATGATGATTTTAAGGTTCATTTTGATTTCGTTTCGTTATCAACTGAATTTTTAATATTTATGTCAAGCAATAAAACCGTTATTCGTGCCTTTTATGTTTTTCCTTCCAATTGATGGTGGTTGTTGTCTCCTCACTAGTTCTCTGTGACTTACCCTTTATGTTGCTTATTTTTTCAGATTCGCTAGCAGCTGAGTAGGAATCTATTATTTGATTCAAGTCTCAACATACTTCTTTTTTTGGTAGGCCTCCTTGATCGATGACCATTTTTGTAACAGTTGTTGAGTCTGTGTAATTGCAGCTATTTTGGAGTTTAGAAAGTCTATTTAGTTTGTTGGGAAGTGTATTAAGAAACTTGATTATGTTATTTGAATTGTGACTGGATTGAGAATTTGACAGGGATTTCAAAATTTGGAAATGTTGAATTTACAGAGGATACTCTGTCGAAATTTCGAGTAAATAGTATATATATATATATATATATATATATATATATATTGAAATGGTAGTTAATTGATAGGCTAGCCAGACTAAGATTATAGCTTGTGCACCGGTCACGATATTTAAATTTCGGATCGTGACATCACATTTTCTTTAAAATTAGTCAAAATATTAAAACATTTGATGAATACTAATGTTTATTGTTTTTCTCGGAAATCGGATGCATTATTGATTAAATTGTATAAAAAATAGTAATTAGTAACATTTATTATGATGACCGGGGTTATTTGTTTTAGACTTAAATATTTGATTCATTTAAATTTATGTCTTTCTTATTTTCGATTTTATAAGTTTGTATTTTCAATTTAAATTCTACAAATTTTGTTTAATTTTAAAATCATCATTGTCGTTAGTTATTGTTAAAAAAAAAATTATATAACAAAAGGATGAGTGATGTGATAATTTGACGAAAAATAAATTAAATAATTAAAGAAAATAAAATTAAATAATTAAATTAATATAAAAAAATAAAACAAAGAAAAATTAAGGGGGTAATATTTTAGTCCCTTCATACAAATTAAAAATAGATTTGTGAATTAAGTTTTTTTTTCTTTCTCTATCATCCTATGACCATTACAAAATCACTAATATCATATTACCCTCATCTTTGAATTTTCATTTGCTCTTTCTTCATTCCATTACGGTGTTGTCAAACTCATCTCGCTTTAAAGGATAAATCAAATATTTAATCTTTTATTTTATTTTATTTTTGTTATGTTAGTATTAATAGTAATTGTTAGAATTATTTTGAAGATAAGAATCGAACCTCGAACATATTTATCTCTCAACTCTTTAACTCACTTTACTTAATCACCAATCCAATCGTATATTCCGATAACTCGAATTATTAATAAAAAGTGACACTATTTAGTACAAAACAATATTTTTAAAGAAACATAAATTTCAAGTAAAACATAATTTAAATTTATTAAATTTTATCTTTAAATGTCAAACATTCAACCGCAGATATTAAATATTTTTTTATTAAAGTAATAATATATTAAAAATACTAAAAATCAATATTAAATTTAACTTTTACTTATAATGGAAATCAAGATTTGATGTCACTTTTTTATTTATAATAATGATCAAAATTTGTAACTATTGTTTTACTAATTACTAAGATTTGATGCCACATTTTTTAATTATAAAAGTTACTAGGAATGAGGAATTTGGAGGATGTTGAAATTCAAATGTAGATTTATTCAATTAAAGATTGGGTTGCCCATTAAAACGACCGAATTTAAAGTGAATGAAAATTTTGAGAAGTTCTAGGTATTCATGAGAGAGCTTTTGTAACATCTTTAATCTCCATCAAAGGGGCAGCTCCTGTTTTAGTAACAGCTTTATTACTGGTAGATAGATAGACTCAGAAAACATAAAAATTAATTGTAGGTTAATGTTATGGGTGGTAAAAGAAATGAGTGTAGGTGGTGTATATCTTTCTGCTACTTTTATGCAAAGTGTTATAGTTTGAAAAAAGAAAAAATTAATATATACACTTTCATTTCTATATTTCATGATGCATTTTTTTAGATACACAAAGCTGTATTATAATCACGGAAGAAGCACGTAGTTTGTACTAGTTTCAACCCACTGGCTGAGAAAGGGGAAAACAAGTGAAAGGAAAGTAGGGAGAAAGGACTTGCTAATGATTAAATTGTTACTTTATTGATATTTAATATAAAATATAAACAAAAATAAAAATAAATTATTAAAAGAACTGAGGTATATATGTAATTAAGAGAAAGTGGGGACAGTAGATTGGCGCTGATACCAACGAAAGGGATTGATAATTAAATGGGTAGATAGTAACTGTGATGATTAATTTAAATAGGTATCCTATGCTTATGTGGCATATGTTGAAGATTTAATTTGTGAATAGTACTATATGTGTACATACTAATGAGTAATGAAGGACTTGGATAAGGATCGATCTAACTTCATACAAGGCGTTATTGCTATTAATTTTATTGCTCGTGTTGTACTATATCATTTGGTTGTGAAATTAAGAACACTAGTAGTAACAATTTAACTTGGTTGTTGGGGAGAAAAATACCATTTTTATCAGGACAAACTAACCTAAAAGAACACTAGTGACTATTGATGATTTAAACATGGATATTGAAGGCTATAATATAAATAAATTATACAATGAGGAGAGTTGAACGTAGAACTTACCTATATTAAAAAAAAATATAGATAAAAATTAAAATATTTAATTTAAAATTTAAATTAATATACTTTTAAATTGTTGCGTAACTCAACAAAAATAAAATTTTGCGTGCATATTAGTTTGATTTATTAGAGGTTGATAAATTAAGATAAATCATCGTATGTATATATATATATATTCAAAATTTTATTAGTTTATTATAATTTTATCAATTTTATCATAAATAAACTAAACATGTACTAATTAGAATAAAGTCGTCGAAGAGAGATCGGACAAAATCACACGACATTCAACTCAAAATTAGTATTAATAAATAGCTTAAAATAAAGCTTATATTTAAGAAAAATAATTAAATAAAGTTTATATGTAGGAATCATTGTCGAAGGAAGGACAACAAGGATTTGTGGAATATGTAATTAAGTACTAGAAATTACAAAATAATCCATGATTAATTTTTGTATGGTACAATATTTAATGGATAATAAACAACATAAATAAAATAATATAAAATTTACTACAATATACTTTAGTATAGGCAAGGCCCATGACGAAATCTATATACGGAATTAATGTGTAGATAGATTTTAGTGAAGAGTTAATGTGGAGATTTTTAATTAAAGAGAAGAATAATGAATTTGAATACGGTAGTTGTTTCTCTCACCTATCAATGGTCTTAAAAGTCTTTAAAAATTCATTTGAATTGATCAATACCAACATATATATTATATAGTTGAATTGATTAATCTACAGTGACGTATCTTACATAAAAGATTAGGAGTCGAGCAACCACAAATATTAATTAAAATATTATAATTAAAATTTATAAAAGTTATATAATTTTTTTTAGAGTTTTATATAATTCATACATAGTCGATAAGTTGAAAAAGATAAAATTTCAATTATCATAAGTTTTACAATTTTTACAAGTTTTTAAAATTTAACACAATTCAATCAAATAAAATATATTTATTTTACGATTTTCATCTTTGTCGAAAACATTATTCTTGAAAAATGCATCAATTTTCTTATTTTTAAACATCATGCACTTCTAGAAAATTACACAAATTAATTAAAACAATTCACAATTAACAAATAGTATTACATTATATCATATATCAATAGTTAACACATAAAAATTTATATTTAGGTAGTAGATGAGTTATTAATTAAAGTGTTAGAGTTTTTCTGTTTGAGATTAGTTATTTTATCATTTGATATTATATAATTTATTTATATATAGAACTTGTTGTATTAATTTTATTATACTTTATATATATAAACTTTAATAAATATCTATCTCATTTTTTTTTATCTCTTTAATTGCATAATTTTTAATATGATTAGCGACTTGAGTTCTAATTTAAAAACAATTGAATAATCTTTTTACAAATATAAGAATATGATTGTCGACAATAACAAATATTTATTTATTTTTTACTGTATTTATAAAAAAAAATTATTTAAATAGAAGAGAAAATTAAATAAAAAGACGTAAGTTTCTTAAAATCATAAAAATATTTTAATAATTTATCACTATAATTTTTATAATCTACTATAATTATTTACTAAAAGAAGATTAAATTTATATAGAATATCGTGGCCTCTATTCCCTCATAAAAAGATATGTGGCTGCTAATGTATATATATTTTGAATATTTTATTTTAGTTATTGAAGAGCGAAAACAAAAACTACAAAGAAACATTACAAAATGACTTGTTTTTGTTCTGCTATAACAATCGGTGTACAACAACAAAAACAAAAACAATACGGAAGTTTTATACTTCCATTTTTATACTTATACCTCTATAATTTTATGAAAATGCCAACTATATCCTCAATTTTTTTATTAGTATTTTACCAATTTAAAGTTACTTTTTTTTAGCATTTTATCTTTTCCAGAGCCAGAAACAATATTTTTGGGTAGGTAAATTTTTTTGAGAACTACTGATAAATTTTTTTGAAAAATTCCGATTCACACTTTATTTATGAAAAATATTTTTAAAGTTTTCTGATATAGAAGTTTTTAACGAAAAACCTTAAAAAAAAGATTTCCAGTTCAAAAATGAAAAAATTGTATTAGATAAGATGTTTCCGTAAAATTTTTTTAAAAAAATTCCGGTACACACCATTTTATTTTATTTTATTATTTTTTATAAATGTTAATATACATAGATAATCCACTACTATTATCAGATAAAACATGTGTCGATATTACAAATATTTTTGACACTAATCAAATATAAATAATTATAATTAATATTAATATGGTAAAAATATATTATTGTACTACCGAAACAATTTTCAAGTACATACAATTTTTTGAATATACTATAAATAATTAATAATTAATATACTATAAATACACTATTAAATAATTAATACACTATAAATAATACATTATAAATACGTTATAATTAATAATTAATACACCATAAACCTTTTCGAAATATATAATGAAGATTCAAAAGGAGGTATTCTTTCTATGCCGTCTCTACCTTTAGCCCTACCTACTAGAAAAAATTAGTTAAAATTAAATGAATATTAATATAATTAAAAAAAATTAAGACAACAAAACTAATTTAAAAATATTTTTTAAAAAAATCATACAACTACCGAAAAACTTGTGGATGAAGTTTTCTGATAGTTTCGGAAAATTTCAAAAACGATTTTCATAAATGATGTTTTGTACCGAAAAACATTTTTCAAATTTTTCAAAGAGAAAGTTATGTACCAAAATCAAAAACTTGAAAAAAAGTTTATGTATTTTTTTTTTGACACTTACTTCTGTTTCAGAAATATTAAAATAAAGAAATTAAAAAAAATTTGGTAACTTTATATATGAAAATATTTTGGTTATTTTCCTTTACTTCTTGGGGGATATATAGATAAATGAGAGGGTATGATAAAATTTTCAAACAATATTGGGAGTCCCGCAAACTATGGCTTGGGCTTTTCTCATTTTTATCTAAGTGGCCTAAGATTACAAAGTAGAAACCAATTGTATCTACTATCCTCGCAAAACGCTGAGTCATTCTTCGCTCATCACATGATGCGCTAGTTGCTAACTTGCTAATTGCTATGCCCATGCCATATATTTTATTTCTTAAAGTTATACGTAAAAGTGGTCTGGTTAACAACTTAGATTATAGTTTTATTACATAAAAAATTCACCACTTTTTTATTCATATAATAAAATAAAAATAATATTTTATGATAATTGATAAAAAATAATTTATAGAGATTATTTTAAACATACTCATAAAAGATATTCTTTCTTCAGCAAACATAGAATGCATAATACGAGGAATAAAAAGCATAATAAAATAAATACACATAAAACATAATACTATTCCAAATCTTATTATAAAAAATGAAAATATAATTCCACTTGCATCCTTATTGATAAGGTCTTTTTGTACCACAAGATTTTCCCTATTTTGGAGGTACCCTGAATTTTATTAAAGAAAAAAGAAAGTAAAGCAAAATAAAGGTAAATGATATTTTCAAGGTGATTTGATAAAAGAAACAACTTGATTGAGCAAAGTCGCAGCATTGTCACAGGTTGGTTTAAACATATGAAACACATGATCTTCATCCTTTGTTTCAATCACTTCAACAACACCACCCCAACCAATTTTGTGAAGCAATTCCTTATAATAAAAACCCCTATCCTTCAACAAATCCTTCTCAGCAACACAAATAAGCAGTCTCTTAAAACCCAACTTTCCCAAATTCGGATCCTTTTCCGGGTTAAGTAACGGGTCATCGGATCCAATTGTTGTTGGATACGAAAAACGCCATAAATTATGAACCTTTTCAACATATTCAAGTTTCTCAGATTCTGAACCAATTCGATCCACACCCCAAAAATAAGGATGAACATAAACACTCCCTTCAATTTTGAAACCGTCCAAATTCTCTTGCCCAATACGAATCCCCAAATAGTGTGCAATGTTTGCACCAGCACTATCTCCTCCTAAGAACACTTTCTCAAAATCTGCAAATTGATTCAACCATTCATCAGAACCATTTCCACCAACATGTGAAGCGACCCATTTCAACGCAAGCCATGAATCTTCATGAGCAATTGGAACAGGGTGTTCTGGTGCTCTTCTGTAATGAACAGATACACCAATTGCATTAGCATGTGAAGTAACCGAGTTAAGGTAGTTATGGTAGTTTGGTGAAAAAGGTGTTTCGATGCAGAAAGCACCACCATGAAAATAAACGAAAAGAGGGAGTTTTTGTGTTGGTGGGTATGTTGTTTTGGGAATGAAAATTCTTGCAGATATGTTATGTTCTTTTGATATTATAACGTCTTTTGATTCAACGTTGGTTTTAGGATCGAGAGATGGAGGAATAACTTCTTCACCTGCTAGTCTTTCAACACGACCGTTTTTGTAAACTTTCATGATAGGGGTTAAATCGATGGCTACTTCATCGTTGAGGGTGGAGGTTGAATTTGAATCCATGGTGGATTTTGTAGTAAAATTTATGTGTAATGGTTTTGTGAGTTTGAGAGAGGGAAGAAGGGTATTATTATATGATTTGTTATGAAGAGGAAGTGTTAAGAGGATGGAAGAGAAAGAATGGATAATGAGGTTCATGAAGGAGTGGTTTGTTTTTGTTGAGTTCGTGATTTCCAATTAAAGATGCGAACCTTATCACTTCGTTTCGTCACACCTTATGCTTTTTAGTCAATATGGTTTTTACTCGTAACTTTATCAACTTTTATTATAAGAGGTTATTATTATTTGATTTTCTATTTCCAACGATGTTGATTGTAAAATTTGCCGATTCCTAAGATCTGATACTAATTTTAGGGTGACGTGGGAAAATGGAAAGATTTGTCCATGTCAAATACATTTTCAACCATTGATATAATAGTTAAATTATTGAAAGGCTACGATACAAGAATGGCAACATTTTAATGGAAACATGAGATATGTATTGCCGAGTAAAATATGATAAATTACTATATATATTACCAAGAGAATAAATCAATTTACATAAATAAAAACGATGATGCGCCAAATTGGAGAATTTTTATTGATGTAAAATAATTTACATTAACATGATTGCCTATTAATGCTTTTTTATAATCATGTGATGGTCCGATCTACCGACATTTAACAATTATTAACTTTTTCCGATAAAAAAATTATATTAAAATCATATTTGTCCGTATATACAACAATCGACGATTTTGACTAAAATTTATGAGTCATGACAGCTTATTTGCTAAGACTTATCATTATATAGTAAGACTATTAGCAAATAAAGGATTAGATAAATTGTAATTATTACAAAAGAGATATATATGAAAGTCTCAAATAAATTTATTAAAAAGAATCAATATTTAATAAATCTTTTATTAAAACAACGGGCTTAGAAATTATATATATGTATATAAAAACATTCATATAAGATCATCAAAATTATATGACTAGTGAAAATTAAAACAAAAGAAAAACTTACAAGGAGAAGAAAAGTGAATGGTAAAGGGACAGGACAATATTAAAAATGTAAAAACGAAGTGTCTGTAGAAACATCGAATGCGTGTCTGTGTTTATAGATTGAAAGTATAGTAAAGAATGTAAATAAAAATAGAGAAGCATATTTATAATTCAAAATACAAAATTTAATAAGAAAATTTATAAATGTAAAAAACACTTAAAAAACAACTTATAAATGAGATTTTTATAATCTTTTTGAGAATTTTTTTTTCCGTTATTTTTTCTCTCAGAAAACTGATGTCTCATAGCTACTACGAATCGTCCTTTAATACATTAACGATATATACTCAAATTATTAATATCCTTACTTTTTATTGAAACATGTTTGCAAATAATAACTAAATAGTAATTTGTTTATAATAATTTCTTGAGATATCAAATAAGACCGAATTTTTAATTTAGTATTTTAATATTATCATATCATAACAATTATCTTCATTGAGAAGTGTAAAACTTTGATTGAATCCTACAAATTCTTCTTCTTTATCGTCTGAAATGATCATTTGTAATTTCTTTAAAAATTATATCTTGCTAGTACAGGTAGATAATTCAACTATTACTTTAAATTTGTCTACCAAAATTAATTCTTCTTTGTCTTCTTATCTTGACGTAGTCAAATAAGACGAGTTCTTTCTAAGTCAATCAATTAATCTATTATTTAATAATAATTTGAGATTAAATATATTACATCATCTAACTATAATAACTCTAATTGTTTCAAGAGCTATAAAATCGTTCCTAAGTAGTTGAGAATCATTGGTCTATGGTGTTATCTAGGTAATTCCAAAGCTTGCACACAAAGATAATAACGAAAGATGTATAGAAAAAATAGTATCTTTTATAAAATATTCAAATGTTTCTTTTGCATAATTAGAATAATTAGAGAATACTTCAGGAAAATTCTAAATCTTGACAACCATTTAATAAACTATTGAAAAAAATGTAACTTAATATATTTAATAAATCAAAGTGTGATTATAAGATTCATGAAAAAACATGTTATACCAAATATCTATATAATCATAACTATAATTTTGTGGAGTAAATCTTCAAGTAAATTGTCATGATCGTGAAGGATGATTTTTCCCATCCTTAATAAATAATGTCTTTAATATTTTAAATTTTGAAAAAATAATTTTACTAGAGTTCTTTTCATCATAGTGATGAGTAATATCAATAGAATCTATATCAACTAAAATAAACACATAAAAAAAGTCAAGTTTTTTTTTAGCAGCCATTTGAAATGATAATGAACAATTATCGGCAAAATATTCAAGTTCTAATGGACAAGTAGAGGAAGACGCGATAGGAGAATCGAATGGTAATTTCTATGGTACTTTGTGAGAAGGAGAAGTGGTTTTAGGAGAAGTGGTTTTAGTTTGTAATGATGAATGAGTTATTTCTTATAAAACTATAGAGGAAAATTATGGATGATGTACTAATGTAGTCATCTTTGGCGTAATAGTCTAAGTAGGTGTATGAGGAAGTAATACTTTATATTTATTGTAATTTCCTAGATAAGTAATATTTTGCTTGGAAGAGTGTAGTGTTTAGTGTTTATTTTGTTGTAATAACTTTAGCATTTTGGTTCTCAACAGGAGGCTCATATCTAATTTTAGGATCACTTGTGACTTTCTCTATAAGAATTCTCGAGTAAGAAAATTTGAAAGAGATTTTTTCTCTCCTTTCATATGTTCAATATCAAAATCAAAATATGAAAGTAAAGATTGCAATCTAGCAAAAACATATTTTGAAACTAAATTTTTAACATCTTTTTGTAATACATATTTAACTGTTTTACAATCATTTTTTAATAAAGATCTTTTAAAAAATAAATCATCTTGAAAAATTTGTAATACATAAAAAATTGTCAATATTTATTTTTTAACATTATCATACTTTTGTTTGAGTTTGATTCTAAGTTATTGAGTATTGTCAAACTATATACTCTTTAGAGTTGTTAGGTAATACTTGATTGAGAATCTCTCAAAAACCTATTTCTCATGAATCAATTTCAACTACAAAAAATGTTCGATGATCATGAATACAAGGAAGCATGATAGCCATTTGTTTCAAAGTCTTAATATTATGGGTCATACTATTATCTCATTTTGGCAAATTTTTCCATAATCTTTTAAACAAAAGGGCACATATAATCCTAAGATTAGGAATAAAATTTGCAACATAATTAATAAAATTCCTAAAAATCTATGTGAATGAGTTTTATCTTTAATTTTATTATAAAATTTTATGTAAATTCAATTGATCTACTAATTGGGACAATAGTTCTTTCAAACACTTCAAATCCTAAAAAACTTATTTTAGATTGAAATAATTTCATTTTTCTTTTGAATAATACTAATCCATTTTCTTTACTAATTTCAAAAGAATTATTTAAATGCTTAAAATGTTGAGTAGTTGAATTGGAAAATACTAATATATCGTCTAAATATATTATTGTAAATTGAAAGTAATTATTTAATATTTCATTCATTGTATTTTAAAATATACTAGATGCAATTTTTTAATCA
>JBBPBS010001017.1:9649240-9711689 GCA_037974835.1 Cicer judaicum | reverse complement strand
GTTCTCCCTATTTTTAGAACATTTTCAATTTTTTTGCATAATATTTTGGAGAAAACAAATCAACCTTTTTTATGAGAATTTTTGTTTTTTTTTCTATAATTTTTTTCTAAATATTTAGATGAGAAAAATAAATTTCTAATTGAAAAAAAAATTATTTATAGACGGTATTATTTATGCATCAACAAATGATTCAAAAGTATTTATGATAAAGCCAAAAGATGAAATTTGAATAATTTTATTTATGAATGATATTCACTCAAATCACTACCCAATTCTAAAATGGATATCTAAAATGATCAACTTTATTTGAGTTGGCTTAAGATTTCAAACTATGATTTTTATATTAAATTTGATCCAAACTAATCCTATTGTGAACGGATTAAAATGGATTTGCAAGTTATAGAAAAAAAATATTTTAAACAACGTAATTAAATTTAAATACTTTGAACATTTTAAAAATAATAAAATTATACCATAATATATAATGTAATACTTGAAATACACCCACAAACACAATAAAACATTTAAATCTATTAAATCAGCAACAAATTCTCAAATGTAATTCAACAACTAAATTTTAACTATACATCAATAGTAAAAAAAAATATATATATATAATTTGATCATTTTTCTTTTATCTAATATATGTTTTGGTTATTTATGTTTTTTTTTTCGGTTTATGTCATTTATCTTTTATAAGTGGTCTATTATAGTCGTTTTCACCACAACTCTTTCAAACATCTATATATTTATTGTCATAAACTATTGATAACAAATATTGATTCAATTGTAAAGTGAAGTGTGCAATTTTAATAAGGATGAGATGAAAATATAATAACCTCATATAAATGTTTATCTCAAAGAGTTTACATAAGTTTCAAATCATCCAATATGATGTTTTTCAAGTACAAGCTTATTATTGATTTAACTGGATATTTTTTTTAAAGAATATTATACTAGATACACATTGATAATTGGTAATTGTTAATTGTTAAAAGATATTTTCTGATATTATCTTTTGTTGTGATTGTTGTATGAACTAAAATATAACAATTATAAAATATAAATGACTAAAATGAATCAAAATCAAGATAAATGACCTAAACGTATATTAAATAAAAAATAAAATTATATTTAACGAAAACCAAAATATATAAGTAACAACAATAATTTAAATTCATAGATTTAAAATGATAATTATACTATTAAAATTAAATATCATTAAATTTAAATAAATTAATTTGATTAAACTCGTATTTAAATGAATTAAATTAATTGAGTTAAATACGTATTGAATTTGTTTGAAAGACTTAATTGGTGGATTTTTTTCATAGCCATACCCAACAATGTTTAGGCCACACCTAGTCACCTATTAACATTGATAAGGCATTAATACAGTTGTCATTGATGGTTAATTAATTAATTATTAATACTAATTATTTAAAAAAACATAAAACAAAGAAATAGAAACTCTAGAATTATTGAGTAAAAAAAGAAAAAAAAAGAAACTCTAGATTCTCAAACTTGACGTAGAATAGTAAAACGAAAGAAACAGCGGCAAAGGATGTTCACAAGACAGTCCACAAATGGCCGAGTTACATTCCATTATTATTCATTATTCATAATAATTAGTTGTGCATAATTGCATGCTTAACCACTATTGTCTATTGGTAATAAAAGAAGTAATTTGATTAAGCAAAGAAAAAGCGTTGTCACAGTTTGGGTTTAACAGATGAAAAATATGATCTTCCCCTTTAGTCTCTACAACTTCAACAACACCACCCCAACCAATTTTTTCAAGCAGTTCCTTATAATACAAACCCCTATCCTTCAACAAATCCTTCTCAGCAACACAAGTAAGCACTCTCTTACACCCCAACTTCCCCAAATTCGGATCCTTTTCCGGGTTAATTAACGGGTCATTGGATCCAATTGTTGTTGGACACACAAAACGCCATAGATTCTCAGGCAAACCTAACTGTTCAGATTTCTCAGCCTCAGATCCAATCCTTTCCTCACCCCAAAAGTAACTATGAACCAAAACAATCCCTTCAAGATTAACACCTTGAAGCCCTTCGGTTCCGACCCGAATACCCATGTGATGTGCAATGTTAGCACCGGCACTGTCTCCTGAAAAGAACACTTTCTCAAAATCAGCGTAACGGTTAATCCATTCATCAGAACCGTTTCCGTTTACATGAGAAGCGACCCATTTAAGTGATTCCCATGAATCTTCGTAAGCTATAGGAACAGGGTGTTCTGGTGCTCTTCTGTAATGAACGGAAACGGCGATTACATTAGTTTGGGAAACGATTGAGTTGAGGAATTTATGGTATTCTAGTGAGAAAGGTGTTGCTATGCAGAAACCACCACCGTGAAAGTAAACAAGGAGAGGGAGTTTTTGGGTTTGAATTGAATCATTGTTGTTGAGTTTAGGAATGAAGATTCTAGCGGATATGTTTTTGTCTTTTGAGATTGTAACGTCTTTGGATTCAACGTTTGTCGATGGATCAAAAGAAGGTGGAACGACGTCGCATCCTAAGAGTCTTTCTACGTGGCCGTTTCTGTAGAGTTTTATGAACGGTGAGAGATCTAGAACTACTTCGTTTGAGTTTGAATCCATAGTATAGAGAGATGGTGAAGATATTTCCAAGGGTTTCTTCTTTATAGGTAAGGAAGGTTGGGTTGCGACACTCTTGCGTTGAAAACTAGAACGATTGGATAACTAGTTTGGTGGAAATTGTTACTTCAAACCCTGTTTTTATGTGGAAAATTGAATTACCTACTAAATTTATATTTGCTAGAGTGAATAAGCAAATTAATATATGAAATTATATATGGATATTATTAGTTCTTAAATAGATAAATATTTTACTAAAATTATATTATTTATTTATATTTTTTTTGTTAGATTTTTTTAATTAATAACATAATTGAATATTTAATTTGTCAACACTTATCTCTCAGCATTTTATAATAAATTTGTAGATGAAATTTTAGAGAAAAAAACGTGAGTAATTATAATTGTGTATTAATTAATTATGAATAAATTAATCTCTAAAATATTTAAATTTAATAGGGATGGGAATAGACTAGACCGTAGGGGCCTATGGTCTGACTTACTTATAGTCTGACCTGACCTCTTTAATAAAAAGGTTAGACTCACGCTGCTTTGAAAGCTTATTTATTTAAATAAGGCAGACTCAGACTTATAAAAAAACCTATTAAGTCTGACAGGCCGGCCTATATATATTTATTATTTATTAATATTATATTTTATTATTATATTAATAATATTATTTTTTATTTTATATTCTATCAATTAGGCAATCAGTTAGTAATCATTTCATATTCAGTAGTCGTTGCATATTCGGTAGCAGTTCTTGATAGTAGTTTCATATTCGGTAACCGTTCAATTAGTCAATCACTCAATAGTTGTTTCTTATTTGTTTAAGAGGTAATAACGGTTGTGTTTAAAAAGACTTTTAAAAATGCTTATAGGCTAGGCCGAAAAAAAAGCCTATGATAGACCGTAGGTCAGACTTAGGCTGAAAAAATAAATTGTAGACCAGACTCAGGTCTTTCAAAGCCTGATCTGGCTTATTCCCATCCCTAATTATAATGACATCGATATAATATTAACGTGATTCAATTAAGATGTTACATAATCATAATATATATAAATAAAAATTTAAATATAGATTATTATTTTAATGTGATGTATTTGTCAATTTATTAAATTTAAAAATTACTTTGAATGAAACCTATAATTTAAAGGACTAATTTGCCTTTTTACTTAATAACTGAGGTTAGGTTGTATTTGCAAAATTTTGGATAAATTATCTTCCACGAATTTTTAATGTGGATCATAGTTTAGCATTATATATGTTTGAAAAAAAGGTCAAAACTTTTAACAACTACATGTTGTCATCTTTTTAAAAGTTGACTTTAATGGTTGTGTTGATTTCTATGGTTAAACTAGTGATTTAAATCATACTGATTTGATAATATACATATATATATATATATATATATATTTTGTGATAAATTGACATCAATTATGTAAAATTTTATTTATAAAAACAAATAAAATTATTATTTTTTAAATATTAGTCCACACTAAATTACTTATAACTTTTGTCCACCATGAAAGTCACTCAATTAAAATTGACCATGTTTACTCGACTAACTATGTTTAAGCTATCTTAAATATTTTGAAAGTTTTATTTTAATTTTAAAAATTAAACCTTAATAAAAAAGTTATAACTTTGATAATTAAAAAAAGATAAAATAAATTATAATTTTCTAAACAATTTTTATCTTTTTAATTCTTAAGTTTTTTTATTCAGTTTTGATCTTTATTTTAAAAAGTCTTTTTATAAAAAAAAATAATATTTTTAGTCTATAAATTTTTTTTATAAAAAAAAATTAGAGACTAAACTTAAAAGATCATAATTATATAAAAATTAATTTTTTTAAAAAAATTCAAACCGTATGATAAAAATACAAAAATTTGGTAATTACCTATTAGAGCTCACATTCTATATATGCAAAATTAATAACATAAATTTGTATTTGGACTAAAACAATTTGACATCATGTATGAAATACAGTTAAACTAGTATATTGTTTTCATTATCATCGTCTAAGGAAAGACAAAATTTTAATAGAAAAATTCAAACCCATATTTGTACGATACCTGAAGTTGAAATTTGTCTGAAACCCAAAAACAAAGTTTTTTATTTAGATGAAACATGAAAGATACCAGATTTTGTAATAACTTTAAGTATTGTCTTTTTCTGGCCTAAAAAATGAAAGCAATTAATGCTTGTAACCCCAATTCGAAAAAAGCTCAACAAACCTATTAAACATAGTCCTTTTTATTATAATAATTATATTTTGACAAAGTATATATATTCTCTCTTCTTTATATAGTTGTGTTGTTAGTTTCTCTTTTAATTATGTTTTATCCTTTTAGTTTATTCTTTTCATAAGAAAATATAATATTTTTTATTTGTATTTTAAACAAGTTTTTTTTTTTTTTTTGAATAAGAGAGGTATTACTCACAAATATTCTCTTTGAATATGATTACACTTACATGGTATCAATAACAACTACATAGCGATTTCTCATGCATCTTTTTCCTTCTGATATGTTTGTAACTTTGTGCCTCTAATTCTTCACCCCTCTGCGATATTTTTTTTTCTCTTTCATGTTTGTTACTGATACTTCTTCTTCATGCAATGATCAATCTCAAATTCATCACCAAATCAAGAAATCTTCAAATCAAAATTGAAGCTATCAACTTGATATGCTTGATCCTTACTTCATGCACTCGGATGCTAATCTGGGACTTGTTCTCGTCTCTCTGCCACTTAATAACATCAACTTCCATACCTAGTACTGCCCACTCGTTGCTCTCCAAACCAAGAACAAGTTTGGGTTTGTTCTTGGAACCCTAGACCGCTCTCCATTCTTTAAACAACGTTCTGTTGTTTGGGTTCAGTATGGTCATATCATGGATTGCAAACTATCTTGAACCAAAAATTGCCCATAGTATCATGTGGATGATGCTGAAATTTGGAAAGAATTGAAGGAAAAATATCATCAAGATGGTGTTTTTTGAATCCCAAACTTACAAGATGAAATATTTGTTCTCCGTTAACGTGATTCCACTATTACTAACTACTTTACTAATTCGAAAAAGCTTTGGCAAGAACTTGATGATTTTCGTCCTCTAACTAATATTTGTGAAGCTTTGGCAAGTACTTTTACAAAATTTTCGTCCTCTAACTACTTTGGCAAGCTTTGGCAAGAACTTTATCATATAAACCACAATGTTCTTGCGCCTTCTAACTAATATTTGTGATTATTAGGAAAACAATTATGTAATTCGTTTCCTAAAAGGTTTTAGTGAGTAATACTCTCATGTCCAATAAAAAATAATGTTAATGGATCCAATTCCTCACATCAATAAGGTTTTTTTCTATGTTTATACAACAAAAACAACAATTCTTTAATCCTATCGAGGAACCAAAGTCCATTGTTGATGTTTCTAATTTTGGTCGTAGTTTTGGCTATCGTTCTTCCTCCATTGGTGGTCGCACCTATGATGGTCGAGGTTGTGGATACAAGATTTGCACTCGCTACAATAAACATGTCACATTGTGGATGTGTGTTTTAAGAAAAACGATTATCTTCATCATTATCCATGTCCCAATTTTACATCTAACAATTGTTCATCTACTTTTAAAGATCATGATGCTCATGACAATGCTAATGAAAACAATACCTCTGATGTTGAAGTTGGCTCACCATGTTTCACCTTGGATAAGTAAAAGGCTTTATTAGCATTGTTGAAAGCTTCTAGTGCTTCATCTTCAACCACTTTTAATCATCTTTAGAAATCGTTCTCCTCTGTTTTAGGTAATCCTTTATCTCATCAAATTTTGAATTTATGTACCAATCATGTATATTTTTCTGCCAATGTGTTTTAATCTTTTAAATGTAATCCACCTATTTTCATTAAATTGTCGAATGGCTCCATAGTTATTGCTCAAATTGTTGGCACAATAACAATTTTTATCTGACGAATGCACTTTACTTACCTCAATTTACCACTAATCTCATCTATGTTTCTAGGTTAACTAGGCCTCTTAATTGTAATACGGTGATTCATGTCACCAAATGTTTGATAAACGACACTATCTCCTTCAAGATAATTGGTACAACTAGTGTTCAACATGGTTTATATTTGCTCATTTGTCATCAATTACATATTTCTACTAGTTCCACTATTTCTTGTACTTTTGGTTCTATTTTGCTCTAGTATTCACCATGTTCTAAGCTCAAAGTGTAATATTTGCCACTTTTGATTCGACCATCATTCTCTTGATACTTTGACACATTAATAAACAGTTCCAATTTGCTCATGTTGATAAATGCATTGCCCCTTTTGATATATGTTTATTTAACAAATAGAAAAGGTTGTCACTTCCTCATAGTGTTTTATGTTCTAATTCTTGCTTTAATTTAATTCACATGGAAATTTGGGTCATTTTTCTATTTCTTCTATGTTTGGTTACAAATATTGTTGATGGTAAAAGTAGATATTGTCGGATTTTTCTTATGAAACTTCAATGCTTGTCAAATCTTTCATATCTTTTGTTCATATTAAGTTTAATAAGAACCTAAAATGCATTCGATCGGACAATGGTAGTGAGTTCCTTCTAATTTTTTTTATCAAACCAATGGCAATGTCCATCAAACATCTTGTGTTGAGACACCTTAGCAAAACAAAAATTGTTGAACTTAAACATTAACACATTTTGAATGTGGCACGTGCCCTTTTATTTCAAGTAAAATTACCCAAACCTTTTTGGGCTCAATCATTATTCATGTAATATTTCTTATTAAAAGATTGTCGTCTAAATGTTTAAATTGTTTTCTCCTTATCACATATTGCATAATATTGCTCCTAACATTTCCAACTTGAAAGTTTTTGATTGCTTATGGTTTTCTACTACTTTTCAATACAATATTAGAAAAAAAATAACTCGCAGTCTCACAAATGTGTTTGCTTGGGAAACAAACCGGGTAATAAAGGCTATGTACTTTTTTTATATATTTTCTAAAGAAGTTTTTCTTTTCGTAACACTGCTTTTTTTATTGTTAATTTAAGTTTTTAGCAACCAAATCCTACCCAAGTTGGTAATGACTTTGATTGTGATGAGTTTCCCAATAATTTTACTATTTCCCCTTCGAATTGCTCTTTTGTTCCTGTTACAAATTCTCCTCCAACTCATAATTCCACAATACCTCTTGATCACTCCAATGCCATCGACTCTGAAACCACTCTTGCTTTGGATTCAGACTCTATTCGTTCAACATCTTCATCTAATCAGGATAACACACCTCTTTTCACTCCTAGAATAAGTGGTAGAGTTACTCATCCTCCGTCATATCTTCAATATTTTCATTGCTATATGTTAAAGGGTAAATTTCATAATAAGTTTTGTTCTTCTAACACTATTCAAGGTACTCCTTATCCATTGTCTAATTGCATATGCTATAACAACTTATCGGTTTCTCACAAGATCTTTTCGATGACTATTTCTACTTTTAAAGAACCCACTTCTTATTCTAAAGAAATTAAAGACTCCAATTGGAGACTTGCAATAAGTTATGAACTCTAATCTAACAATCATATATATTAGGGAGCTTATTTTTTTTTCCATTAAATAAGTGATTGGATGTAAATATATTTTTAAATTAAAATTTTATACTATTAGTCATGTCGAACGACACAAGGCTCACCTTGTTGTTAAAGGGTACAACTAGATTGAAGGTCTTGATTATTTGGACACCTAAAAAAGGACACTGTTAGATTATTACTTTTTGTGGCTACCAAGAACAATTAATTTTTATTTCAACTCGACATAAGCACGAATTTTCTCCATGGAAATCTCATTGAAGATTTTCATATGAAGGTCCCTATTGGACTTGATGTTTCTAATAAAAATCTTATTTGTAAATTCAAGAGATCTCTTTATAGATTAAAGCAAGCAAGTTGACGGTGGAATACTAAATTATGCTCATCTTTAAAACAATATGGTTTTCCTCAATCTAAATATGATTGTTTGCTATTTACTTGCTCCACTTCTGCTAGTGTTAGTCATTCTTATTTATGTTGCAAGCTTCTAATTGTAATCTGTATTTAGCATTAAAGATCTCAACATATTGAAATATTTTATTAATTTTGAAATATCTTATAATACAAATGGTATTTTCTTATGTCAAAGGAAGTACAATTTGGATCTTATCTAGGAAGTTGATTTGGTTGGTTCAAAACCATGTTTAACACCAATGAATGCTAATTTAAAACTATTCATTTCAACTGACCAAGTTCTTTCTAATGTCACTTTTTTTAGAAAAGTGATCGGACAACTTTTGTATCTTACAAATACTCTTGATATTTTTGTGTTGTTTGTAGGTTAAGCGAATTTATTTCAGCACCTACAAACTTGCATCTCGATACTGCATTTCATATTGTTTGGTTCATCAAGAAATATCCAGGTAAATGACTCTTTTTTCCCATCTAACTCCTCATTTCACATCAAAGACTTCTGTGATTTTAATTTAGAGTGTGTCAAGACACAAAACGTTCCATTACGGGTTTTTTCTTCTTCCTTGGTGATCCATTAATTTCATGGAAAAATAAGAAACAACCTACTATTTTGCGTTCTTCATCGGAGACAGAATATTATGCACTAGTCCAAGATATACATGTGAAGCTCGATGTCTTCTTTACCTACTACACAACTTACATATTCTTCATCTTAAACCAGTTATTATACACTGCGTCGATAAACCTGCTCATCATATTGCTTCAAATCCCGTTTTCCACTAACAAACGAAACACATTAAGATGGTTTATCATGTAGTTCGAGACCAGATTCAAGATAGAACTCGTCACTTAATATCAATCCCTTGTGCTGAACAAGTTGCCAACATCTTCACGAAGACTTTCTAATGAATAGCAAATGTATTACTCACAAATGTTCTATTTGAATATGATTTCAATGACAAAACCCACACTACCCATTCTTTTTAAGCTCTTCAAACTCACACCAAACACCCACAGTTTGCCAGAGTTTAAATCTGCTACAAACGCAAAACCTACATTAGTAATAACATCTGCACATAAATTTTCGTTATAAAATAACAGTTTAATCCTTCTTTACTACACCAACTACAAAGTAAAACTAAATAATTGAGAAGCTAATTTATCATATTTTGAGAGATGACTTTACATCCATATGTTTAAATTTATTGTGGTAGAGGACAATGCGTAAGGAGATGTTTTTGGCATTATTTTTAATTAAAGAGATGACACTTTAATCTCTCACTAAAAATATTTATAAAGATGAATAACGAATGTCTTTCTCAATTTGTGTCATGAATGACACAAACTGTTTAACAAGAGCCACCGATTTATCCTTAGAAGGATTAAACAAATGAAACACGTGTCCTTCATCTTCAGTCTCCACCATCTCCAACACTCCATTCCACCCGCTCTTCTTTAATGCCTCATAATAACTCCTTCCTCTCTCCCTTAGAAAATCCTTCTCCGCCACAAACACCAAAACCTTCCCACAACTCAAACTCGAAAGTTTTGGATCATTCACCGCGTGTATTTTGGGGTCATTAAGTCCACCATAACTCGGGTATAAAAACTCCAAAAGCTCGTCTTTCTCATTATTGTTTCCAAAGAAAGGATGAAGCAACACCATCCCTTGAAGCTTCAAGGATCCAAACCCCTCCGTTGAACCTCGCATCGCCATGTTGTGGGCGAGGTTACCTCCGGCGCTGTCTCCGGCAAAGAAAACAATATTGAGATCGGCGTGGTCTTTGAGCCACAAGTCAGAACCTTTTGAGATCCATTGAATGGCTTCCCATGTGTCATCGTAAGCGATAGGGAGGGGATGTTCAGGTGCTAATCTGTAATAAACGGAGAACATTACATATTGTTAGGTTAGAAGTTAATTACATTTCACTCTTTTGCACAACTAATACAAATACCATTCAAATCTAAACCAACCATAATAATAAATAAATAAATAAGTTCTTGCATGTGGAAATCACCCTTTATTATTATTTTTTTAAATAAACCTTCATCCAGTGTTTTTTTTAGAAAAATTTCCAGATTCATGAACATTCGGCTCTAGCACGAATTACTCCTCCTCTTCTATAATAATTGAGCCGATCATTTTACATATTATTTTTTACAAAATTATAATAGTAATGTATTATCAATATCAATATCAGAAAAATGTTACAAATTAAAAAGTTGACAATTTTTTTACAAATGAATTGACATCGAGTAAATACTAATTTTTTATAAGAAAAACACTGGAGACGGGAGTGTCGTTTTGTATCGCTCTCTAACCATGTTTTGTGAAGAAAAAAAAACAGTTCCACCATCCTATATTTTCATATATTTCAACCTGTAATTTCAAACTGATATGTGAATGAATCTAGAATTTTTCTCCAAAACAAAACTGGGAGTGAAATGTGTTGGTTTCTCGACACTGGGAAAGAAAGGGTGATTTACAAAGTTAGCTTGCGCATGATTAAAAGAGGAGAAAATCATTAGAAAGAAACAGAAAAGATTTCATAAAAAACAAGGAGGAAATAAATAAGATCTTATTTTTGAGAGAGAAAAACAGACACTGTCGTCTCCACTCTACATTATTATTCGTTTCACATTTAAATATAAAAAATAGGTCTCATCAGTCATCACCCCCAAGTAAAAAAATTAAGAGGACTTCCATTGGACATTGAAAATTGATATTAACAAAATTAAATTATTAATAATTGAATCATATGTGATATCAAAATTCTAATTTAATTAATTTTAATAGATATTATATTAATATATATAGATAAATTAAAAAATATTGTTAATAAAAAAATTTATAATACCAATACACGCTTTTTTAAACTATACTGCAGAATTTGTAAAGAAAAAATTGATAAATCTCACAATTTCATTGGTTTTGCCTAAGAATAATGTGTTATGTTCGTCATCAACCAAAAATTTCTCCAAAATTATACAGTCATACTATTTGATATGACCATTTTTTCACGAAAAAAATAGACACTCACACATTTTAATTTTGTGAAGAAAAAAAGGGAAAATTAGAGTTCGGCAGAATTCATCGATAGTTGAAGTAAAAAGGCAAAATGCACTCGTTTGTTTATGTATCCTGCTTGGGCGTAACATGAAGCATATCATTATTAAAACATATAAACACAAAGTACATATTATTGATTAATCACTATATAAAATAGGTGTATATTTATCGTAGTCCATTTTGTTTGTTGAGTCGATTTCAAATAATTAAATCATTCTCTCAGCTATTTCAACTTTTCTCATTAAAATAATTTCAAATACCTGTAATGAACGGAGAAAACGATGACGTTTGCTTGTGCGGCAACGGTGTTGATGTGATGGTGGTAACCAGTGTTGAAGGGAGAGCAGAGGCAGAAAGCACCGCCATGGATGTAAATGAGGATAGGGAGTTTTTGAGAGGCGGTGACATTCGGGGGAAGGTAGAGACGAGCTCCGATGCCGGTGTCTGAGTTAATTGTTATGTCTTTGGATTGAACGCCGGTTAATGAGTCGGTGCCGGGTGGAGTGGTTTCGGTGCCGAGGAAGCGTTCGACGCGACCGTCTTTGTAGAGACGGAAGAGGTGAGGGAATTCGCGAACGATTTCATTGGAATTGGGATCCATAGTGTAAGCGTGTAGGTTTTGACTTGAATGAAAAAGTGAAGTGATGCAAGATAATTTGTTGTGTTTTTGTAGAGATAGAGAGTCAAAGGGAAAGTGGTTTTTTTTTTTTTTCTCAAATAACTTTTTTTCAAAAAAAAATTTATTAAACTATTGTATTTTAAAATTTAAATATCAATTTTTTTTTTTTGTAATTATAAATTTTTTTTAACGACTTACTGTACTTTTTCACAAAGTTGATTTCTTTATTTGTATGAATTATATTAATTATATATATATTATTTTTATATTTTAATAAAATTAAAAAAAATTATTTAAAAAGTCGTTGTTTTAAAAGCAATTTATGACTTAAAAAAAGATAATTTAGTATTTAAATTTTAAAAGGGAGTAGTTTAATAATATTTTTTGAAAAAAGTGTTGTTTGAAAAATAAACCCGGAAAGTGGAGATAACGGTTTAACTGGTTCTGGAAGTTAGAGATTTAGCTCTCCATTCTAGGAAAGGTCAATTCGTTTTATCAAAAGCTAACAGTATTCTCTCCAATCAAATATCAAATGTCATTAATCGTATGAAATTTTATTATAATTAAAAGCTCAATACTTTCACAGTGGGAGATAGATCGATGGTTATTTCATCGTTGAGTATGGTTAATATAATTTTGTAGTGGTTTTGTGAGTTTTTGAGAGGGAAGAAGGATATTATATGATTTGCTATGAAGAGGAAGCGTTGAGAGGGTGGAGAAGGAATGGGTAATTTGATTCATGAAGGAATAGTTTGTTTTTGTTGCCGCATAGAGATATTTTTTTGCTGGTGGTGTCCAATTAAAGATGCGATCTAACCTTATCATTTTGTCGTGAAAAGTCTTTCTAAGAATATAACTGTAAATAATTTTAATTTTTTATTTTTTAAGTAATATTTATTTTGATCATTTATTTTTATTTTTGATTTTTTATAAATGCTGTATTTAGTTCTTGTTTCAATTACAACAAATGTTATAATAATATTTGGCCATTTAAAATTCATTATAACAATTGTCAATATTTATATATCATAATATTTTATAAAAAAAATCAATTTAACTAAATAATAAGTTTGTATTTGAAAAAAATCTTGTTATATATTTTGAAATATATATATATATATATATATATATAAACTTTTTAAAATCAATGACATTTATATAATTTATCATAACAATTATGTAGTTGTTTAAAATAGTTATAATGAAAGTGACTAAAACATACCATTAATAAAAAAATAAAGTAACAAAATGAATTAAAACTATAAATAACTCAAACAAAATTATAAAGTTTGTTTTGGTACACCTTTTTTTCTAAATGAACTCACATATTATTGCAAAATTAAAAGTTTGAAGTGTATATGGCCTTTGTTGAGTTGAGTCAACTTTGCCTTAATTAGAACCTTTTATTGTAAGAGGTTATAAACTTTTCTAATATTTTATTATATAGATAAAATATATTAATTTTTATTGATTAAATTATAACAAAATTATCTCTTCTAAAAAGACTAAAATAGTATCATTCAAACTTCAAATTAAATTTTTCTAAGAATAAACTTAAAGTTTTCTTAAAAATAAATAAATAAATTCAACGGTTGAGAGAATCCACAATGTGTGTACACACATGTGATGACTTCTTCACCAACTTAGTCTTGTGATAAATGTTAGGACATGAAATATCTTTATTATTACTGTTTAGAAACTTTCTAGCCATTATTAAGTAAGAAGAAACACGTTCTTGTCAAAAAAAAAAAAAAAGTAAGAAATACGTTTTTTGTTTATTATTTGTACTTAAAATGTTCAGATTATTTGTTTTTTCAACTTCTTGTATTAAAAAAAAAAACATTTTTCTTCAATTAATTGCATTAAAAAGGTCCATTTTTGTAGTTGTTATTTCCAGCATACAGCCATACACCACTATTATGTATTTTGATGTCCATATTCATTTCAGCAAAGCGAATCAAATACTAAACTAATTGCCATTTAATTATAATCAATGAGTTTCATTGCAATTTATTTTGCTATTAGAATTCAATGAGTTGTATTCGGTTTATTTGTATATTTTACTTTTTATCCTGAATTTGTTTAACCTTATAATGATGTAAATGTGCGATAAGCTGCAACAATGGCTATGAGCAAGTGCACCGAAAGTATTCTCTTCTCTTCTCTTTTTTCTTTTTTTTTTTTCCTTTCTAAATCTCTATCTCTTCAAAGTATTGTTGCTTCTTTTCTTCTCTCTTCCAAATTTTATTATACTACTTTTGTTTGTAAATTACTATTTTGATCTAAAAGAAGTATAAAAAGTTAAGAAATTGAGTAAGGTTTTTTTTTACAACCTTTCATTTTCTTAGTACATTTTTCATTTTATTTTTTTATATAGTCTTTAATTTTTTATTTATGGATAATATGAAAGAAAGTAAAACAAGTTTGGGGATGAATATGGCACCATGTGCCCCTTGGCTAGGCTACTCCTCTGTCCTTTTATCACTATCGAAAACTATTAAAAAAAAAAATGAATATTAAAGAGGTGGCAAAATAGGTCGATGTGGATGATAATTGATAGATAAAAAAATCGATTAAATTATTAATAATCACTAAAATGTTTGCAAAATTAATAATTTTTAAAAATTATTAATAATCGATTAAATTAGTATTTTTTAAAAATAATTTTATTTATCATATTAAAAAAACTAATGCTTTTCTATATTAATTTTTAAAAAATTATTTACTTAATTATTTTGAAAATGATAAATATAATTTTATTTATTATTTTGAAAAACAGTTTGATTTTAAGAAAAAGGCAGTTTAAAAAACAGTATCTTTCAAAAGGAAATCATGTTTTTTTTAATATATTTTGAAAAGATATAAAATAATACAAATATTATTATTTATTTTTAATTAAATAATAGAGGGGTGATTGGTAGTGGTCAAAGGCGAAGTTCCGACACGACAGCTATCATGGTGGAGCTGCAGTTTGCGACAGATCCAATAACCACAAAAATTATTAATTTAATATTTAAATAAATAAATTATAATATTTAATCTTTATTTTTATTTTACAATTAGATTAATTATTTTTGAATTAATAATTTTTTTTTAAAATACTTTAAACAACTCAGTTTATTGCAAAAGATAAAAGTTTCAGTTTTTTCTTATAATAAATAAATAAATATATTTTCAGAAGTTATTTATTTTTAAATGATATTTTTTAGAACAGTTATAATAATATTTATAAAGCTATCTATATTATAAATTTATAATAAAAAATTATATGTAATGGATTTGAAAATTTTGTAGGATGGATTGATTTATTAATTAATTTTAAATTTTGTTGATGGATTGGATAACCTAATGGCTTGAATTGTCACCCCTAAAATATTCTTAGATATATGTTTAATTATGTAATGTGGCAGGTTAACATTTGAATATAACGGTGATGTATGCTGTTTATTGAAACTATTTTTGTGTGGAATTCTTACTCTCGGTTTAATATTGTAAATTGGTTGAGTGATGTACTTGAACTTTAAATTTAATAGTAAATATACTTTTTTTTAAAAGTAAACATCGTAATTAACAATTAATCGTTAATTGTATTAGAGAAAATAGTTGAATTATTGAACTCATAATCTCGTTGACAATCTAAATTAAAAAACTTAAGTTTAATTTATCTAGAAATAACAAAGCTTAAGTATGAATTATGTAGGTTATTTATAATTACTTTTTTAACTTATGAACTTAGTAATCAATAAAATTTATATGATATTAATTACTTTTTTTACTTATTTTTTAATTACTTTTTTAACTTATCATATTAGTACTCAATATTTTTTAATTAATTTTTTAACTTAACAATTTCGTACTCAATATTTCTTTAACATTATATGATAATCTATAAAAATAAAAAATACTATTACTTAACAAATAGTTTGTGAAATCGACTACTACAAGAAAGTGTACTTAAAAACATGATCATTACAAAAGCATGAGTCAAAATATGCAATTTAAGCTTAATCATTACAAAAGCATGAGTCCAAACGGATATAACCCCGCCTATTTATTGAGATGGATATCTTGTCCATTGCTAGCAGAGCAACGTTACCCAACAAAAGACCATAACAACTTAAAGACCACAATATGAGCTATATATTCACGATTTGTTTTTAACTTGTAGAGTTTATGTTTTGTATCATTGATTGTAAAAATGAACTTAATCGAACATTAACGAGTCAAGTATGAATAGTTCAAATAGCTATGCTCGCAAATATAAGAGTTGTTTCCATTATTGCAATATAAGAGCTGTTTCTACTCTTCTTGTTGTTAGTCTTATTACTATTACTACTACTACATTTGAAACTTAAACATACTAGAGTTTGAAACTTAAACATACTAGAGTCTAGGTGTTAATATTCATTCATTTTTGCATCCATATGTTCAAACTTGTTGTGTTAGAGGACAGTGTGTAAATAGATGTTCTTCGCATTCCTTTTCATTACAACAGAAAGGGAAAGCTGTATCTAATCTCATACCTTTTGTTTTCCAAGCTACTTCTAGTTCGAAGAATTGACTTCGCTAGTCTCAAAGGAAATTCTTGACACAATTAGGCACATTTAACTTCCATAAAAGGTGGCCTCGATGAGGATGCTTCGTGATTGATTTTCTTTCTCTTTTCAAACAGAAGGTGGTATATGTTGATTTTACAGAGAATTTTCCATCCTTCTCCCAATACCATATATAATATATTAATTAATATGAAATTTGAAAATTACTACAATAAATAAAAAATTATATATACCAGACCTTGAAGTTTAGCAAGTGACATATTAATTAATTTGACTGATAATATATATATTGACCTTATGTTGTAATTGAGTTAATGACTAGTTTAAAATTTTAAAATAATATTGCACATACATTTTTTTTAATATAATTCTGTATTAATATTATTTAGATATTAAAATTTTACAATTCCAATATTTATATTTTTATTATATAAAAAAGTTACAACTTTATCTTTACACGTATAATAGTAGTTTAAAAAAAAATACACTCTTTGACTGAGAGAAGTGGTGCAAACATGTAAATTGTCAATTCCCACCATTTAAATTTAAATATTTTTCCCATGTTGTTCTATCTCTGTTTAATGTTGGAGATCATATTTTATTTTCATAAGCATAAATTACGCGCGAGATAATTTATAGTAAGTCTTATACCAATGACGAATTTAAAATGCATACACAATTACCCACGTGAAGTCAGAAAAATATAAACATGCAGCAAGAGAATTGAAAACAAAATGGATTTATTCCTTCCACATGGATATCAATAAGTCAACAATGGACTCTAGTTTTGAGAGTTACAACAACAACCGAAAAGAAAACATTTTGTAGTAGTTAGCTAAAAAAACTATAAAAATGATTATAAATGGTTTAGGTCCCAATCACCCAATTTATTTAGTGTGTGTTTGTATATAGGTTATTATGCAAGAGTGGTACTATACCGTGATACTAATTTAGGAAGATGCAGAATTTATCTCTTTAGCAGTTTGTGTCATGAATGAGACAAACTGTTGAACAAGAGCTACGGATTTATCCTTAGTGGGATCAAACAAATGAAACACGTGTCCTTCACCTTCAGTCTCCACCATCTCCGCCACTCCACTCCATCCACTCTTCTTCAATGCATCATAATATGTCCTTCCTCTCTCCCTAAGAAAATCGTTCCCTGCAACAAACACCAACACCTTACCACAACCCAAACTCGAAAGTTTGGGATCATTCGCAGCGTGAATTTTGGGGTCATCAAGTCCGCCATAACTGGGGTACAAAAACTCCAAAAGCTCGTCTTTCTCCTCGTTTCCAAAGAAAGGATGAAGCAACACTATCCCTTGAAGCTTCACAGATCCAAAACCCTCCGTTGAACCTCGCATTGCCATGTTATGTGAGAGGTTACCACCAGCGCTGTCTCCGGCAAAGAAAACAATGTTGAGATCGGCGTGGTCTGCGAGCCATGGTTCGGTACCTTTAGAGATCCATTGAATAGCTTCCCACGTGTCATCGTAAGCAACGGGGAGAGGGTGTTCGGGTGCTAACCTGTAATGAATGGAGATAACGACGATGTTTGCTTGTGCAGAAACAGTGTTGAGGTGATGGTGGTAACCAGTGTTATAGGGAGAGCAGACACAGAAAGCACCGCCGTGGATGTAAACGAGGAGAGGGAGTTTTTGGGTGGTAGTAGCGTTAGGCGGGAGGTAGAGACGAGCAGCAACGCCAGTTTCAGAGTTGATTGTAATGTCTTTGGATTGAACGCCGGTTAATGGGTCGGTGCCAGCTGGGGTGGTTTCGATGCCGAGAAGGCGTTCCACTCGACCGTCTTTGTAGAGACGGAAAAGGTTGGGGAATTCGCGAACGATTTCGTTGGAATTTGGATCCATAGTGTGTAGTATGTAGTATGTAGGATTTTAATTGAATGAAAACGTGATGTGATGTAATGTGATTTATTGTGTTTTATAGAGAGAGAGAGAGAGAGAGTGAAGCAAAGAGAAAGAGGAGATAGCGGTTTAATTGGTTTGTCTAGTGACAACGTATGGTTAAGGCTAATTTTGTCTTCGGAAGTTACGTTTAGCTCACCATTAAACGAACGGTCACTTAGATTTGTCAAAACCTAACTACTCTCTCCAATCAACTCTTATCTTTCCATTTTTTTTATTTACTACAATTGTTTTTTTGGACAAATACTGCATTTCCTTTTCAAATTATACATATACTTTGTTTGACTTTTATCTGTAATATTTTTAATTATTTTAACAAAACAATTGTTACTACTATTTTAAATTTTAAAAAAGACAAATAAAAAATAATTGTTAATTAATAAGAAAATTCATGTTACTAGCATTTTTTTTAATAATAATATTTTTTATCTAAATTATCATTTAAGATAAAAATTATATTAAGAGATTTGATGGCTCAACTAATTTGAATTAAGGATTAAAAAAGTTGGTTAATTAAAAAAAAGAGTTTAAATATTGATGAAATAATAAATATTTAATTAACAACTAACATTTGTGGTTCCAAAAGAAGTAAATAAATATCAAAATTTTATTTACTTAAAATACATAAATTTAAAATTTCTTAAATATGTAAAAAATTTATAAATTTAAAATTGTGAACCATCATTATGAAAAAGATAACATTAAGAATTATGTAATTTTAATATAAATTAAAAATTTATATTTCATTTAAAATATTTATTAATCAAAATACTTACTAATTTGTAATCTTAATTTTAATTATTTTATGATGATCAAATAATCTAATACATCAAATTAATATTTTCCTACTCAACATCTCTCTTAGACAGGAGGTCCGAAATATTTCTATCTTTCTAGTAAACTAAAAAAATCGTTTAAAAATAGTTAGATTGCTTCAATCTTTTCTATATTAAATAAATGAATAAAATATGGAAAATTTAATTACGATTAGAAATTAATTTTCTATATCTATCTCTCCGAATCCTTTAACTCGTATTAAAAAATTGAGAATTTTGATCCAATTTTAAATATTTATATTTCATAAATTTTATAATTAATTTTAAATTATATATAAATTATAATAATGTATATTATTTCTCGACTAGTTCGATGAGAGTTGACAATGAAATGTCAATCTTAAATGAAAAACTGAAAAAAAAAAATATGTTTTTGTTAATTTTGATGGATTAAAAATTAAAAATGACATTTCAGTTCAAAGTTTTTTTACACTTCTAAACAAAAAATTACTATTTTGACGTAAACATAACTACTAAGTGCTAATATAAAAAGATATTAAAACAAAAAATAAAGATCAGTGATATACCTGGTGCAATTTTGCATGCCTTAACTATTATATCTTTCTCTTAGTTTTCAAACATTTATTAAAATAGTATTATAAAGATAGTTATAAAAAAATCATAGATCATGTAATGGACGTAAAAGAAATATTTAAAACAAAAATGAGTTTATTTTATATTTAATATTGCCACTATAAATCTGTTAGAATCACATTGTATCGTCTGTTAGAATCACATTGAATTACTATAATTTTATACAATTCCAAAATTTAAGTTTTAAAAAGTTTCAACCGTCTTACAACAATTTTGATAAATTCACCTATAAAAGTGGTAGTTAATCTCCTCTAATCCCTCACCTAGGCGTATCCTCTATTCATTATATACGTGTATAAATTAGAATCACAGTAAAGTAATTAATACTAATGATAGATATCCCCCTAATATGGACTTCTTGTGGAAGGGTCCAAACATGGACCTTTATAATATATTTATTTTTTCTTACTTTCTTAGTAAAATATTGGTGCATCTACATGGAACATATGTGTGGATCTAAGTAACACGTTTATTTATAAAATATGGACGTATCAATTGTGATTGATATATATAAATAAATAAAATCATTTTCAAAATAATCTAATATAGTTTTTGGAATCAAATTCAAAGTCTTTATAAAATAACGATGAAGCGAAACTACTCTTTGTTGACAAATATTTGTTTGATATATAGTTTGTGGAGTAAGTTTTGATTAGTGTATTTTAACTCTTATATTTTTATTTATAAAATATTATAAAAACAATTAAATGATAATTTAATTTATTTTATGATGTAATAAACTGTAAATAAAACTTTAACAATTTTAATTTATAATAACTTCTTTTGATAATTGCAACCGTAATAAGAATATTTAATATCATTTTATATGATATGCATGTATTAGAAAAACAATTAAATGACTTTAAAGAGCTCAACAACATATAACTTGATGCTTATTCAAATGTTAATTTTTCTCTAATAACTTTTAGTTATTCAAATAAAATTTCACCATCAAAATTAAAATAAATATAATATTTTAGACAAATTTCAAAATGTTTATAACTTGCTTTGAAGTTGCTATTATAATCTCCATATTTTTTCATGTATCTAATAATTTATTTTACTATCGTTAGCTAATTAAACATTTCAGATTGTGACTTGTAAGTCTTAATATATATACATAAGAAATAAATAAAATATGGTGTTCAATTATCCATATTAAAATTAATATGTTAGTGCTCTAATCAGACTCTTCAATTTGATATTATTCTTCAATTTACTAAATAATATTTATTTATTTAATTTGTGTTGTTTATAATTTTTTAATGTTTATTTTATATAGTTTAAATAATATAAAATTTTGTTTTAAAATTTATATATATATATATAATAGTACCTTAGAAAATTTGAGATTCTACACGATGACACTTATCTCAACCTTGTCCAATGCACATGTTGTTAAGAAAGACCCCTTCTTTAAACAATTTGGATAATTATTTAATTTTCAAAGTCTATACAAGCAAAACTCATGCTAACTGATTCCTTTATTTAGTACTATTTAATAGTATTTAGTATTTTAATACAAAAAACATATTAGACGGCAAGACTGCACCGAATACGTGGCAGGAAAATTTATAAAATTGTCAACTTTGTGGTGGTTTATTATGGATTGTGGATAATAAAACACAATTATATGTCGTTTTAAGGGGAAGGCAACACATTGACGATGTCGTTTTGCTTCGGTCGGACTCAAACAAAGCCAAGAGAGATTTTGCAGTTGCCAGGTGCGAGTTCCGATGTATATATTTCTTTATTTATCTATCAGAAAAAATAAACAACGGTCTAAAATTTGTTAAAATTACAAGCCTCTAACTCTTCATCATTTCCTTCTCCAAGAGACCAAAAAATGAAAGGAAAAATCAAAACAAACATATATTAAAAACTATAATAATAATAACAATAATAAAATAAAAAAGAAAAGAAAAAAATATCAGTGGAACACACACCCCATAATCAACGATCCCTTTTGCTTTTCACATCAAAATATTATACTATTTTCCTGGGTTGTTGCAGGTTTCAGCAATGAGAGCTGAAAAAAAGAAGCTTTATACAATAATTAATCGCAAACAATAGAAATTCCAAAAGGGAACCCAAAAAATGCCTTTTGATTGAGCTCGTCAACAATGGCAGATGATCTCTCTTCCTTCACCAAGGTCAGTGTATTTTTGCTGTGCCATGTTTTCTATTTTCGTCAAATCTCCCCAAACTTAAATAAAAGATTTTTTTTTTTTTTTAATTTTGTTTTTTCATTTGGCGTCACGTGAAATTGTCCGATCTGGTTTCTTAAAATAACCCCAACGAATATCTGTATTTTTAATGTCAATGGGTTATTAGTTTTTCATTTGGTAGTTTCCTGTAGATGTAGATTCTGTGGGGTTATTGTTAATCTATTCAATGTTTATTTGTTGGATCAACCAAGTTGAGGCTTTTTAAGCATATTCATTAATTAATCGATTTAATTTCATTAATACTAATGTTGTAGTTCATGGTTACAGGATGTTTTACTTGTGAAGGGTTTGAAGAATTCTACGTTTGTTTGGAGGTTGGTCGTGTTAACCTTTGCAATGGTTTGTGGTGTGTATATATGTTCTATTTGTTTGAAGCAGATAAGCACTGGTAGCAAAATTGGTTTTATAGATATCAATGTTATTCAAAAGCCTTGTCCTGAACCTAACATTGAACCTTGGGAGATTCCTTATGTGCATTACCCGAATCCCAACACATATATCAGGTGATTGAGATATTATGAGTACACTCACTCCTCAGAGTGTAATTTGAGATTTTGTTTTTGAACTTTATTGATATTGTATCCTTGTTTGTTAGGGAGGAATGTAGATGCCACCCTGTGCGCTATTTTACAATTCTGTCAATGCAGAGATCCGGGAGTGGATGGTTCGAGACGTTTTTAAATAGTCATCCTAACATAAGTTCTAATGGGGAAATCTTTTCGGTTAAGGTTAGAAGGAGTAATATATCGACAATAACGGAGACGCTGGACACAATTTATAATCTAGATTGGTTGAGTAGTGCTTCCAAAAACGAGTGCACGACCGCAGTTGGTTTAAAGTGGATGCTTAATCAGGTAAGGTTTATTTTATTTATGTTTGGATTATTCGAAAGGAAAGTATATTATTTTAGGTATTCTGGTAGTATATTCAGATAAAGTCTGAAATACCAACATTAAAATTGTGTATAGGAAGAATAATTTGATGATTTGAAATGCAATTCTTTATTTACATGTATCTGTGAGTAACCAACAATATGTTTTAAATAATTTTGACCAATATATCTGTCGATTTACATGGAATTTAGAGGAAAGTAGAACATTTTTGAAGTCTAAACTGTTGCTTATGAGATGTCACGTTTTAAAAAGAATGCAGAACTATGATATAGAAAGGGAAAAGAAGGGTCGTGTTTCTCTTGCACTTTCTCTTTCATGCACACACAAACACTGGCATGAGGTATGGTGACGATGAAGCATGCGTTCACCTTCACTTGTTACCTTTCACTTTTTCAAAACATTTTCCGATAGTTCTTGTTGAACTGTTGCTGTTATAAAGGATCAGCAGAGGTTGACTGGCTGAGTTTTTCAGTATCATTTTTGTTTTGGTATTTATGCCATGTTTTCGTAGCTGCTTCCGAGATGATTTATGTGTTTACAAATGTGGATGCATAACATGTTGAAGGTTCAGCGAGATGGAAGTAGTTCTTTCTTCTTGCAGAACACTTTTGCATTAGATGGATGGTTCTTGGCTTTGCTTTAATAGTTGACAGAAAGCACAAGAGTGTACAATACAAACTAATCTACATGTATAATAATAGATTTTGTTTTAAGAATGAAATGTGTCTCTAGTGTGGGAAATTGCCCTTCAGTACTTAGGTACCCTAGAATGTAGAAGTTACTTACTGCAAGTTTATCTGAGTAGATAAAGTTAGGTATTACCCGATTTCCTTAATAGTCATTGCGGATCAGTGTTAAGAATAGAAATTGCTGAAAATAGAGGAATGTCAAAAATCCGCTATGTGAATCAGCAAATAGCATTGCAGGCAAATAGCGGAAGCTACACAGTGGTTGAAATAAGTCAATTATATATATAAAAGGCATGATGCAAACAAATAAAAAGGGAATGGAAGCAAAATATAGCTTGCATCGAAACATTTACATATTTCAGTGAATATAAGAGTAATTCTAAATTACTAACTGAGTCGTCAGTTTTTCTATTTTAAAAATAGGTCATATTGGCACACGCGCAGACTTTTCAATTTTATTAATTTTAAAAATCCTAAAATTTCTCTTTTATTTTCATACTATGGCTGCTACATCTGCTACAAGAAACTGGAATAGTAGCCACTAGTGTCCTAATAGTGAAACTAGGTTAGCGTCGTGATTTTTCATCAAAATCCGCTATGCTATGGTGCGGATATCGCCACTATTTGACAACATTATTAATACTATTTACTGCCCATTATTTCAAAAAGACACTTGGGCGTAATGATAAGTTACTCTTCGAAATTCTAATATTCAAAGCTAATTAATGTGGTTCCCCATATTTGTCTCTCCTTTCTTACAGTAGGTAATGAGAACTTTCCTTTTTGGTATATATTAAAAATGTGACTAATGCCCGGGAAAATGAAAACCACCCAAGGAGCTAGCCTATGAAATCAAAAGCAATGCATCAATAACAACTCAAGTTTTCAACAAATGGCTTTTGTATTGCCTACACATATTGTCATATTGCATTTAATAGTTGACATGTTATATTTTTTAGTATGTCATAATCTTTGTGATTTGTAATTTAATGCAGGGTTTGATGCAGCATCACGAACAAATCGCCGAGTACTTCAGAATACACGGTGTTTCAGTCATATTTCTTTTCAGAAGGAATCTTTTGCGCCGAATGATTTCTGTACTTGCAAATGAATATGATAGAAATGTGAAGATATTAAATGGCACTCACAAATCTCATGTTCATTCACCCAAGGAGGTCTTTCTCTATTTTTTGTTTTGAATGTGTGCTTCATCACGTTGCTAGGTGCTCGTTAGTTGTAATGTGAGCAAACTGCCAACTCTGTCCTCCAAAAATCAGGATGTCATCACATTAGTCCTTCATAGATTTTTCTCCAAATTAGTCTCTCGAGGATTGAATTATTTGCCCTCTCTAGATTTTTTTATCAAATAACTCACTGATATATAAAATTATAACCAAATTATTAGCCCTTTTGTGTGACCGTATAGTAATTCGTATGGATGATTTTGCTGACAATAAGGTGACACATTGATCTATGAGGGGTAAATTTAATGAAAAAAATCTTTAGACGAGGGGTAATTTGGCAAAATCTTAATCTTTGGAGGACCAAGTTGAAGGTTTACTTTTGATATATTATATCATCCTACTAAAGACATTCACACTTCATGTTAATGGATTGTAACAATCGTTTCAGGCAGAAATACTTGCAAAATACAAGCCCACATTGAATTCAACATTGCTGATTGCAAACCTGAAGCAAGTGAATGATACCACCACAAAGGCTTTAGAATATTTCAAGAGCACAAGACACATTATGCTATACTACGAAGACGTTGTCAAAAACCGAACAGTAAGTCACACCATGTCTGCATGATTGATTCGTACTTCATCATATGCTTATAATAAAAAAATAAAGGTCTATTGATGGTTCAATTGTTTTCAGAAATTAATGGACGTTCTGGAGTTTCTAAAGGTTCCTCAAATGAATTTAAAGAGTCGTCAGGTGAAGATTCATAGAGGATCATTATCGAGCCAAGTTGAAAATTGGGATGATGTGAGCAAAGCACTGACCGGCACGAAATATGAGAATTTCCTCCATGAAGATTATCGTAGGTAAACTGACGGGTATGTACATACCGCGTTTTGCCTTTTCTTTTTTAGCATTCTTCTAATCTTTGCTCGCGAGTCGCCACAAGAGCCAACAGGAAAGCAGCTACCCTGTTGAAAATTTTGCATTGCCCCTCTCAGTTTTGTGTTCTTAATTTCTCTCCCAATTCAATTAAATATTTAATTCATTCTTTGTAATTTTTCTACTTTACTGTTTTGTTGAACACTTGTATTGAAGCCATCAAGAGAATTTGCAATTTCAATTTGTCAAATTTTATTTATTAATATTGTCAAAGGAGAGCACAATTGTCTTTTGAGGGAATTGAAAGTCACTGACGTTTATAATATATCTTGTTTAGGTGCAAACAGCTGTGGGCATTTAGATGCACATTCACCACTTGTTTATTTTATATATTATTTTCACGTGTTATGAATCAAAGGTGGCAAATGGAAGGAAGCTATAGGTAAGAAGCTTCAGATTAAGAGAAAATCTCATTATTAAATAGATGCAAATTTGACTATGTGAGTGATAAATGCTATATTTGTTATATACTTTTTTTTTTTTTTACAAAGTATTTATTGTTCATCTTATCAAGGCAACTAATTGTAACTAACTGTGCAACTGTCTAATTAACTCACATAGCATTGTAGGTAATATTCATCATGGTTGGTTACGGTGTAGTACTTGAGAACAAAAAAGAGTTATATTTTGTCCTATTATTTAGTACATGGTTTTTGAATAAATCGAATATTAGGCATTAACTTTTTTTTGTTTTTTTTTATAACAATTTTCTACAATTATGTAAGTAAGGGGTCCGGTACGACTATTTACCTAAGAAGTAGTATGCGAAATAAGGGAGTAGGTGCTGATATGAATATTTTGGTGAATAATAATAGAGTTAAATAAATTTTTAGTTTTATTAATTTATCATATTTTATTTATTATTTTTATAAATACAACAATTTTATAAGAAGTAAAATCCTTGTTAAACAGAAAATGATGTTTTCCACCTCGTTTCATTCATGTAATACAAAGGTAGTCAAAGGAGGCACATATAAAAGTCTTCAACCGCTTTCTAAAAAAGCACCGGCAAAATTTGACACGGTAGCTTCAATATCTCACTCACACGCATACTCGTTTTTGACCTGGTCGCGTTCCCAAACAACATGCAAATGCAACGTTCCAAGGCACTACCACCAATCACAACTACTGCTTTTAAAAACATATGGAATTGGGTTATAGACGTTGTACGGAGATTTGGAACCAACCCACCGTTGAATTCAAAAGGTGTGAATTGAATCCTTAAATTGAAAGTTTTTCATAAAAGCGTGCGTTCATAATCATCATCAATCAGGGTTATGATGTTATGTTGTCTGTGAAATAATATTATTACATCAACCTATTATTATTATTCTAGAGTGGAGTAGAAGCTGTACCAAGCTTTTGGATTAGAATGTAGGTTGGATCAAACATTTTATTTAACTCTACTTTCCATATTATTTGTTCTGAAAATCTTGTAAATGTTACTTCCCCTGTTAAAGGTTTTTTGACTTATTTTCTGTTTACCAAAATAAATTAAGGATAAAACTATCGGTGTAATATATATTGTCCTAACGCATTTTTAGAATAAAATTCATTTTAAATAATAAAATGATTAGTTTCATCCGCTCAAAATAATCAATAATTAATGTTACATATGCGTATACGAAATAGATTACAATGTGTTAATATCAATAGTTAATTTTTATTTATTAGAATTTGAAATATTTTACTCTAATCTTTAATGTGATATTGTAAATCTATGTCTACACATGGGTTGAAAAATATAGATAATACGTAGTTGTATGTATTTTGCATTAACTTGTCATTTATTCGTTGGTTAACAATAATTGCTCAAATTCTTTCTAAAAAAATAATTGCTCAAATAAATAAGATTTAGAATCTTAAATAATTTCTATTCAGCTGTTTTAAAATTAGACAAGACTCAACATTTAACTAAACCAAAACCACCAATAACTTTATGAAGAAATATTGATGGGGGAGTTTGAACTCGACAACATTGAATAATCTACTAATGTTGGTGTCCAAAAAACAAAACATAAATTTCATGTACAAGTTCAATAAATAGAGAATACAAAACTAAAGTTGAGATGTCAAAGAAATGTTAGTATATTAGTTTTAATTTTAACATTTTTCTTTAGGATTTGAACCAAAAAGTCTTTTAATTTCTTCACCATATTCCTTTCTACTGTCATTATTTTTTTTTGACACCCTCCACGTTACACATGACATCCTTCATCATCTTTTTAGTTATTTAGTCATGACACATATTTTGAATTTGTCGATGATTCCGTTTATGTTAACTAATATGTGTAGAATTAGTACTCTTTGACTCAATTTTGAAAAAAAATTATTGAATTTAATTGTGAGTAGGATGTGGAAAAATAAACAAACAACTCTAATCATAAGACTACAATCGACCTTTATTCTAATATATGCCCTAATTTTAAAATCTAAGAGGAGAAAAATTAGCGATGAAGTATTATGTCATAGTAAATGACACACAACTTATATCCTATATTATTTTTCATTCTCTTCAAAAATCTCCTTACGTGACCGTCAAAGTGTTTGCACATAGCAAAAATTTGTTAGCTTATCAAATCTAACCTTCGTCCTCGATCTAGTTCGAATCAACATGCTTTTTATTGAACCAAATAAACTAAAAACAACAAAATGGAATTTCAATTGACATAAAACAAGTGAAGGCAACCTCCACATACATTATACTATTGTGACCATTCCTCCAAAAGATGAGACACATATGACAAATTTAAGAAGAAAAAAAAAAAGAATGAATGGCAAATATCTTTATTCGAAAAATGAGATTAGGAAAAAAAGAACTTCTCCTGGTTTTGATTAAAAGTTGAAAGACATTTGAGTTCGAAATTACATTCAAAATTTAAAAACAAAAAAGTGATTCATTACCTGACCTCAATCAAACGGGTCTAAAATTAAAATATTGAAGTGTGGGGGTGTGAGGATATGGTAGCCGCAGTGGGTGCAAGTTGCAAGTAGGCAGGCTAGTAGGAAATAAGTAGGAGCCGTTGATTGAGAAGAATGGGTCCCACAGCACGAGACATAAGTTGAAAAATACCTGTTCACGGACGGCTAAGTTAAACGACGTTACAATCGATGTTATTACTCTTTTAACCCCAGATCCAAAGGCAAGTGGGTGTTGGTGTATGTAAAAAGTATAGTGTGTATGTATGTATCTATCTAATCTCGCGTTGTAATTGTTGTTTTCTTTAAAACCCAACCCTATTACCATTCTCTTTCTTTCTTCTTCTCCTTCTCTTCTCTGTCTTTGTCTCTCACTCTCCTTCTCTCTGTTAAGCTACTTGGACCATACACCAGGTGAGAGAGAGAGAGAGAGAACAAAGAGTAAAGAGAATAAGAGAATAAAAATTCACTTTCATATGGCTCAACAAAGTAACACTGGCGATCTGAATCAGCATCCTCAGCAGCAGCAACAGCAGCATCAGCAGCAGCAACAGCCATGGGCGCAGCCGCATCAGTATCAACAACAATGGATGTCTATGCAGTATCCTGCTACTGCTATGGCTATGATGCAGCAACAGATGATGATGTATCCTCAGCATTACATGCCGTATGTTCATCCTCATCATTATCAGCCGCCACATCAGCAACAACCTTCGCCGCCGCCTCAGAGTCATCATAACCACCATCATCATCAGCAGCAGCAGAAACAAGTCTCTCCCGATGAGATCAAGACGATCTGGCTTGGTGACCTTCACCATTGGATGGACGAAACTTTTCTTCATAACTGCTTTGCTCACACCGGAGAGGTTTACTCTCTCTCTATTAATTAATTGTTATAGTTTGAATGTTGAAATTCAATTTGTTAGATTTGGTTTCATAAGTTGCTTTCATTGGTTTAATTTAATATTATCAGCATATCTTGTGATGTGAGTTTCTGTTTTATATAAATGATCTTGATTTAATTATTGCTGGAAGTTACTAGGGTACAATACTTCATTGTTTAATTTGCCGATTTGACATTTTTATTTTTGGTTGGTATTGGATTGATTCAATTCATTCGTGAGCATTTTGATTAACCAATCAAATCACGATTTGATTTCTTAAGCTATGGCCTGAACTTTAATTTAACTTCATTGATCTTTTTGTGTCTGATTAGGGTTTTCCCCTTTTCTATCCTTGGCATTGCCACTTAGGTAGGTCTACTTTTGGTACCCTATGTGGTCCCCTACAGTCTGAAGGCTGATAGCGTGAAGCTGTTGACCCATGTTTTTACTAGACTTGCTAGTATAACCTAGATCTATTAATTGTATTCTGAAAAATGGGACTAATGTAAATCATTATTTTTGTTCTCTGATGTATTTTGAGATATTCACATGTTAAATTTGAATAGCTGACATTGACAATGAGACATTGCCTTTTATGGGCATTCATGAAGAAACCTTTTTGTTTGTCATATTCTGATTAGCTTCTTGATATGAGCTTGAACCAAAGTTTGTGCACTGCCAAGCGAAGGTTTTTTATGTTGTGTTGCCTTATATGCAGGTTGTATCGGCCAAGGTCATACGTAATAAGCAAACTGGTCAGTCGGAGGGATATGGATTTATTGAGTTCTATTCGCGAGCGACGGCTGAGAAAGTCTTGCAGAACTATAATGGTACTATGATGCCAAATACAGATCAGGCTTTTCGTCTGAATTGGGCTTCATTCAGCGCTGGTGGCGGTGAGAGACGTTCTTCTGATGCTACTTCTGATCTCTCTATATTTGTGGGGGACTTGGCAATAGATGTTACTGATGCTATGCTGCAAGAGGTGTTTGCTAGCAGATACTCATCTATTAAGGGAGCAAAAGTTGTCATTGATTCTAATTCTGGCCGTTCAAAAGGCTATGGTTTTGTTAGGTTTGGTGATGAAAATGAGAGGACAAGAGCAATGACTGAAATGAATGGTGTTTATTGTTCTAGCAGGGCGATGCGAATAGGTGTTGCAACACCCAAAAAAACTTATGGAAATCCCCAACAATATGCTTCACAAGGTTTTTGTTATTTAATTGTTATCATGCTTGCATGTGAAGTAATGTTATTATGTTACACTCTGCTCTCTCAGTGTTAACTTCTTATTTATATGGTTCCGCTTAAATCAACACCTACCTTTTCTGTTGCAAATACCCTAAATTTTCGTTTTAACTGAAAGGAGGTCCCAGTAATTTAATTTCCTTGCTGGCTGTTGATATTAATATCTTCTTTTTAGTTACTTGTTTAATTTGGTTTGTGCAAATTTATTTTTAAGTTGGTTAAAATTTTAATATTAACATGTATGATGAATAAGCTGTAACTTGTAAGTAATCTGCTTTATTTGGAAGTATGCTTTATTTGGAAGTATGCTTTATATTGCTAACAGTAATCATAGTATTCAATATTTGCTGCTTAAAAATATTTATCCGTATATTAAATGTCATAATGGTTTTTGGCTTTATGTGTGAATGGACTTGTTATTTTGATTTTTGACAATTGCTTATTGCTGATTTTTCTATGCTTTTTCACATCTTTATCTCTATTCCCTTGCCTATCTCATTATGTAAATTGTTTGATGTCTGGATGACAAGTCTGTGCTTTCTCAGCCTCAATCTATTGTTGAATGTTAGTGATATATGTTTGTTGATCTCTTTGCACAATTTAGAAACTTGGAAGCATAACGAAGCAGAAAAATTTATTGTTTATTGTATATATATTGCCAGCCTTTCTTGTATATATTGCTGACTTTTTTCTTTCTTAAACTAGCTGTGGTGTTGGCTGGGGGACACTCATCTAATGGTGCTGTGGCCCAAGGTTCCCAATCTGAAGGGGATTCTAACAACACAACTGTGAGTCTGCTTTTGTAGCTTTTTATATCTTTTAATCAACTTGTTTTGATATCTCAGTAACGGATATTTGTTACAGATATTTGTTGGAGGGCTTGATTCTGACATCAGTGATGAGGATCTCAGACAACCATTTTTGCAATTTGGTGACGTTGTCTCTGTGAAGATTCCAGTCGGTAAAGGATGTGGTTTTGTTCAACTTGCTGACAGGTACACTTATGGTATCCCTTAACATAGACATAGAACGTAACTTTCTCGCAAGCTATTGCAACCCCCACAGCACAGTGGGTGGTTTCTGCAAAATAGACAGTGGCATAAGTATTCCTCAAATGGGTATGAAACTGTTCAAAAAAATGGTATGGAATCCTTCTTTATCCCAACTCGTAATGGTTAAGAATCGTATAAGGACGGGGATATGACATTGAAGTAAATTGCTGTGAACTATTGCATAGGATTATAGTGGTGATTGCTATTGCAGTTACCATTAGTGCTGTCTTAGTATTATCCTTAATACTATTGCATAAGGGTATGGTATTGAAAGAAATTGCTGTGAACTATATTTCATAGGTTGATATGATTGTGATTGCTATTGCAATTATCATTAGTACTCTTTTACTTTTGCCTGGGCGAATTAGCTATTTTTTTATGCCTTCTGCTCTTCCGTAACAGAAAGAATGCTGAGGAAGCAATTCAGGCATTGAATGGAACAATGATTGGGAAGCAGACAGTGCGCCTTTCATGGGGTCGCAGTCCAGGAAATAAGCATGTGAGTTTATTTTTCTACTCTAAATTCAATTTATTGTTATATTTTTATCTTTTTGGCTATCTAATTGGTAAATTAGAGTTTCAATCTCCGCATAAATGAATCCAGATTAATGTTTGTGTACTCAATCTGTGAAACTATATCTTTTTTAGTTTGTTACTTTATTATACTTTTTCAATTATGATTTACATCTGATACTTACGTGCCAAATTATTTTATAAAATTTTCCACATTCATATCATATGCCTTCAGCATGTAATTAGTTTCCACAAAGAGTTGTCAATTAGCATATACACTTTTTAATTCCTTTGGAATAGATCTTGATTATGAAGCCCCAAAATAAATTATCATATTTTTCAAGGTAGGCAGAAATATTATTCCAAATCAAGTTTTGCAAAATCAAGTATTTACATCATTATTGAAATCCATTTCTAATGTAATTCCTTGGGAACTCACAGTGGAGGAATGATTCTAATGGAAATCATTACGGCGGCGGTCAAGGTTATGGAGGTCATGGATATGGAGGTCATGGATTTGCTGCTAGACAGAATCAGGATATAGCTATGCAACCTGCTGCTGCAATTCAAGGTGCTTCCTAACGGTCATAGCAGAATTTGGTATTGAAATAGGATGGATTTTATTGCTCTCTTAAGTGAACTGTAGTATTATTTTTAAATTTGTAGCTGGGTTATATGGTACCCAAGGTTCTTAAAATTATATTAAAAGCTATGAAGTTTTGGATTGAACTCGTCCATATAATATGGCTCGAGGTATTTTTGGTTATTTAATCGTTAGTAGACAGCCAAGATTATTTTTATTATCATCTTTACACATAACAGTGTAGAAGCTTGCAAAAATTTGAAATTGAGTGTAAAGACTGAACAATATAGAAATATTTATTTCATGTTTGATGTTAAAAATCAATAGACGAAAAATTTAGTGAAGTTTTAATTTATTTTTTGATAAATTAGAGGACGGTCTATATCTCGTGCACAACATTATCAATGTTATATGAAAAATGACAAACATCTAAGCTTTAATCGGGTTCGTACATAGTTCACTTTGTTGTATATTGTGTTTTAAACAAAAGTAAAATTTATCTACTGATATGATATATTGTGTTTGAGTTGACAGTTGTCTATTATCTTTTTTTTCTTTCTTAACAATGCTATTTAGTACGTTGGTATGAATCACTTTCCTTTTTTGTTGTTGTAAACTATCTCTATCTGGAAGACTGGAATTAAAAAAGATATTGCGTTAGTATCGATTTCTAATTCCGATAATGCGAAGAAAATATACAAGGACATGATGAAAATAAATTAAATGTTTTTAAACCAGGAAATAAACCCAAACTTCAGAGATGATTTTAAATCTAAAATAGGTTCATTTATTAAAAAAACAAAAACAAAAATAGATTCAATTGTTTTCTACTATCAATATAAGAAAACAACGTGTTATGAAAATTACAATGTTTCCAATTTAAATTTTGGCTTTTTGTTTTATTTAAGGATTAAAAAATAATATACTTTAAAGTAATAACATAGTTATTTAATTCAAATAATAATAATAATAATAATATAGTTCAAATAATAATATACTTTAAATAGTAATAACATAGTTATTTACTTCAAATAAAATAAACTACAAAAAAAACTGTATTTAAAAAACTGCACAAAAAACCACAAACATTTTCTGCACACAAAAAAACTCCATAAAATATTTAAAAATCCTACACAAAAAAGTGCATATAAAAACTGAAAAAATTGCATATCAAAACTGAATAAATATTTTATGATATTTTATTTTATTTTTAATTTCAAACACTTTTAAAAATATGTGATAAATATTTATCAATGATAAATATAAAAAAAATATTATAATTTTAATAAAATTAAATAAATAATAAATATAAAAAATGACGAGATAAATATTTAGGGTTTAGGGTTTAGGGTTTAGAGTTTATTGATAATATAAAAAAAATATAGAATAAATGTTTGTTATTAATAAATAAAATAGTTTTTTTATTTGAAATATATACAAGACACTATAAAATATCGACCACGTTGACTTGTAGTACACACGAATATGCTAGTTTTTATTATATCAAAATGTGAATTTTTTTTTTTATATATTTTTTCTCTATTAAAAATAATTTTATTCAAAATACTACTAAACACTAAATATAGATTCCAAAACGAAATTTAAATTGTAATTCGCCGTGGTAAGAAAGCCTATCTTCTTCTAGACCCAATCATTTATTACCTTTTTGATTATAAAACTATTCATATTGTGATTAGAAAGTAAAATGTGTTCAAAATAAAAAATAATATATATATTAATCAGTACAGTATACCATTTTGCAGACTAATGTAGTAGGAAGAGATTGTGAAGGGGTAAAATTAGAAATCGTCCATCTTTCTTTGCGTCCAAAAAATTGGGTCGTTGAGAGAATTGCTTTAACTGTTTGGCCCTCCGAGATTTCTTCAAATTTATCCATTTATATGTAACTGCTATTAAATCTACCTGTCACACTATTTATTTAGTTTAAACCATAGTTCAACTGGGAGATATAGTTAAAAAATTTGTTTTGAATATGAAATTAAAATCTTATAATTATGTAAGTTAATTGTGATAAAATTTATTATTTTTTATTAAAAAAAATAATTTTATAAATTATATTAGAATCTATATATATATATAAGGGAAGGGAATAGTAAATTCTTATATAATTTTTCAAATTCAGCTACCTTAAGTGAAATTACAATTATATAAATTGAAAGTGATTATATAAAAAAATATAATAAATTAATGTCATACATAACAAGAATATTTAATTTATTCCTAAAAGAATATTCAACACCAGTCTTATTGATACTATTGTCATCTAAATAACATGTGTGCACTATCTAAATACATACTATTTTCATAGTTAAATACATACATACCCTAGACACTATCTATGACCACGACTATTCTCAAGACATACATACTATATTCATCTAAATAAAACCTGTGCACTATCTATGACCATGGACTATTCTCTAAATAAAGATTGCTTTGAAGGATGTTAAATTATGTTTTTTTTTATATAATTTAAAGAAATTGAAATAATATATATAGTTGCAGTTGCATACAATTAGTCTTGGATGAACAGGAGGCAGAGCATTACACATGTGATTTAAATGCAGTTTATTTACTTATAATTTATGAGCTGTACAATTAATACTAAATAATAAATTTAGTTAGCACAAAAAAAAAATAGATTTTTTGGTCAAATAATAAATTTAGTTGACAACAACAAATTTGTCTGCATTATTGGATGTTCTATATATTAAATAATAATCACAAGTTTTATAAGAAACTAAGAATTCTATCTAAACTATTTATATTTCCAGAAGCAAATTTTATAAACTCAACTACAATTTTTTTCATATACTATTTATGGTCAATGAGCATCAAGAGGGGATGAATTTCAAATTATTTAATTTAATGAATCAATATCTATCACTAAGTAATCTGGAATGGAATGTCGCCCAAGAAACAAAATGACAAATCAGGCACATAATTTTTTCACCATTTGAGGTCTTTTGTGATTTTATTCATCTTACAACTACCATGACATAAGGGTTACAACTAATCAAAAGCAAATCAGAATTAGATTTCTTAACGATTTGGTTCATGACGGAGGTCTTTGAATATATCAACATCATTAATATTTTTTTGGGTTATTGAAACATGAAAATGATCCACATATAATTACCGTGGACATGATATATTCCAAAAAAAAAAAAGTTTAGTCTAAGGCTATATTGACGATATAAACTTATTTGCAAACTAAATATCATAATTTATAACTTTATAGCTTATGATAAGCTGGACAATAATTTTTCTTCTATCTGTATTTGTTAATATATATAAAAATTACGTTTAAATCTTTACTGAAATCGGTGATTTTGGGTGTTCGATAAAATGTGTCTCTACTAATTTAAATTTTTATTTATAGAAAAATTAAACATTTTCGATCGCAGTAAATAGTCTCATTTTGCTTGGTAATCGAGACAAAAGATAATTATAAATACATTTTTACAAAAGACAAAACTCTTTAGTTCTTTAAATCATTGAGATATATTTTTACAAAAGAAAAAACCATTTAGTTCTTTAAACTCAAAAGGAGACTTCTATTCTGATATCGAGGTTCGAACAATCAAAAGAAACATATATTCTAGATGTGAAATTGGTTTAGCAATGGAACATAATAATAAATCACTACAATCTAGAGGGTTTTTTTATTCAAATAATTCATATTTAAAAAAACAAAACCAAAATATCTCCTTTTAAAAATAATACAGCAAAATGTTTTTTTTTTAAAATTATAAGTCGCCATTTGAAATGGCGACTTCCTAAAGAAAATTCAAATTTCAAATGACGACTTCCAATATAATTTTTAAAATAAATAAAAAATTTCAACTGTTATCTATTAAAAAAAAAAAGAATTTAGAATTTCTTAACAAAGTCGCTATTCTAAATGGCGACTTATAATTTTAAAAAAGTAATAATAAAAAAAATATTTTGGTATATTATTTTTAAAAGGAGGTAGTTAGATTTTTTAAAAAAAAAAAAAAAAGTCATTGATAAAAAATTCCCCGTCTAGAATCCTGTGGATTTGGTACATTACATCGTCATGGTTGTGCAAGTGGCCAAATTGATAGAAATACGTTTTGAGAGAATGTGTGCTGGGCTAGCCGCAATGTGATCCACAATTGAATTATGAACTTAAAACAATTATGATAATTGTTGACAAAAAATATATTGTATTTTGGTAGCACACTAGGATTATAAAACTTCAAACTTTAAATACTATCTAACCACTCTTAATATCATTGGTCTTAAAGAGACCATGATTAGAAAGATTGAAATTGAAATTGAAAGGGACATTGATTGTTTCTACATGGTTTATCATAAATTATATATAGATATTTCATAATCGTAATAGTCGGAAAAGAACAGAGGAGATATATGGTTATTTATATATTGGACATTTTTGTTACATTTTCGTGCAACGTGTTTAAATTCAATTATCTTTTGTTCAAGTGCTAGCCTCATTTATAATTTATCCTCATAAATAAACATTTATAATATTCATCTTATTATAGGTCAATATGTCTTCCCATACAGTTCGTAAAAAATTGCAACCAAAACTCTCAATAACAAACAAGAAAATGAAAGAATTCCACTGTCCAGCTAAATGAATGAGAAAAGTCTTATTTTTTTTGTCTAAAGGTGGAAATATGCCCGTTCAAATATTATATATTTTCTTATTTTTAGTTTTCAAAATTTGTAAACGTAACAAAAAAATTTAGGGGCAAAGCTAAACTTCAGCTCTAGTTGAATAAGAGTTGCTTTAAGGATGGACATTTTAACCAATGAAAAGTGTCATGATATGTAGCTCATTGATATTCTTCTTGTTGGCATTTTGGATTTATACATATCAACCAGTATTATGTGCGTGTGATTGGTCTTCAATTCATGAAGATTTTCAGGGTACTAGTTGATTATAAATTTTGAGAATAATGATAGCAAACACACTTTTTAATATATTCATTTTATCGGTCAAAATTATATGGTTTAAAATTGAGATTAACGTGAATTTGTGAAAGTTATGTAAATTTTAACTAATAAAAATTAGGGTGTTAAAAAGTGTATTAGAGAGTATGATATTATCCCTCTTCAAATTTTAAATATGGTATAAGAAATTTGAAGTATGTATTTTGTGTTCTTAAACTTGTATTTGATTTATTCTTAAACATGAAAATGTTATTTTAAATATTGGTAAATGATTATCTTGTTGCATACGTGTTATTGATTCAAAAATAAAGATATGAATATCGTGATACATATTTATGTCTGTTTTATTTAGTATATAATATTCTACTATAAAATATGATTTTAAGTGTTTAAAATGTATTTTAAACATGACAAATAAATATAAGTATGGGATTTACAAAAATTTGTGACAATGATATTAGCCTTAAGCATGCCTATAACTGTTAACATATGTGTTTGTATAAATTTATTAAAAAAATTATTATTTAAAATGAGTTTATGTCGTTTTATAATAGCAAGTAAATTCTCTTATCAGAGGATGACTCATAATTTTTTTTAAACAAATCAGATACATTTTGAAAATAAAAATGCTTTAAAAAGATGAGTTTCTTTTTATTCTCTTAAATGAATACAATGTAGTCAAGCTTTTAATAACCTAATAATGAGCATCGTAATTTCTTAAAGGAAAATGTTGTCTTTAAATGACAAAAGGAAAAAATGGGGATCATAAATCCTAAACCTTAGCTTAGGAAGTATTCGATTCCTAAAAACATTCAAATTATTTTTTTTAAACGAATAGGTATTATTAAAGAGTCTCAAATTGAATTAGATATAAGAGATAAATATGTGTTTATAAGTAAATATAATTTTCACATTACAAGTCGGTTTTATAGAGATTGGATTATATCTAACTCAAATTTTAATATAATATCATAGTCTATTAAAGATCCGTTAGACTATCTACCATGAGATTATAGCTATTGATTCACTCTGGTGACTTTTCAGTATTCAATCTTGAACGTGAAGTGATGTGTTAAAAGAGTCTCACTTTAATAAAATAACATATTTACACATTTTATATATATGAACAATTATTACCTTATAAGTCGATTTTTTAGAAGTTGAGTTAGACTCAACTCATATTCTAATAAGTATAGTGTCAATAAATGAATTTTAAATGTGTGGAATGGTTACATGAACATCTAATATGATATAGTTATATTGTTTTAGTTATCATTGTTTATGTCTTAATTGTTAACGTTGACTGAAACAATTAATGATTTTTTAATGTTCAATTCAACCTTTATAAGTTTCTTATCTGAAATCAATTATTTACTCCATGATATCTACATGTGATAATTTCTTACTTTTGTTTTCGAAAAATATACTTCAATTCCTCCACTCACATTTTTTTTATAGAGATCTAAAGGTGGAGAAAAATATTATAGGAAAATACAAGATGAAAATGATAAATGACGAATATTAATTAAAAGTTAAACTTTTGTATATATTTATGAGGAATTTAACTTATGTTAAGAATTAACTGCTTGCTTAATTTTATGGGGGAGTCTAATTCTTTATCTATAAATATTATTTTGTTCATTATTTATCCATTTAAAAAAATTTAGATTTATTCTAAAAATTTATCATCATAACAAATGAGAAGATTGTTGTGATAAAAACTTTTTTTATATATATTTTAATGACAATAAAATTTATAAAGCAAATGTTAATTTTTTTTAATAATGATCTAGTGATATTTAAACTTAAATTTTATGAAAGGAACAAGAACTTCATAAATGAACAAACTAACTGCTACTCACATCAACAATGTTTTTGTTATCTTGGATGTCAAATTTCAAGTTCAATTTTTCTTATGCCTCTTGAAAGGAACATTCTCATGATATAATACTTTTATTATCCTCACGAATCATCTTTAAATAAATTATATAAGGATAAAGAACAACTTTTTATGAAGAAACTTTTGAAGAATTAATTCAATTATCACATTTATAATTGATAAAAATGTTTGCTGTAAAACAAAAGAATGTTTTATTTATCTAGAGATGAATGTCGGACTAAAAATACAAGGATGCAACACTTACATTGCGCCAACACTATTCATAAGGGTTTGATGAATGACATATTTGTATTTTGTGCTCTAGTTTAAGTTGTTTTATGTTTGCACACATGGTGTTTGTTAGAAAGTCTCAACATTGTTGGATTTTTTGAAATAGTGTTTTATGCGCAGAATTGGTAGTGCCTGTCATCAATTTTTACTTCCTTTTCTCTTCCAAACAAATCGATTCTAGAATGCGGTGAGTTTGGCTAGATTTGAGACCGCCTATACTAGAGTTTTTTATTCAAATAACTCATAATTAAAAGGAAAAAAAAAACACTAAAATATCCCCTTTTAAAAACAATATACAAAATGTCTTTTTCTTTTTATACATAATTTAATTTATTGGTGTTTATAATTGACTAATGAGAGAGTATTTAACTTGATTCATATACTACCTTTGTTCATAAATATAAATTTTTATTGTAAATTTCACTATGATTAAATAAAGTTGATAGTATAATTAATGTATCTATGTTGTATAAAAAATGATTAAAATATTATTTGTGTATTGATATATTCAATAATAACTATTATTTTATGAATGATTGTTTACATTAGATAGTAATAATTGAGTGATCTCTGAAACCTTTTTAATAGAAGATGAAGATGAAAAGAGTGTTTGAGTAATGATACTAAAGTGGGTGATGAGAGTGATAAATAGCCATTGATTCATGAAGAAAAGAAACGTCCGGGTAGATTGAAAAGGAGGTACTACATGTTGTCTTGCATAAATATACACACATGGACTAAGAAAAGGTTTGAGCAACTTAAATACTCTTAAATTACAAGACAATTTATCACCACATTTTCATTCAATACACATAAATATGATTAAACTATTTTATATATAATTAATTTATAATTGATATTAGACTTAATCAAAAAGAAAGAAGGAAAAAAAAAAAAAAACTAGAATTAATGTGAGTAGGGAAACCAATGGGTTAGTCTTGCAAAGGCTGCTGCTTGTTCTTCCAATAATAAGCAGTAAGTCTATTCCTTCACTCAAAAAGTCAATCTTTCCCACTCATTCTGTCTTTCTCCTTTCCAACTCTCTCTCTTTATATATAAATTACCTCTTCACATTCGAACCGACACCCATTTTCCTTAACCACCATGGAAGTGGAAGTGTTTGTACCACTTGATTTCAACTTCGACAGCAACACTTCCTCTCCATACATAACCGCTCCTTCAAGTCCTCAACGCTTCGCCACCAACTTCTTCTTCAGTGCTCCTACAAGCCCTTCTCGCGTTTCCCCTCTCTTCCCTCAACAATCCTCTTTTCCTTCTCACAACAACACCTTTCCCAACCACGACGATTTTCAATTTGATTTCAGCGGTAATATCCAAACAGAATCTCTTTCCGCCGCTGATGAACTTTTCGATGGTGGAAAGATCCGTCCTTTCAAACCACCCCCGAACGACAGACCAGTTTCTCCGACGACGAGAAAGAAAAAAACGGTTGAAGATCCCGAGAGAGATTCAAACCCGTTTGAAGCTGCAATCGAAGAAACGTTGAGAAGAGAAGAAGAAAAAAGAGGAAGAGAAAGGGTTTCGTCTTCTTCTTCTTCTGGTCGGAAAGGAAGTAGGTCGTTGTCTCCTCTGAGAATCTCCGACATCGTTGTTGATTCCGATGATAAAGATGTTTCTGTTTCTGTTTCTTCCTCTGCAAGTAACGTGAAATCGTTCTTATCGTTCACGAAAGGTTATAGAAAATGGAGGATAAGAGATTTTCTTCTGTTTAGGAGTGCTTCTGAGGGAAGAGCGAACGAAAAAGATCCTTTGAGAAAATACACGGCTCTGTCTAAAAAAAGTGCGGTGGTGGAAGATGATGTTAGTGTTAGGAACTCAAGTTTCCGGTCTACGGAGAGTTCCGGTTCATTTTCGAGGCGGCGTGGACCGGTTTCGGCTCATGAATTGCATTATACGCTGAACCGGGCTGCTACTGAAGAGATGAAGAAGAAAACTTTCTTGCCTTATAAAAGGGGTTTGTTAGGGTGTCTCGGTTCTAATCATCATATGAATCATATTTCTAAGGGATTTGGCTCTTTCACACGTTCTTAATCACTCATCATAATCCACATATCTTCTTTCTATTGTTTTTTCTTTCTTTTTTTAATGCTTCTCTGTTGCCAAACATCTTTTTCTCATTTTCTTCTTCTTGAGATTGAAATTTGTATGAACATAATTAAACGTACACCCTTCATACACAAACATATATTAAAGGTTCCTTACCCATGCATTGCTAGAGCTAGACAATTGAGTTTCATCTTTATCTAATTTAATATTTGTCAAATTCATTGTTTTTATTTGCTATATTTTGCACAATTAATTTACATGTTAGCTAGCTATTTGATCAATTGTCTCAGTTATATTATTTTTCTTCTTGTTTTAGTAAAGATATACTTAACTCAAATAATTATGAGATTATTTTTGGTACGAATTTGAAACAAAACCTTTTTTGAAAGGAAAAAAAAAAGGAAATTGTTTGCAATTTCAGAGTTATGTCTTTATATATATGTATCCTCTTAAGGTCAAATTACCATATTACATCAATCAATCTCATTGATTTAAAATTGAATGGCTCAGCTTTCACAATTAGTAAATCAACTTTAAACATCGATGAAGAGATGTAATTGGTGTGATGGAATCTATTTCAAATTTGGGTACCACACAAGGCTTTTTTTGTTGGTGAAAGGTACTGGTAGTATAAATGAAGAATGATAAGAGAACATGGTTGGCGAAAAGAATGAAGAGAAAACCTCAACGTGGAAAGTACACAAGAAAAGTGGGAAGCTTTTAGTGTACAATAATCATTAAGCTGAAGAATAATGATCGCAAAATGTAATACAGTAAATTTTTGTTGTTGTTGATTTGGGCAGCAAGCCAGAGTCAAATTAAAGTTAAAAAGTGATGGTAAAGCATGTGATTATTTCTCCATCACTACAGCATGTAATGATTGATGATGACCGCTTAATATGTAGAATAGTCGTAAACAACCTTTTCCACCATGTAATTTCACGATTTTGAGTATTAATTCAGATTGGATTGTTTAAATTTTAAGATTAGATTTATAAAATCTATCTTTAAATTTAGAATATCTAATTATTATTAAATGATCGAAATACGTGTAACACTATATAATCACATTATATTAATCTTTTCTGTACTTTTAACGAAATTGAGATTATGAATGTCTACCGTACACACAAGCTTTAAGAAAAAACTAAAAGAAGGTTCTTAGGATACACTTTTAATTTTTCATATAATCTTTATGCTATATTATGGGTGGAAATATTGTTGATCGAGTTAAACTTAATTTTTAATGGTCTTATCTTTTTTTAAAATTTAAGGTTTAAATTTGATTGGTTATATTATAAGTTTTTCTTTGTATTTGATTGAGTATCTTAGAGCATCTCCAACATAGTCAAATAAGTTCATTATATAAAATTCTATCAGTTTTTTACAAGTTCACTATTGTAGATGTGTCTAGCTGTCAGATTATCTTTTTATTTATTAATTTACGAATAATAATAAATGTATGAGGGTGATAGACCCTATTGAATGAATCCGTGTGATGTGTCATGTTGGAACTCATTTAATGAATTAAATGAGTTTACTGTTATAGATTCTCTTAGATCACTTGATATAACTTGTAAGCATGCTAGAAAAATTATATTATTGGTGAAATTAATTTACACATAATTTTTGGAAAATTCTCTTATTTTTTATTGGATTGTATAAAGAAACAACATATGTAAACACTTACTATACGATAAGTATTTATTGAATAAATGCTTAAATTATTTATTCAAACATCTCATAAACGACTTAAGATTGAAAGATTTTTAGAGAAGAAATTAATATATTGTAGAACATGATGATAAACGAAGTAACATAACAAGACTTAAAAAAAAATTAAAAAAAAAACGTGTGTGTAAAGCTATGAATTTTGTTTACTTGTCTCTGAACAAACTTCAAACGTGCCAAACGACTTACCAGTGAATGTCAATTCATAATAAACCAACTGAAATGATGATAATTACTCAAAATGTAATTTTTGTACAGGAGAAAATAAATAATTTTCACCTTTGTCTTCTTTCATATTTTACCAAACACGGTCTTAAGTTGTTTAGATGCCACTATTGATAACGATGCTACGTAAGTTGATACCGTATGACCCAAGAAACAAGTAAAAAACAAATGCAAAAAGTTTATGAGCATTATTTAATGTCACTTAACAAAGATATAAGTGGTTATAACTCATAGCAGCAATTTTTCGTACAATTGGACCACTGCACTGTCCACATGAGCTGCTTCCAAGTTCCAACTCACTCACGAATAAGTCATGGCCCTTAACATAAATACTAATTAAATTATCAAAAGCAGAGCACATTACACAAATTGGACGAAATGATCAACCAGGTGCTTGCTCATAATAAACACAGTTGGTTAATTGTACTGTATTATTACTTTAGAGTTATTAATAATTTGGGAAAAATTGTAAGAGATATACCTCAATAATAATTTATTAAGAATAACACGTTCATCTTATAAATCGATTTTATAAATATGAATTATGTCCGATATAAAAATTAAGATAAATGATTTACTTTAGTGGGTTAAATTTTCAGAATAATTTAAAATTTCATGGGAGAAAAATAAAGGATAGAGGAAGAGGAAGATTATTAAGTATTATATATAATCCCAAGTTCATCACGCAGTCTCTCAAAAGAAAAAAAAGAAAGCTAAAGTCTTTTACGAAAAGAAAGTGTGAGAGGATGAACCAACTAAGGCAAGCCTGTAATGCTGTCTTTTTGTAAAGGCTACGTAGAGTGAAGAGCACAGAGACCCTTATGATTATGAAGCTCTTTAGTAGTTAAAAGTCTACACTACTTTTGGAATTTAAGTATAAGTTATAGTTTGATATTCAATATAAATTAATTGAGCATTGAATATATTAACTTGAGATACCATATTTTTTATTTTTAATGTTTGTGGTTGATTTGGGAGTCGTCTAGACTCTCAATTAGTGTATGAGACATCTGATTTAACATATATGATTTTCTTTATTTTTTAATATTAATGTCTACATATGTGTCCACGTCAACAAATTAATAAGATTAAAGCTGAAAATTTGAAGAATAGAAAGATGTATTTGATTTTTGGTGAGCCAGAGATCAGTATAACAATATTCAATACTTTCAAAGCTAATATACTGATTTACCCGTTTTTATCTATGGTTCGGGTATCGTATGAATACTACTATCTATATACATGTGAATACGCATTGTCACAGCTTCTTTCTTATTGTTATATTTTTATATTCCTTGTAGTTTTACTAGAGTTGACAAATTGACCTGCTTCGATTGGGGGATTTGCCATGACATTTTAAATCTACACTTTATGTTATTGTTGTTGTGGTTCTGGCTGAAGTAACTAGAGAGGTTGAAATCCAACCAATTAAACTTCACAAAAAACATAAATCAAAACTAACAGGAAAAAATCTTTTAAAACAAGACAAAATAGACAAATATTCTGTTGGTCCCAAAATAATGTTATTTTATTTTTTGCAAAGAAAAAATTCATAAAGTTTGTATTTAAATTATTTACATTTCAATGTAAAGAAATGGTAAAAAAGTTTTTATATAAAATTTTCATAATTTTTTTACATAGGGTTTAATATTTAATTTAAAAAATGTGAAATGTTTATTTACACTCATAGATAGAAGAGAATTTGACAAACTTGCATTGCATTGCATAAAATATGTAGACAAGCTTGCACCAAAAAAAGAGGAGACAAACGTCACTATCAGCCAAAACTATTGACTCCTTCATTTCAAATTCAGACCTAAATAAAAGAAGACAAGTCAAGTAAGGCACATATGCTGATTTTAATTTTGATTCATTTTTTTGTTTTAAGTGAAAATATAAATAAAAATATATATAAATAAAACAAACGTGATATACTAACAACAATTTAATTATAAAGCAAAAGAAAGTTGTTATAGAAAGAAAAAAAAGCCAAATATATGGGTTATATTGAACGGGAAGTCAACTCTATATGGGTTTCTCGTTTCTACTACATAGATTACTTATTTGTTTACCGAACCACAGATTATTTAGAAACGGGCCATCATTTATCCAAAAAAAATAAAAAGAAACGGATCATTAGTGTATGTTAAATAAAAAGAAATGGGCCACGGCATGATCTAAAGTTTCAGTCTAGATGATTCTAAGTTTTTGGTTTTCAAAGTTTATCTTGAAGGCAAAAATGTTCGAAAGTCAATCAACCATTGCATATCAACGTCCACTAGGGAAGGGCCTGCGTCAAAACAACCATATATTATAGACAATTAAGATGTAAAAGGTGTAAACTGTAAAATTGAAAATATACACATCTCCCCCATCTCTCTGATTTCTTTGTTTTTGGCCTCTTCAATCTTTGCCACCCCTTTGTTTTCTTTTTGCCCTCCAATTAATAAAACACACAATATTATACAAATGTTGCAGAAATTTAACATGCATTGCACAAAAAATGGAGCAGGTACATATATTTTACATGGTACAGTCACATAAAACACTTGGGAATTAGACCCAGTTAATGCCACCATAAACAAACCAGGCATAAAGAAGTATAACCCCTCAAATTTTTGGGGAAAGACATGGCTGTTGGTAAATATTCCACATTAGTAAGGCTTACTGTAAAGCCCAAGCAAGGGTTTCTCCCTCTGTTCTACTCTTTTCCTTGCAGCCTCTCTTGCCTTGAGAGCTTCTTTTTCTTCTTCCGAGATAACCTTCAATTTTTCATTGGGTCTCTTTCTCTTACCAACAGAAAGAGATGAAGGGGCGGCTTTTGTATTTCTCATGGGATTCAAAGAAGCTCTAACAACTGGCCCAGGTAAAGGTCCATTATCATGTTTATTTGCTTTGTTTTCAACTGATTTGGATTGTGAAGTTGTCATGCCCTTTTTTGCAGACGGGACATTTCGCCCAGCATTTGATGCAAAGTGAGGTGAGGCATATGCTTCATCATGGGTCACCCACTTGCCTGTTGAAATTTCATTAAGTAAATATGCTATCAACTCAATAATATTATTACTATATATACATGTAAATGAGAAGTATAACACTCATACCGATGGCATCGGAATAGTAAAATCCTGACTTTTGATCATAGCAAAATCCATTTGTTTTATGGTAGTAATAGCCGGAACTGCTGTCAAACTCCCATTCTGCCAAATCATGCAGCAAAAATCAACATCAGGATGAAAAACCAATACAGACGTAATGAAATACACTAACACATCTTTTTGAGTTCTGGGCTTGTGTCCATGAACCAACGTATGAAGCTACATGGGTATACCACATTAAACTGCCCAGAAAAAGATCATGAAGATAGTTAGATAACAAGTAAAAGCTGCCCAAGTTTCTCAAAAACACCAGAGTGCCACTCTTTATAGCGTGGTAATTTGGTTGGGATAATAGTAATTGTGTCCAACAAACTCAAACTCCTAAGTCTACCACAAAGTTATTATTAGTCACAACCTATGAAGCAAGGACACGATACAGTGATGCGGTACATGTCAAGTACGACCCAGCCCCCATTTTCATGTATCCGTGCTTCAGAGGTCACGACAATTTCCAATCCTTAATACATAGTTTTCCATTACTCACATATATAATTCTGTGTTAACTGCAGCTTGCAAGGTAAACAATTTCAAAGTTGTAGCTCAGTTGGAACATCCACTTATAGAAGGCAACCCCTGGGCCCCCACTTTATCAATCCTAACACCTTCTGTAATGAATGCAATGATTCCTAGTCACCTTAGTAAAGAAGTGTGGCATAATAAGTTTGAAGATCTGCTTGGAAAGACCGCATAATATTCATTTAAAAAAAGACCAGAAATTGCGCTCTCCTAATTGAGTTGTCACTAAAATTATTTTTTCTTTGTAATTTGTATAAGGCACCAATTCATTCCCCAGAGTATCAGCCTATTAGATCTAAACATAGTTTGAATGTCAAAACATGTCCAACACTATGCAAACTAACAGTTAATTAGAACTCTCTCAAAATAAATGAATGAAAGAAAGTTCATACTTATTACTTACCACCTTGGGCATCCAATTCATGTGATTCTCTGGCTTCCTCGAATTTTGCCTTATCCTTTTGATAGCTCCGCTGTGCTCTCTGCAGTAGAATACAAAGAAATGGATATATCAAAAGTTATACAACTCATTTTTGTATCTAAAAATAACATAAAAAAACTAACAAGTATTTATGCAATGTTTATATTTCGCATTTGCCAAGAGTTTAACATCAATAGAAGTGGTAACTTCCTGCTACTTCCAGTTCATTTCCCAATCTTTGAATGAATCCATATTTTACTTGAAGAATCCCATTGGCAATCCAAGACCTTAGTCAAATATAAAACCATTCATGTGCATCATTTAATAGCTCATGCTTTTGAAATACTTCGTTTATGACATCCGATCAAAGCACACCATGGATGTCTATAAATCCTCACAGGAATCATGGCGATTAGATTTCACTCATGTTGGCAATCTAGTTCTCTCACTATCTCAACAAATCCTACTAACAGATCAACTAAGACTGTATAGTATTTTAAGATACAACAATGATATGATATACTTTCTATACATTCTACCATTTTCCCTCGAGCTAAAATTTACAAAACTTCAACATTTTTACAAATGAATCTTTCAGAAAGAAAAATAGAATGCAGGCTACCAAAAAAATGATTGGGAAGGCAATCCATTGATGCTGAAGATGCCAAAGACATTAGCACTGTTGAAAAGAAAACTACAAAACATGAGTACTTCAGGTGGGATAGACAAGATTGGGTGTGCCCACAAACATTATATAGTAATATTGTGCTAATAGTAGACTTTGGATGTAAGCATGTGGGGCAAAAGAACCATGTCAAACTGTGTTGTTTTACTGATTACTAGTATATTTACAAACATGTGTAGAGAGGATGTCACATTCCCCGATCAAGTGTTACAAAAGCAATGGCTCAAGGAATCACACGATGAATGATCTACACTGCACCATTGGCCCCTTGTGTAAAAAGTCAATCTGATGATGGAAGTTCAGTAGCATGTCACAATGTTATGGCAGTAACTGCAATACAAGCTAAGGTCGAAGTTCTTCTTGACAGGGACATCAAACAATGGATTCCACAGAATAATGGTGGAGAAATAAATTGAATATATCAAAGAAAGCTCTTGGATGACAAAGGCAGAGATTGTTGGGTTCCATGTCTTAGTTTAGATATGAAAAGGACGTAATACATAAGAAAGGCTATTATTCAACTAATATTGATCAACAACACATTCAATTTTTCTAATAAGTTTTTCAATGAAATTTGAGAGAAGGTATGGACATGGAAATAGAACTATGCACTTTTAACAGAAAAATTTAATTTTAAATCTGGAGTAGTCATTCAAATGAAAAAAAAAAATCAATTAAGGAGAAGGCAACGTAGCAAGCATGAGTAACACAGAATAAGAAGAAAAGTCTTACAGCTTCGATTTGCTCAAGGGCATTGGCTGTTTCCTTGTGTTCTTTCTCTTTAGCTGCATTCTCTTTTCTCATAGTAGCCAGCCGCTTGGTAACATTGTCCTTGTGTCGTTGACCAAGCTCATGATTTCTGATGCTGGATGGATTGTTTGATATATAAATTTTGCAGAAATCACACCATTTGTTTCCCTGGCTGACCCAATACTGAAAAACAAAGAAAATAGTTAATGAAGACCCAATGCATCCAAACTATCATGCACAGGTAATCAATGTAGCACCGACATTTCAAAATAAAGGCACTCAATGAACAAGACGTGTAAGTCTATGTTTGGTTCCACATTTAGAGTAGTCATAATTGATTTTGCCTCCGTAATAGATTCTAACTAAAAACTAGGATTTGTTGCTTTTGAGTGTAAACGTGATTTATACATTAAAATTTATTGTTTAACTCACTAAGTAAATGTATACAAACATAATCTACTTTACATTCAACTCACTTTTAAGTAAAATCAATTTTTTTCACAGCATAACCAAACATACACTAAGTATTGAACAACCACACGACACAAACATTTGGTTACATTCAATCACTTTAATTTTCTCAAAACGGTACTTATGTATCAGTGTTGTGTTTGTGCCAGTGATTTATAGCTATAACAAACAGAATGAATCTAAACTATCAACCACAAGTCAAAACGTTTAACATTAACTTGGATTTTAGGTATTAAAACTGATATATCATGATAGAGCTACCTTTAAGAAAAACTATATTTTTTTTTCAATTATGAAGGGAGCATAACGTTAAAGAAAAGGAAGTGTGATAATTGCTTTAGAGGAATAGGAAAAGCGAATAAAATAATGCAATAATAATGGAAATCATGAGAAAAAATTGCGGTGATCAAACCTCAGTCATGGTAGGAAATTAGGGTTGGAAGGAAGAACGAAGGAAGCTAAGCCTGAAAGATAATTCCGTCAAATGAACCAAACTCTCTTCAATTTTCAAAACCCTTATACCCAAAAGGAAATCAGAATCAGACCAAGCTCCGTCACTTCTCTCTTCGTGTTTTTTTTTCCGGGGGGATCAATAGAGAACTTTTTTTTTTCTTCACTCCGTTCAGAAACAAAGAGCCCGGCGTTTTTCACTGGCCTGTTTTCACTTTCCATCTAAAGTTGGGCTTTAATTTTAGCCTAGCCGCCCAGGCCCAGTCTAAGGTTTTACCCAAGTTTAAAAGATAATTTCTTCTTTCCTGTCTTTTTCAAAAGACTTCAAAATTATTTTCTTTTTGGGTATTTCTTTCCTCACAATGTGTTATTGAGATCGGTCAAATCAGACATGTGTTTTATGGAATCTCTACAAGAATTTTGAAAAAAAAAGTTATTTAAATTTGTATATTTGAATTAGCGAATTTAGACATTGTTTATATTAATCAATATGTATTCTGACATAACACTTTTTAATGATAAAATCGAAAAAAAGATATATTCCAAATGATAAATAACTGAAACTACACCACTTTCATTAATTAATTTAAAGGAGCAAAAACTTCTTGCACACAAGATCCAACTCAAAATAAATAAGGTGAAAAGTAAAGAAAAAAAGGAAAACGAACGTGAAACAACATTTATAGTAAAAAGATGGTTCTAATACTATGTCAAGAAACAATAATGAAAAGATTATTGAATTATTTTGCATTTGGTTCAATAAAAAAATTGATTAGTGTTTTTATTTTAGACTTTATATAATGATTCAAATTAAACAATAAATCTTAACTTAATTGTAATTAATATTAACTAATTTATAAATATATATATTCAAATCATACTATATTTAATAAATATCTAATATATGTAGTACATTTCGTGTAGCATTAACAAGAATGTCCATTATTAAATTTAAATCAATCCGACCTCCTCATAATTTTTTATAATATTCACACAAGATTTAATGACGTCTTTACTTTAAGTATTTACGTCACAAATTAATGTTTTATTATTTTAAAATAAAAATTAAATATCTTTTTCAATTATTTATCTCTAATTATCTCTTTTATTTACTTATTTATCTTTTTTTTATTGAATTTTTTCTCTCCTTTTACACTTATTTTTCTTGAAGGAGAGGAACTAACCAGAATCATATCCCACAATGTTGGCTGTGCTTAATCAAGTAAGCTACACTCATTGGATAAAAAATATATAGTTTTATTATTAATAATAATTGGCATATAAGAAAATAATGAGTTTTATTAATTAACATGGATATATAGACGGTCCCACAAAGATGGCACCATTGTTTTGTGGCTAAATGAATTTAATTTTAAAAATAAAAGCGATATGGGTTGGAAGTTGGAGTAGTGGTCGCTCAACTGGCAGTGACCGGCTACCGCCACCACCACCACCTCCAGAAACAGAAAAAGACAAGACAGAAGGGATGCCAAACTCTCCCACTTTTCTTTCATAGATCCTGACCCATCACTTTATCTCCCTCATAATCACATCACATCACAACGCAATAACACAATACAACAAGAGTTAAATCACCATTCACCATCGTGTACATCAGAAAACAAAAACCCTAATTCCAATCGAATTGGGGTAAAATCTAACGAATTAGGGTTTTGTTTCATCGGAATGGATCAATGGTTCCTTGTAATGCTCTCAAACCTCCTCCACCTCCACAACTCCCTCGACCCAACCACCGACACCCTCTCCTCCACTACCACCGCCTCCGCCTCCTCCACATCCCTCCTCAACTCCTCCTCCATCGCCCCACTCCTCCTATTCACCATGGCCTCCGTCCTCTCCTACGTTGCATCCACACGCACTCCACCCTCACCCTCACCCTCCACCCACCGCCGCAAAAAACGCCGTAACCCCAACGCTTCCGACTACTCCGTCTCTGCCTTCCGAGCACTATCAACAGAACACATTTGGTCCCTTGAAGCTCCCCTTCGTGACGCTCAATGGCGTTCCCTCTACGGTCTTTCCTACCCCGTCTTCACCACCGTCGTCGACAAACTCAAACCCCACATCGCTGTCTCCAACCTCTCCCTCCCTTCCGATTACGCCGTCGCTATGGTCCTCTCTCGTCTCGCTCACGGTCTCTCCGCTAAAACCGTCGCTTCTCGTTACTCCCTTGAACCTTACCTTGTTTCCAAAATCACCAACATGGTCACGCGCCTCCTCGCCACTAAACTGTACCCTGAATTCATCAAAATCCCCGTCGGCCGCCGCCGTTTAATAGAAACCACTCAATCCTTCGAAGAACTCACCTCACTCCCCAACATGTGTGGCGCCATTGATGCTAGCCCTGTTAAGCTCCGTTCTGCTCCCAGTTCAAACTCTGCCACATATATTTCCCGTTACGGTTACCCTTCCGTTCTTCTTCAGGTAGTTTCCGATCACAAGAAGATTTTTTGGGATGTTTGTGTTAAAGCACCTGGTGGAACTGACGATGCTACCCATTTTAGGGATAGTCTTCTTTACCAGCGTCTTACTTCAGGAGATGTTGTCTGGGACAAAGTTATCAATGTTCGTGGTCACCCTGTTCGTCCATATGTTGTTGGTGATTGGTGTTACCCTTTGTTGCCGTACTTGCTTACACCTTTTTCGCCGAGTGGGATGGGTACTCCTGCCCAGAACCTGTTTGATGGAATGCTTATGAAGGGAAGGTCTGTGGTTGTGGATGCTGTTGCTTTGCTTAAGGGAAGGTGGAAAATTCTTCAGGATTTGAATGTGGGTCTTCATCATGTTCCTCAAACCATTGTTGCTTGTTGTGTTTTGCACAATTTGTGTCAAATTGCTAGGGAACCTGAGCCTGAGCTGTGGAAGGAGCCTGATGAGAGTGGACCTCAACCTAGGGGGCTTGATAGTGAGAAGTCTTTGTATTTCGCTGGGGAAAGCTTGAGGCAAGTTCTTGCTGATGATTTGCACCAAAAGCTTTCCACAAGATAATTACTTTCCTTTACTTTGCTGCCATGTTGATGGGGAATCACCTCATCATGTAGGATGCTTATTGTGTAGATTGCTTTTAACTCGTCTAGGTTACTTTGTTTTTCTTTTTGAAAAGAAGAATGTTTTTGTTCTTGTAGGATGCTTATTGTGTACTTTTATGTTGAATGATTTTAGTAACCAGATGTAGGACTAGATTACAGAATTTGTGGATGTGTTCAACTGTAATAGCTCCTCGTCTTGTGGACTAGGAGAAATAGTATACTAACATTAGATTTGAATTCAGAGAAGTTTAACTTCACTATAATGGCATAGCTTCATCATCTTGCCATTCGGGTTCCTTTTACATCCTTTTTCCCTGGTCAAGATTAATCAGTGTACAAAACTATCATACAGAAATTAGTTTCTACTCATGTTTTTATAGTTTGCTTTTAAATCTCTGATAAAATTTATAGCAGCATTACAACTCAGTAGATAGTTGCCTGGATGTCTAACTGTTCTAATGTATTGTTAACAAGATTTTAGCTTCGTTTTCGCTGCACATACAGCTCGAGTAGACAACAATATATCCAAGTTACTGGCGTTTGGTTGTGATGAGAAGTTCTTTGTACATGTATTTCTTCTAATTATATGTCTTTATTTTTCTTTTATGAATACATTTGTATATTATTAATCATGGATATCTGGCATTGCATTGCAACTAGTAGGATCAGATACGACGAATCTTATAAAAATATAATATACAACTAGGACAGAAAGCTCATCAGATAGGGTAGGGGTGACCAATGCAAGTTTTCCGAAAGTCAATTCAGCTAACAGAAATGCAAAAGGTGGCGAGATCAGAAAGAAATATTCTCGGGGTTAAAAGAATATATAAAAAGGGGATCTTAAATTTGGAATCGCATGCAATTATTTCCTTTCTAAGCTACGCCTTCTGTATTTATCCTTTTTTAAGCATAATTAATTATCTTTGAACTTCTATCGTATAACAATTTTTTTCAAAGTTCCTCAGCATTTTTAACCCAACAAATCCTATGTAACCAAGAGGAAACTCATGACTGGTATACATCAACTATAGATTGTCATCATGCATCTACCCAGTGGAAGGAAACTGAACAAGAGTCTAAAGAAATGACCAAACACAAACAGTTAATATTTCTTTTCAATTTACCCCAAAATTAATATTGTCTACACCACTATTAAGTCATTATATTCTCCCATATATTTATGACAATTGTTAATAATTAATAGTACTGTTGTCCCTATCTATAAAACCGTGTTGACCAAATTCCAAGAATTAAAAAATATTTGTATTGTAGTTTTTATTATAGATTGTAGAAAATATGTTTAGTACATAATTATGAAAATATTAAGTAAAAAAACAATTAATACAGTTAGAAAATTGAAAAAAGTCGTTTAAAAAAGAGAAAAATAAAAAACTTAAAGACAATTATATACAGAGACGAAAATAGTAACATAAGGATAATTTTGTAAAGATTACAACATTCTTTCACTTTTTTTATAACATCTTATTTTGTGTAAAAGAACCTAGAACGAAATTTATTATAGAATGGAGGGAGATCTAATAAGACAAAAGAGCTAATCATAATGAACACAGGTGCAACAACTTATACTTTTTTCCACACAATCAAGCAGATTTTGGGTTTCTTAACGCCATAAAATCAATGTCATTGAGAAAAAAGTAATGAGTTCAAAGAATGTTAAATTAGCACACAAATACAGTAAAAACAAGAACATAAATAATATGACTTGCAAATGTAAAGTGTATACAAAGGCATTCATTAAGATAAGTGACAGTAAATTATTACCACCCATCAAGACAGCTAATTCTAAACCTACCATTCTTATCTTAACAATTCTTAAAGCACAGTTCTATAAGACTATTTTACAATTTGACCGCCTTCAAAAGAATCATTTTGCATTTCATTAAGAAACTGTACTTCAATAAGTTATGCTTGCAATTGAATAGCTTCAGAGTTCAGATGCCAAGGAGAGAATCATCAGTTGCAGCACAATAGACATAAATTCAAATATGATTGTGCCATGAATAGGAGAGAAAATTTTCAGCATATCCACAAGGTTTTGCTTTGCATCATAACTGAACTTTTGTAAGGCTTCGGCTAGATACACCGTGCAATAATTTGGCGAACCCAAGAAAGCTTAACTTTCCATCGGTGTGACGTATCCAGTCATGAAGAACCACATGAACAGGGATAGAAGGACCAAGTCCAAGTTCCTAAAAAAACATTTTCAAGAAAAATATAATGGTGATTAGCCATGTTAATTTGAAGTTTCTTATGATTGTAAATGCGGAATTATGTAATACAATAACATTGACCGAAGTGCTCTTAACTTACCGAAGCAAGTTCTTCAATGACAATAGCCCTGTTTCCATCTTTCTCAAAAAGTTCATATGCACAGCGAGCATGTTGTTCCCAACGATCAAGAGCTTCAAGTTGATGTACACTTAATGCAGCAGCACAAAATTCTTCAAAATCCATCCTTCTATACTGTAATGAACTAAGCTGCAATAAAAGGGAAATAGTAAGAACCTGTGAGACAGCAACCAGTCAAACTAACGGAATCTATGTAAAAGAACACGGTTTTATTACCGAGGAAAGAAAATCAGTGATTCGAGACTCTTTCATGGCATCTGTTGCATATTTCTTCAAGGCCTGCCCATAAAATGTTATGAATGAGAAAAACTTACAGAAAGTGACAAAACCATAAATTTCTTACAAGTTGAAACGACAATCAACCTTGTTAACGTTCTCCAACGATATGCTGCCATTTTTGCTTGGTTCCAACAGTGCAAATTGTTCCCTCAGATAATAGAGTTCATCAGCAGTTAATGTCTTTGATAAGGCCTGCCAAAGAGATGAGCATACATTAACAAAGATGAGAAATAGAATGAAGTTGAAATATTTCATTCTAGCAAGGAAACTAAGCGAAGGGAGAAAATTGCTTCAACTTTTCTTTTAGCAATAAAATACACGCACCCTTAAGGCAGCCTTACGCAAGGATGACGATTTCATATAATTCTTCATGAGCTTGAATATTAAAATATCAAGTGGAACTTTTACATCATTGTAATTACGTATCCAAGGATGACCTGCAAAGCACATGATTATCGCTCGAATCTCAAGAAATGTTTTGTTAGAATCTCATTGATATTAGAGGTCACAGAAAAACTCACTCAAAGCCTGAGCAGCAGATATTCGCTTCCGTGGGTCCTTATTCAGTAGGCGTTTGACAAAATCTTTTGCTTCTGAAGATAAGGATGGCCAGGGAGCTTCGTCAAAGCCTGGATCAGCTTTCAAAACTGCCCTAAAAATACCCGACTCCGTTCGAGCCCAAAATGGGCGACTACCACATAGTAGAATATATGCTATCACACCTATACTCCACACATCAGCCTCTGTGCTGTAAGATCTATGAAGAACTTCAGGAGCGACATAGTATGCACTTCCAACAATGTCATTAAGCCTTTCATCTGTATGACATGATAAAATAAGAAATTTGCCGAACACTTTGTGAGAAAAAAGCTAATAATACCAAAAGAAAGGACTAGTGAAGAAAAACCTGGTCTAACAAAATCCGATAACCCAAAATCTATAGCTTTTAACTCAGAACTTTCATCCTTTGAAGAGTACAAAAAATTCTGGATGAGAAAATGCAAGGGGGTTAGACAATAGGCAATCATTCGAAATTGAAATCCATATTCAATAATTCAATTTAAACTAGAATGTATAATTGTACATATAATGATGCAGAGACAGAGACTTATAGTTTGAGGTGAAAACTATAGAAGACTCAGAAGCATTAATGATTATGACAGATATATGAAGGAATATGCTAACCTCAGGCTTAAGATCTCGGTGTACCACACCCTGAAGATGACAAAATGCAACGACATTTAGTATTTGTACCATGACAGCCTTTGCATCATCTTCCGAGTATTTCCCTCCTCTGAAGAAGAAATAAATCATTTAGCTAGTAAGTCCAAAGGTGCAATTCTAAAATTAAATTAAATTTTTGAAATAAACGGTAGGGCCTGTTTTATGAATTACCTTGATAGTATCATATCTAATAGCTCCCCCCCTTCACATAACCTGAAAAGCCAATAGGACCCAATTAATTATCAAAACACTATACAAAACAAAATAATCAAAAAAGCAATCAGCATTCAAATCGACAAAATAATGTTAAACCTAATAAATCCTTGGTGTACCTACATATGGGAATTCACTTACTATAGAAACAAGTCTTGAGCTTAATCCCTTCAACAACTTTATTGTTCAATATTAATTTAACAAATTCAATAGCTGAATCATTAACTAGACAACATCAATTTTAGATATGGAATGTAATCTATACTCAATATTTGATAATATTTAGAGTATATCACACATTGTGAAAAGTTGTATGATGAAGTATCAACAATTTCTTAAATTGCATGAAAGTGTATAGTAGATCTACTTAATAAGAATGTTCAATCCACTGGTTGGATTGATGAAATTAAATGATCATACGAAGTTATTAAACAAAGGAAGTGGATATAAAGTGTGTCTGTATGTATAGATACATACATTTCTTAACTAAGCTATACAAAGCACAACCAAAATCAAAGTTGAAAAGGAATCAAATACCCCAAAACTTACTCCATTACAATGTAGACATTATCATGGTCTTCAAAAGCATCATAGAATTGTACCAAATTGCTGTGCCCGTTCAGAGCCCGCAATATTTTCACCTCCCTTCTTACATCTTCAATCGCGATTGCTGTTGTCATCTGGCAACAAAACATGTAAAGATGAATATGTAATTTATACATGATTCCCTTTATAACATTTAAATCAAGCGCAAGGAAACAAAAATAAAACGACACATGGGTGCCAAAAGTCCAAAATTTGTACATAATAAAGAACAATATCATCCAAATTCCAAGGCAAATCTAATTGTATAGTATTTATTCCTCAAATTTAACTCTGTTTGATCAACATTAACATAACTATTAGATCATGCTTCCAATAAGAGTACTAAGAGAGGCTGATCTACTCTATTTTCACCAAAGACACAAAAACTAACACTCCATTGGAAGTCCTAGAAAAACATTCCCAAACTATTCTAAACAAATAACTCTCAATAGTAAATCCTTTAATACAAATGACCAAAACAACCTAAAACCTTAAAGTTGATAAAGCAAATAGACGAATCACCCAAAGTAGAAGGAATTCTAAGCCTATAACAATATTATCAGGTATACCACAAAGATGTGTAAGCCGGTAACAATATTAAGAAAGAGGTATTAACAAATTAAATAGTAACATTTGCTCATCAAAAAACAATAAAATGAAATTGAAGTTTGTGATTAACCTTTGCTTTAGGGATAACTTTTACAGCCACTTGTTGACCCTTAAACTCACCCTTCTTGAACTTAGCAGAACAAGTATACCCAAAATGCCCCCTACCCACTTCTTCTCCAACCTCAAGCCTACTAGTAAAATCCTTCGAGAATCCAAATCTCTTGTCCAAATCTCCGGCACCTTCCTCCGCCTCCTCCGGTATCGCCGCAGCTTCTTTCTTCCCCTGCCTCCGAGCCAAAACAGCCCTTATATGTTTCGCCGGAGAAGGCGGAGGAAAAGGTCGCCGGAAAAACCTCTTCGGCGTCGAGCTCGTACTCCGACTCCCTCCACTCGACGGAGTCGACGACGGAGACTTCTTCACAAAACGAGCTGGACTCGGACTGTAGAACGGGAAGAACGGAGACTTCTTTCCGGCGACGACGTCATCTTTCCGGCGGTGGTTTTCAACGTCGGGAGTGAGTGGGGTCTTCGGGATTTGTGTAGGGTCACCTTCCGTTTCTCTTAAAGCATATGGGTTGGGTTTCTGTGGCTTGGAAGTGCAACCCCCCATTGTTGAACAATCACAGAAGCTGAAACTATTGAATCATTCGTTGTCGCATTGCAGGAACGGTTTTTCTGGGTCTTGTTATTTTCTGCTAAAGATTCGAACTTTTCAAAGAGTTTTAAAAGGGGTAGATTTTTATTTTTCTTTTAGATATAGGTAGGAGGTGGATTTGTTTAGGTGTATTTGAGAAGATGAAGAAGTAGAGATGAATAAAACTCACGAGACACGTGTCATGCACGTGAGTATTGATTTTTGGGTGTTCATTGAATTTGAGATGTGAAGAGAACAGAGAAAGGGTTCTGAAATTGAATAGGGAGTTCAATGACTTAACCAAGGGAGATAAACTATAATTTTAATTATGATGATGATGATGATGATGGTGAAGAGAATAGTGAAGCTTGGTGTGAAGATGGCAAAGGGGGATGGTATTGTAATTTTTAATTTTTATTTTTTTTGTGAAAAGGAGATTGAGTATTGTGTAGTTGCCACTGATTTGGCTACATATTGTTCCTTTTTTGGACAGATGGCAAACAATGTCGTACAAAGAGAAATACAACTATTTAATGGAAAGTAAAATTACGAGGAAAATAAAGGGTGATTGTCATGGTGAATATGAAGGGAAGAATACAAAAACTTAACAACAAAACAAAGAAAGGGGCAGTTATCATTGAATAAATATGTGTGTAGTTTTTTCATTGAGTGGTTAAGAAATAAGATAGCGATGTATAAACAATTACATTAGATGGATATGCCATAGGACTTTCAATTATTTATTATTTTTTCTTCCCTACACTAGTCATCATCAACTCGAAATAAACAAACTTCAACTTAAGAGCATAACATATTCTTCACTTCATTAATCCCTTGTTATAAATAGTTTTAGGCATGGCTCATCCCTATTTTTTTTTTGGCTAATACTAGTGTCCATATTTACAAGGTATTATGTCTTTTTAGATCTATCCGTAAGATGTCATAGTTCTTTTTTTTAAGAATATTGATTGGAGAATTTGAATATTGCTTATAAATTATTTGTCTCATTTTGTAAATAATGTGAGATTATTTGATATATCAAAATAATAACACTTAATCAAGGGTAAGGAAGGGTCTATAAACCTAAGTATAAAATATAGATCAGTATTGGATGTGTTAATATTCTAATTTCAAGTTACATTATTGTGACTTTATCTTCTTTTAATTTATGCATAAAATCAAAGATTTTGTGCTAAGTATAAGGTGTTTCGATAGATTAAAAAATATACATAAGTGTTTTTATAAATTATTCTTAGTATCAATTTCAAAGTAATATAAAATAATTTTGATTTATCTGACCAATTAAATATCATGACAAACAAAAAATACACGAATGAATAGACTAGAAATTTTTGTAAATCAATCTGGATCATTTTTTAAACTAAAGTTATATAATCTAAAGATTAAAATAATATACACTCCAGTTCAATTTTAATTACAATCTTAAAAACATCTATTTCAATTCAAGATTTAAATAAAACTAATTTATTCTATTTATATCGCTATAAAATCAAAGTTCAAGTTATATAATAAGAATCAAAGTGATTTATTCTGATTTTATAAATCTCACCGTAAAATCAAATAGGCACGAAATAATAAGTAACAAAAATCAATTCATAAAACATATTAATTTAGTTTTATGGGACTTTTTTTAATAAAGTTTATTGCAACATATAAAGTATGAAAATTTATGAATGTAATCAGATTCAATATCACAAAAATAATAGATTTAGTTTTTGTGGGATTTTAACTTGTTTTTATTTAAATATTTTATTTAAATCAATTTAATAAACACCCTAAAATCGATGAAACATATTTGGAGACTTTATTTAGTATTTTCAAATAAATCATACCATGGACAAAGTGCTAAAAGTTTGTTGAAAATTGCTTAACACTAGGGAGAAGGAGAGAGAATGCTAGTGTTCCAAATAAAGTTAACAAAATTTATTAATAACAACTTGATACAAAGAAACATATCCTAAGATTATAACTCAATTCTAAAACATAATTGCTAATATTATGATAAAAGCAACATGTTTGATTTTAATAAGAGACCTTTCGTTATTTCGAGATCAATTTTGTTCTAGCACTAACATGTGCAATAGAAATGCACTAAATATACTCAGGTAGGAAATTATACAGGTGGTTTGTTACAAATTAAAAAAATTGGTTTGTTCATTCAATAATTGGAAGATTAATATTACTTGGGATTTAAAAAAAAAAAAGTTATTTGTTATTTTTCATTTATAATAAAAATAATTTTTTTATAAAAACTTAAATTATCAAAAATGAATTTTATATAAAATATATTCAAAACAAATTGTCATGTATTACTATTATTTTCAAATTCTATTACATTTTAAAAATTATAACAAAAAATGAAAATTCTTAAAAATAATAATTGTTTGAAAAAAATAGAAATTAGAATTTTATTAAACTATAACAAATGTTACTATGAATAAGTTATTATACTTTGTCTGAATTTAGTATATAGTAATTTACTCAAT
>JBBPBS010001017.1:9611727-9647386 GCA_037974835.1 Cicer judaicum | reverse complement strand
ATATATATATATATATATATATATATATATATATATATTTATTTATTTATTTTGTATGCGCTTAAATATGTGACCAACACCAAATGCTTATAATTAATCATATAAAACTTATTTCTTAGCTTAAAATCTAAAAAGACTTGAGATGAAAATATAAAAATATGCTAATCCGCTTTTATACAATTAACGTGTGTTATTTTGTACATTTAATATGTTTTAGCTTTTTCTTTACAATGTTTGTTAGTTTTATTGCGATAAAACAACAAAAAATTGTGTAAGTTTAAAGTTTCATAAATTCAATTTATATATTTATACACACCATAAATTATAATTATTTAACACATTTAAAAGCATATAATTTTGAAAAACAATCAAATAATGAGTAGTTGTAATGTATTGATAACCTAAAATATTTTGTATATATCATCATGACATATAAAATAAACTCAAATTTAATTATTATATGTGTACAGTTTAAGATTTGTTCTTGTTTTAAACTCAGATACGGATCGGTACATGGAAGTTATAACTCGATTTGCGAGTCGATATGATTTGTATGTTCACATGCAATCAATTTAAGTTATCAAGTTAACAATGCACGTAAGTTTTTTTTAAGTATTTCCCTGACTAACATGACTTAGAGGTTCTCACCCATGTGCAGGACCAACTTCTCAAGTCTACCATTAAAACAAAGAGTAATTAACAGGCATCCCTAATAGTCCTGACATAAAATAGTTTCAAAAATCATTATTGCCGCTAAAAATATTTCGGATTGAGTATTAGATAGTTTATTTAAAATGTTTTGTGATATTATTTAAAATTGTACAAATAGATTTTTAATTATGACGTCTCCAGAATAAAATAGTTCAATTAAAATAAAAAAGACAATGATATTAGGACTATTTTTAAATTAAAAAGATTTTTAAAATTGAAAGGAAAAAAAAAATAGATAAGTGGTTTGGAAGTGCGTCAAGCAAATCGAAAAAAGAAAACTGAAAATTGCATTCAACTTTGTAATGTTTTTTCTAAATGGTAAAATATTCTATTTATAATGCTGAAAAGAAAAATAGTCAAAAAAATATAAGATTTAGATCAAGTGATTGTTGGAAACCAAACTCGCCAAAACTAGATAGACGGCAACACATGTGTAATGTGATATATTTTAAGACACACTCTAGTAGTACAATTTTCACCTTATATACACTAGACTTGTATATTATATCCACTAATATACTTTATATTTCAATAAAACAAGTGTTTCATTGTTGTAGCAAAGTTTGGACTATTTGGGACGAAAGTCCATTTACAACTCATTACTTTTGATCTATTTAATCTATGGTGCAAATTGATTCGATTTAGGATAAAAATATTAGAAGTTTTCTTTTCTTTTTCTGCATATTCCTTTTACCTATCTAACCTAATCTAAAAAGAATAGAAACATAAACAGAGAATAAAATAGATATCAATAACTATTGGATCAGAGTTGATAATCGAATTACTTATTTTGTCTCAAAATTTTTACAAGACATCGAATTTGTATTATTAAAACTTATTAATTACAATTTTAAAAAATCTATTTTGCATCTCTCTATTTGTTTTAGACAAATTTACTCTATTTTTTATTCACTAAATATAAATTCTTAAATAAATTAAATAATGTTAATATTTATTGTAAAAAAATAATAGAGAAAGTGGAATAATTATTATTAATAACAATATTATTAATGATTATTTGACAACTGTCTTGCCTGATATTTAAATTTTTCATTTAATTATGAAAAACTTATGTTGTATTAATCAATGTGGAAGATGAATTAAAATCAATTTAATTATTTTAATTATGACATGTTAGTATGTTGAACATGTTAGTATATCATGTTAGTATGTTGAACATCTTAACATAACTGTTTCATGGATGCAAGTACATAATTTTTTACATGTTGTTATTAATTGTATTTTTTTTATATTTGTATAATAAAAAATTATAAGTTGGTATTGATTGTATTTTTTAATATTCATATTATAAAAAAATTAGAATTCAACCGATATTGATTGTGTGTTTTTTTTCTTCCAAATATTTGATGACTCGAGATCAATTCACTCGTATCAAAGTAAATAAGTTCGAAAACGTCGTGTGAATTTTATTTTGAAATTAATTGAAGAAAATGACGATACTAATATATGTCTATTGAATATTGCTACATTGTGGTTGTGGTTTTGTAATTTTATTAATTGATATCTAATTATTTTATTTTTTTCGTTTTGTCAAGATTAGTCGGGAATGAGATATATCTTATTTGTACTCTATACTTTTTTGTATAAATATGAGATATTGTGATATTGTATATTTTGATTATTAGATGGTTATATAAAATTGTGATTGTAAGTACAAAACTCTTATTTGAAATTTAATACGAAATATTGCATGACATAGGAGCATAAAAATAAAATGAGAAATTTATATATATATATATATATATATATATATATTATTTTAACTATATCTATTAAGTCAGTTGGTCAAAATATTCGACTTAAAAAGATGATGTATTGTATTGAATTTACGATGTTTAAATCGATTAAGCTGAATCGACTTAATATGATGAAGCTCTGTTAAGTCAGTTCATGAAACAAATTAAAAAAATATTTTTTAAATCGTTTGCTATTAACTCGAACACGAAACCGACTTAAAATATACATTTTAACCGACTTAGAAAGACAAAATTCTATTAGTGATGATTGGGATATATCTCGATCATCTTTTATAAAATAAAATTAAAATAATAAAATATTCATTGATCCAAACGTACAAAATAAACACATGTGCAATGACTAAGGAAAATAATGGTATGCATGGTAAGTAAAAAAATATTAATGTCTTGTACCAAAATAAATATTAATGTCATGATCAATCAACTATATTGTCAGGTGTAATCTTGAGTTTAGACTTGTCCACTATTGCAAGAGTGGTAGATTTCATTGAAGCCTTGTCCACTATTAAAAAGCCAAAAATACAGCCATCAACCATAGTACTTTTATTTTTATTACTTTGAATAAAATTCAATTAGTTGAGAGTCGTAGAGTTATTCTAGCAAGAAAAAGACTTTTGCCGGATACCACGTCGATGTCTTAATTATTCCACTGTCAAATAATAAATAAACGATAGTTATAGGATTTTTTTAGATGAAAAATGAGTTAAATGTAAAATAATTTATATTTAAATATTTTTAATTAAAAATAAATTAAATAATATATTTTAATATAGAAATGAAGTTTGAATTTAAAATTTACAATTCTTAACTTTAAACTGTAGTCAATTTTAAGAATATAATCAATTATACTCAGTAGCATTAAAATAAATTAATATCAATTCTACACCTTTAAAATTTATTTTAACTCCTCTAAAAGTACAATCAATACATGCACTAAATAGTGTTTTTCATGAAAAAATTTCTCAATATGAATATGGTTATTCTAAAAAAAATAAATTGAATAGAATCTCATATAATTATAGTGTAGTTGAGACAATTAAAAAAACATTTTTGATGTGACAACCGTCAATTTTAAGAGCATAATTAATTATACTCAATAGCACTAAAGTAAATCAATATCAATTCTACACCTTCCAAATTGATTTTAACTCCTCCAAAAGTACAAGTACAACCAACACATCCACTAATTAACAGTGTTTTTCATGAAAAAATTTCTCAATATGAATATGGTTATTAATATTCTAAAAAAATTCAGTTGAATAGAATCTCGTATAATTATAGTGTAGTTGAGACAATTAAAAAAACACTTTTGATGTGACAACCTAATTGATTGTACATTATATGTCAGTTTCATGATAAAAATTTAACATGTTAGTTCAATGATTAAAATTTGACATTGTAATGAATTTAAATTCTATTAGTGACAATCATAAAATGAATACTAGTGTTAATTTAACTAATAATAATTTTATTTTTAAATATATTAAATTGATCATACTACATTATTATCCTTTGTTTCTCCCATGTTTTTGATAGATCAGATTTAGTTAGATATGGCCTAAGGTACTTAGATATTTATGATTAGGTGAAATATTATTATGTTAGTTACATTAAGAGTATTATATTAAGAGTATTATATAAAAGTATATTATATTCTAATTATATAATAATTTTACACACTATTATTTTAAATTTTATATTTTTTTTCAATAATTTTTTTTTATTTTTAACCATAATTTTCAACATGATCAATAATTATTCTATACATTATTTCTCAATATTTTTGTTGATAAATTTTTATTGATTCATTTTTAGTTTTTTATTTTCTATTGAGTTCTTAATTTTTTTTTATCAAGACTCTGTTAGATTATTGTTGTATTCACTTTTATTTTCCAATTTTCTTTATCGTTGATTTAGTGCACACTTCTCTCCTTGTTGTTGTATTGAGAAAATGTTATATTAAACATTGTCTTATATGATAAGATTGTATTAACGGATCGGTAGTATCTCACTAACATAGTGATACAAACAGTAAAAGAAAAAAACAACAAAAGATTGAAGTGAGTGTCGTGCATAATTCAAAAGATTTTTAAGTTAAAGCAGGTAAAATACTTCGACGAGTAGTATATATATCAACCGCTAACACTTTCTACATTAACTTTCTTGTATTAGTCGATGTAATTATTTTTTCTTCTAATTTTCATTAATTAGTTACATAATATTTTATTTTTTTCTTGTATTGTATTATATTGTCGTTCGCAATATAAAAATGTTATAACACACTACCAACTTGCAAAACTGTTAGATATAATTAAATTTAATTATATATAATTTAAATTAGTTAGCAGTTAATTATAGTTTGATAAAAATTTATTATGTTAATTACATCAAAGACATTATATAAAAGTACATCACTGTATAATAATTTTTTTTAATTTTATATTTATCTTTAATTATTTCTTTATTTCTTAATAATCATAATTTTCAACATATTCCTTTAACTCTAGTATGTGACCCACTTTTCGTCTTCTTATAGTGTCAGAAAATTATTCATTCTAATAATTTTTGTTGAAAAATTAATGTTTAGAAAATAATTTTTCTTGCCTCATCATGAGGGGCGGTGAAAGTGGGTTTCCCACTAAAATCCCATTGTAAGGACACAAATTGGACCATAATTAACCATTATATGTGTTGTGTTTAATCAATGCATTCATTTTTTAATAGGCAATCAATGCATCCATTTAATGTTGGTCACGAATCCATCTCTTAAAGGATCTGCAACATGAATATTTTATTTTTGCTTAAAAAATCCAAGACAACTTATAAACATGAAAAGAGGAAGATATAAATTTGTATGAAAATATATTAAATATCTCTAGAACTATTATATATGAGTTATACGTAGAGGACTTGTTCTCCCTCTTGTAAATAATGAAACATGATAGAAAATGAAAATGATAGTATTACTTATTTAGTGGAGGGTGACATGGAGTAGTTGAAAGGGTTCTTCAGTTGAGTTAGAAAAATATGTGACACTATCATGATTTAAACAGGCAAAGGCAGTGATGAGTAGTATTGATCAAAATCCACACATTGATAGGCATACGTGTCATGTGATGCACATGTGCGTGCTACTTACATAAACAACTAACTATTAACTAACTACTACTCTCGGATTCTTCTACAACTACTACTGCTGCCTCTCTCATCAACTTTATTAATTAAGAGTATAACAATTTTAATTACTTTTGATATTTTATTTCACCGAGTAGCTAAGCAACCATACATTTGAGTGTATGAAATTAATTTAATTTCTAAATCGGATTTAATTAATGCCGCCAAAAGGTACAATACCAAATCAAATTTTGTTGGTTTCTTAAATTCCAATTTTCCCCCAACTGCATACAGGTGAAAGACACCTTTAATTAGGTCAAGCTAAAATGTGAGGAGGAAATTTTTTTGATGCATATGATATTTTGGCGGTTACTATGCCAATATTGATACATTCCATGGTCCCTGTTAATTTGTCGATGTGAATTGAACTTCAAGGTTCAAATTCATTAGAAGTTAGATCAACCACCAAATGCCAAAAATAATCACATATGATATGATCCATCATGTATATACTAATTAATTAATTGATATCTCACCAACCCAATTAGCTTTACAAAGATTTGATAATTTGAAAACACGATTTTGTTGATAGGAAGATGGATCAGATTATACGCATCCATATGAATCTCTCATATATTTGAATTTTTGAATATCATCCGAATGAGAAAATCCCAAGTGGTATAAGAAATGACATAAGAATATTCCTAATCTTTTATTTTCAACTGCATAATTTTATAAAATAGACTTAAGTTAGTTTTGTTTTTTATCTATAATAATTTTTAGTTTAATTCCATATGTATCATTTTCTACTTTTTTTTTATTTGAAGCTTCAAAGTCTATACAAAAAGTTGGTCAAATTTAATTATAGTAGACACAAGCATGGAAGTTTGTCTATGACAAAAAATATTTAATAAATTGAGCCTAACGAAATACATAAATTTAAACAGCACAATTATGATATAAGAGTTTGACACAGAGATTCTAAAATCAGATAAAAATTATAATTATTGTCTAATAACAATCAAATAATAATATTATATAAAAATTATTATAATTTACAAATTTTTCTCAAACATCCATATAATTTTCAATATATTCAAATTCTCTAAAAGAAGAATATTTAAATTATATTTCACAACATTCTAATATAAAAATACTATAAAATAAAATGAATGAAATTTAAAATATTTACGAAGGATACATCTCATAATAAAGAATTAAAATTTATATACATAGTTCTCTGTTTTTTTTTAATAATTCTAAGGAGCATGTGAGTTAGATTTCAACCAACTCAATAAAATTGTTTGAATAGTAAAGATAATAAATGTTAATTAATTGTTCTGTGTTCTGTGGCAGCTCTTTTAAATGACGGGTCATAAAACAGCAACAACAATCTTGTTTACATAAAATTATTGTACACATGATGTAGCTGCAATAGTTTTCGAACCATTTTTTGTCTGCCAAAATTTAAGTTGATATATATGTTTTATGTGTCTCATAATTAATGTTATTTTAATTATAAAATATTATTTTAAAATTAATATTATTTACAATTTTCAACATAATTTTAATTTTTTTTTATATTACCGTTCAATAATAAATATATACATAATTTCCAAAACATCGTGAAAAACAAATCAATAGTTAAAAATAGTTAGTTTGATAAAATTATTTTTCTCTTATTTCTAATTATTATATTTTATAATATGTGTATAAAAATTTTAAACTACATTTATCGTAAGACAAATAGAAAGTATAATATTACACATGAATAGAGAAAATTGCTATAAGAAGAGAGCTGCAAAATGAGGTCTTAATTTAAAACACAGAGAAAAGTAACTATTAATTTTCAGAATATGATACCAATATTATGAACCAGCCTTTGTGTCCAAGTTGAATAAATTGCAACTGTTCTTTAATTATCAAAGCATATTAAAGACATTATGACTCACATATACCATTTCCTCATGACAATCATGCCTCCAACCTGCAATTGTGAAGTTGAGTTATATGTGTCTACTTTCCCGAATATCTAAACAATGCAACTTGATAGTTTCCACAATCCACTGGCAATTCTATCGAATAGTGGTTACAATTTATCAGTTATGTTTTGGAATTGTTTCTGAGATTTGTAATAGAGTAGTACTTTAGCTAGCATCAGCCTTTTTGGATCTGTAAAATCAATTATAATGACCAAGCATAATGGAACTTTAACTTTCGGTTGCAGATACTATATTTAGTCATGGCAGTGCCACTGGGAGGAGAGCTTCATAATTCTGTACTTGATCTTTTTTATTACATGGATGGATTGTACTATTAGCACATTCCTCCATTTTCATTGTAAACATACATGTACTAAATTGGACTTTCAGAAACTACTGCATCAATTTTTTCTATGTCCATTTTCACGAATAGTGTTCACATAATAAAATAATTTATTATAATCTATTAAAATAATATCTCAAATTTTATTAACGATAACTCATTTGTATTTGTATAAAATACAGTAATATTTATGTTCAATACACAATTTTTTGTTTTTTAAAGTAGTACCTTTCAAATCAACTATTTTTTATATCTTCTACTTCTATTCTATTTTTATTCGCTAATATGTAATGCATTCATTTTTACTTGATCATTAAATCTTTCATTTTTATAATTTATACAAAAAAGAATAAATCGCTTAATATCTTCACATCACGATACAAGTTTTACTGTTTTTCAATCACATTCTTGCATTTAGTTCAACTCACTTATTAATGATAAATACATTATGAAATGCAATTAAGTCAGACTCATTTGTGTGACATATATACTTCAATAATCTTATTCGTCTATTTCAATTATTTTTGAAGATTATATTCATATATACTATCATTGCATAGGAGGTGGATTTTTTCTTTATGACGTTGAATGCGTCTTTTATAACTTTTTTTTTATAATTAAAAAAATACAAATCATAATCGAAACATAGAGATGAATAATATTAAATATTTTAAAATGAATAACTTCTAATTAACAATTTCACTACTCAATTTTTTTATTTTATTTTTTATGTTTTAAACATCTACAAACTCTTCTTACCTATCATTTTTTGTAATCCACTCTTGAAGTTTGTTGACCATGAGATTTCAAATCTCATTGACTCTAAATAAAAAAGACAAATGCAATAAAAAATTATAATATATTAATATGGACAAATAAAAAATAATCTCATTCAATCTTCTAGATTTATTTATTTATTTTGATTTTTTTTATCAAATGATAATTTTTAATAAAATATATTATCAAAATTTAATTTTTTTTATTTTGATTTTTTTATCAAATTATAACTTTTAATAAAATATTATCAAATTTTAATTTTCGATAATATACTTGGAGACGGGAAAGTGAACATGGGGCATAATCACTAATAAAAAAGACGAGCTCTCCTAAAACGGGGTTGCAAAATTAAAACTTGGGGAAAAAAAAAAATTCCCTTGGACAAAAAAAACTCAGTTACGGTGATGTTTTTGGGTTGCTTTTGTCAACCCCAAACTCTCTTTTGGAGGGATACTTTCCAAATAAACTCAATTTTTATGCCGTCTCGAAGTTTATATTCACACTATTTTTTTTCTTCCTGTTCGTCAAAATTAGTGTGAGAAAAGAAAAAATCCTATTAAGTTACAGATCCCAAGGCCCAGATCATTGTATGGTTTCCATCCAGGCCCAAACTATTCCATGGTCTTTACAAGAAAGCCGTTTGTTATAAAATATATATTTTTTCATAAAAATGATTTTTTTTTTAAATACAAAAAATAATTATTAATTTTTTTATTCATAAAAATAATATTTAATTTATTAGTTTATGAAACAAATATACTAAAACCTTTTAATTTTAAATATATGGTAAAAGCTCTCTTAATAAAATAGTCTTGTGCAATTGTGCAGGATTGAAAGAAAATATTAAACTAAAATTCGAATTGCATTTTTCAAAATATATTATTTTCTTAGTGAGTGGGGGTAGGAATACCATGGCCACAGATGCACCTTGTGATATCAAATTTCACTTAATTCAACTTAAGATTGACCCAAATCAAAATCAATGGTTTATATTTGAAAAAGTAATTAAACAAAACTGTAGTATTTTTAGCTGAGCATGTGTTGGAAAAGTAACTAACATGGCCTGAAGCTAACCTTTTCCTATGATCTCGTGCAAGATTAATTGAAGCTATAAACGCTATTAACAAGGTCAAACAATCGCCAATTTATAAAATGGAAAGTGCTGTGCTATTTCGTAATTGTAAGAATACATGAGAGGAGAAATTAAAAACATAAATCATAGAAAGAGAAAAAAATACTACAAAAGAAATAAGCTTACAAATAAGAAACACATAACATTTATATTATTTGAACCATCACAAAGTCATACATGTTGATAAGTGCAAGAACAAGAAAAAGACATAATTTACATGCATTTTTTATGTGTTTTTTGTGTGGTATTTAACTTAATCAATTATGATTTTTCAAATTCATAATCACAATTTTACATTAAGAACCACATAAAAAAACACCTAAAAAAATACATCTAAATTTTTTTCATAAGAAAACTGCTTTAGTTTAATTTGCTGGAATGTGTAATGAAAATTATTTTAAAAAAAACTATAAAATTAAAAAGTTGCATGCAATTCCAATTTTCCAAGAAACAATAGCAAGTGGTGAGTAAACATGCATTTTCTCAAGGCGATGGCCAGAAGGGACGAAGCATTGGCATAATAGCGAATTTCATTAGTCCAATGTTGCAATGTAATCCATTTTTCTCACCGCAAGCAAAGTAATAAGGCTTCCACTTGTTTAACACCAATTGAAATCCCTCCCCACTACCTTGTGTGTGATTAGCCAACATCTTAGCACTTTTAACATCACAATTCATGAAACTCCACCAATTTTGAAACATGTACACGCTGTGTGGGAAACTCGTTGCATTTGGAGCATCATACTTGAAAACTACATGCATAAATATATTTACATTCATTAGTATACTATTATAGGATCCACTCCAACATAGTATACTCTAACAATTAGCTTGACCAATGGAGTTTATAATTTATACTATATCCCTCGCTAAATATGAGCTCTATTTGAAAATAATTTTTTTTTGCCTAAATATAAGTATCTTTTGAAATTATTTAGATACATTAACATTTTTTTTGTACAAAAAATGCTCCTAATTAATTTATTGCATTTTGTTGTTATTGTTTAACTAAAACATTAACTAAATTAAAATTTTGTAATATTAATATACAAAGTAAATAAATTTAATATACTACATAATGATTTTTAAATTGTGTTGCTAATTGTTAAATTATCAAATATGTTTATAAGTAGTAATAAAATAGCGACTATAAGATTAACTTAGTAGTTGTGACGAAAGAATAATGCGATAGCAAAAACCAAGCGTTCAATTTCCGCTCTCAAGAAAAGACTAAAAATATTAACTATATTAATTAGTCGTTTTAAAAAGAAATTTAGTAATAAAATGGGAGCTTACCAAGAGTATCATTGAGGTAAAAAGGGCCACTCTTCATAGCCCAATCTGAGTAGTTATAGCCAAAATGCCAATTTTGAGACCCACCTACAATAATCTTCTTGGGTTCTTGTTCTGTCTTATTTATATGGTGGTGATGGTTTCCAAATCTAGACCTCCAATCAGTGTAGTTAAAACCAAAAGAGGGCCAGTCCTTGTTTGCCATAGTAACTGCAAACATTGAAGCGGTTATAACCAGTAAGGTAAGGACATGAACAAAGTTTGTGATGGCCATTGTTGTATGAATATTCTATCTTGTCTCTTAGTTGTTTCTTAATTAATAAAGCAAAGGGAGTGAGATTGTTGTGATTTGATTGGAGTTATTAAGGGGGTTTATATAGAGGTGCTTGTGAAAGAAAATTAAAGCGTTACGCATCAAGTATAAGCGGTGGTGTGGAATGACCAAATTACTACTTTTCATAAATATAAGTAAGTGGGGGTAGAATTTGTCAAGACTTAGGAGTCAATACAAAACATATGTCCAAATAACTAAATTAATTTATGCAACATTGGAGAGATAGATTATAAAATGAATCTTTCAAAGGCAAAATAGTTCTGAAAATAAATCATTTGCCACATCAAATTTAACATAATTAACGAAAAGGATCACTTTGAGTAATGTTTGATAGATAAAACAAAAAAAGTAAATATTTTAAACAAATAAAAGGGTGCATTAAATTTTGACAAAAAGATAAACAACCAAATTATAACATTTTAGTCTAAATTTTATAAATTTAATTTTAATACATTGATAATATAAATTTTTTTTACACACCCGACACATCATGACAATTATGTGCGTGATTCTTGAAATAATTATGATAAAAATTAAATAATTTAACGTTTGTAATTGATTTTATATTTATCGTGTGGTTTAATTGATAAAATAAATAATTTGCAAATTCACGATAGATAAATATAAGATAGATCACACAAGTCAAAATAGAATCAGTTTAATGAGCATAAACTATTTTGTATAAAATGATTTTGTATATTTACATAAGTTCATTTTATAATTGCAACTTAATAATAACTGTTCCGTTAAATAGTAGACTATAACTGAACGCCAGTATAAAATAGAATTTCAGGATGCATGTTCTATTTTCATTCTTTTTAAATATATTGGAGTTTTATGAATTTAAACCGAAAGATAAAATGGTTTGAGATCGAGCAGAGCAGAACTGAAAACGGAGAACTCGACCAAGTTTCCTTTTTTAATAAAGATTATTTATTCACACTCTTTATACATTGTTTGGCATTTATATTACTATTCATTTATTTAGTTAGTTTTGGTTTGTTTCTTAAGCAAGTTAATCCAGTATTAGAGAGAATTGGTTGGTGCATCTTGGCAGACATATATATGAATTGGTAACAAAAATAGTGGGAATTGGTATTGAGGAAAAGGTCAAATGGGATGGTGTTGCTATTATGAGGTTTGAATTTTATGAGGTCAAAACAAGTGTTTCTCACTAATATTGCACATTTAACTGAAAATCTAGTGGGTAGAAAATTATCTTACAAAACTGTAGTTATTAATTCCTAATTCCATGACTTAGTGTAAAATTAAATACACGCCTTTGAGTGATGTGATGATGATGGCTTGGTGGCGTTTTTGTTTTGCCACTCAAGAACAAAAAAGCAGAAGAAGAAAAAAAATACTATCCTGGAGGATTCTTAACGACTAAATACCTTAAGATTAGATTCAAATTTTATTAGATATTTTAAGTTATGTGTCACTAAATTTTAGAAAGATTTAGATCGATCCATTATAATAAATTATAGGTATTTGTGTAAATTTTATCATTAAATATTTTAATGTAATATTATAATTGAATTATGATTTATCTATGTTAGTTTCATATTAATATCATAGAATAAATTTATATTTGAAATTTAATCATGTCAAAAATAAATTTATTAATAATTGTAATAGTACATTAATTAATAGGATCAACGTAAATGATTCAAATATTTAATTTTTATTATGATATGTTTTGATCAGTATTTATAATTTCAGAAATTGATTTTAATTGATTTACAATTTGAAAAATCAATTTATATATTCACTCATATTGAAAATGTTCGAATTCCTGCTCATGAGAACTTTAAGGGTTTAGAACAAAAAAGAGTTGCGTAAAAAAAAAACAAGAGTTCGAATCTTTCTTAAAATCGGTTACTTTAATAGCATTAGTGAAGTTAGTAGCTTTCAAATTCAATTAATGCAAATCCACGCTGGGTTAAATAGCATGCATGCCATGACTTTAACTATGAAATCAATCTGAAGAGATACCATATGAAAAAGCTTTAAAAAGTTACCACTTACTTTAATGCGAAGCTTGAAAGTTAGATCATGTTTACACACTAAGCAAAAAATAATGAATGCATAAATTAACTCAAATATTCATATTTTCAGCAACAAAAAGATCCATTCACAGCTCAATTATCAATTACTATATTTAACGATGAATAATTGTTGTTCCTCAGTTTCCATATTATTCTAGTTTAGCTAGAGAAATGGCATTTGTATAGTCCCCAAATTTTCCATTGAAAACAAAAACCTTTGTTTATTATCAAGTAAGGTCTTAGTTGAGTGTTTTGACTTCCATGAGCATAAGTTAGAGTGTGTTTTGACTTCCATGACCATAAGTAAGGCCTTAGCATATTTCAATAAACTCTACAAAATAATTCACGGAAACGGTTTAACCACATTCTCTCTTTGATTATAAAAAAGCTTCTGACATATACGCTTAATTATGTTATCCAAACGCAGCATTGCAATAGTTGCAATGGCGGTGAAATAAAACGAATAAGAGAAATTGCAAAATAAAATATCCATCTGCTACAATTGGGGAAAATAACCACATTAAGAGATTGTTCAGTCTGAATACTATACTTCCAGGGTGTGTGGTTATTGATTTCTAACCAAAAATGTGCTACATTACAAGTATAAGTTCCCAATAATAAATATCAAAATCACATACAGCAATATCTGTGGTCCATCAACAAAACTGCTTTTCAATGACTAGAATCACCACCCAATTAAATTATCACAGTAAAATAAAAGGTTGACAAAATTGTTGGCTTAAAGTTTCATTTGCCTCATTCTCAATACTTTTAGTTTAAGTAACAATGGGTTCAAGCCCAAACCTTTTGCCTTTTTGTATACATATATGCTGCAAGTGTATGATTGTTCACATTGGCTCTACATAAACCTGAAAATGAGGAACAAAGAAGAAGCTGCATATCAACAAAGGCCACGAGTTCAAAAACTGCTCATTAATCAATAATTCAGTATGAAAATAAGTCTATATGCAATTATGCAACTATAATTGTAATAATAATGTAACTCAAATATGGAAAATTTCGATTGTCGCACATGTGTGTTTCTACTCAAAGAAATATGATGCGCATGCAAATGTTGTTACATTTTATTATTTTATACTAAGTTGCAATGCCGGCGTGTGTATATATAAATAGTCATTACTTCTGAGACTAACCTTTGTGCTTATTGGAACATCTTACTGTATGCTTTTTTCTCTAGATCAGTCCTATGAGATATCTGCAACAAACAAAACCAGTTAGATTCCTGACAAGTATATAATGCTTCAGTGCTTGTTTTAAAGATGCACTCACCTTCTTCCTGGCAGCAGCAAGTTCCTTTTTTATTCCAGCTGAACATAGAAAGATATCAAGTAAGCTACAGAAAGCTCTAGATTATAGGATTTACACAAAATATTACAACGTTCAACGTAAATGGCCACATTCAGCCGCATAATTTTTAGTTCTTGAAAAATAACCCATCTGTTCATTTTATATTCCTGCTTTCTTCCTCAACACCCCCGTTACTTACTTACATCACTCGGACATTAATTTTCAGCTTGTACCATTAAGAATGTCATCAAGTACTTGTTTTTTTGTGTTGAGAAAACTGACTCTAACATGACTAAACATTCTTAAAATTTGGGTTGAGTCTTGACCCCAAAAATCAGTTTGTAAGTTGATTACCACCTACCGATGATAAACATATATTCATATCATATCTCATCAATGTGAAATATCTCAACACACTACCTTCACGCTCAAGATTGGACATCTAGAGCATGACCTGAAGAGTCGGGTTCTGTTAGGATCTTAGAATTTTTTTAGGTCTAACTCAACCATACAAAACTGACTTGTAAAGTGAAGACTATCCACCACTTATAAACACTAATTTAGGCCATATCTCATTCAATTTGGGACTTCTTAACATAAATAATATCGTTAAATGTAATTCCTGCATATATATAGTACAGAAGAGTACACGACAAAGGCTTGATCCAGAGTTTTATATTCATTACTAACCATCATTTGGCTCCAAGGTCAGTGCCTTCTTAAAGCTTTCAACTGCAGCATCAATGTCATTCAGTGCCATGTATGCCTGGTGAAATGGACGTAACATAATAAATTAATAATTATCAGAGTATAGAACAGAAAAAAGCAGGACACATTAAATACCAGCAACTAGATGACTGACATAGTAAAGGATGACAAAAAGCTTCTAGCTTATGACACATAGCTATTCAATAGCCATACCAACCTGTCCTTGGCGGAACAAAGCTTTGGCATTGCTATCTCCTTCACGCATCGCAAATTCTGTGTCTAACAATGCACCATTAATATCCCCTAATTTCAATTTACAAGCCTGTAAACATATGAAAGGAAAAAATAATAATCAGTAGAGTGAGATCAGTTTATATATGCAGAGTGGCAACAGGACTCAACAAATGAAACAAAAGTAAATTGTCAAGGTAATTAATATAGGTGCATTTTAAAGTTATCAGCAACAGTGTACAATTCCAACTTACAGAGCTGTTAGTAAATATCTGAGACTTCATTTTTCTCAAAGCTGAACTTTTCTCTGCAAAGCCATAAATAAAACTACTTATTATATGTAAAGAAGGTGAAGTGCATTTGTAGCATAATTGCTGCACATTGCACAGTAAAGTAAAATAAATAAATAGTAACAAAATGAAGCAAACCTTCATCTATATCGTCCTTCTCCCAACAAATATCTAGGTAACGTAAAGCCTTTCGGTACTTCCTTAGAGCCATTTTGTAATCTTGTTTCTGTCATGAAAAATTATATTAATTTAAAACTATTATCAGCCATAAATATTTCATTCATATCTTAGAGGAAATAATATAGCTCATTTTACAGTATAGAAAACCGCCAATACCTTGAAATACTCATTCCCAAATGCTTTGATTGAGTCAACTGATTTCATCCACCAGTCAAGTTCACTAGGGTTATCAGCAAGGTCTGCTGGCCAATCAGGAAATGTATCACCGTCTTTGAAAAAGTTAGATATGCCATCATCTTCTCCTTCAGGAATTTCTCCACAATCCACAATTTTAACATCGAGAACAGGACGGTCTTCATCTCCGGTTGTAACATGCTCAATTGAACGGACCACACCCATTCCTTTAGCAACTTTCCCAAATACAACATGCTTCCCATCTAGATGAGCTGTTCGGGTAGTACTGATAAAAAACTGAGACCCATTTGTATTAGGACCCGTGTTTGCCATCGATAACATCCCTTTCCTTTCATGCTTCATCTCAAAATTTTCATCTTCAAACCTGAGTCCATATATAGATTCTCCTCCAGTACCATCTCCTGCAGATATATCGCCTGCTTGGATCATAAAGCCTTTGACAATACGATGAAAGCAAGATCCCTGAAAATACAATAGAATATAAACTGAACTCAATAGTTGATCCTTGAGCTAATATAGGCGATTTATTTTTTAGGAGATAATAATATTTTAGGAAAAACACAAGTGGGTGTTCATATCATGAACAAACTCAGGATGCACTCGATACACGTTGATGCCCAGTAGAAACAACACTAGACAAATATATTTGAGTTACAATACAAATTTTTGTTCTATATATTGTTTGATGGTAACAATGCATAACAACATTGTTGTGTGTGTAAAATAAGCATGTGAATATTTGTGTATGCCTACAAAGCCCCGAGACTTGATACAACACGAACGCGATATGACATAAATACAAGGATAAATGAAATTCTTTAAACCTAAAGATATGACACAACATAGATATTTAAGGATTAACACAAATTTATTATGTTAATATCTATTTATATAACTTCGTGATCCTCCAATCTTTTACAGTTGAGTCAATGAATATATCAATGTCAATTTGATAAAAATAAGGAAAAATGAATGTCTCTGAAAACTAAACTCGTCAAACCGACATCAATCAGATTATCGTCTCAACCATAAAAGACGAGGAGAGTCGTTAACTTATACTTTGGAGAGTTTTGTTGACTTTTAAACAAGTAACTGTGGCGGACTACTTATTAAGGTGGTCCACTAAAAGAAGAAACAATACAGGAAAATTTACCTCCACCCAATTAAAAATAAAAGTAGAAACTTTCAGATTAAAAAAGTGAACGACTAAAAGGTATCAATCTAGAATGAAAACAATAAAGCGAAACAGCCCTGTTTTCAGAATTGATCGTCCAATTGTGAGTAAGAAACAACACCTCCAAGTTCAAGTTCAACCCTTTTTTTCTAGATTACTTCAAATTCAAGATCTTTAGAAGCAACATCTCTCATAATGAAAATAAAACTACTACTAGAAGACAGATTGTTCCAAACCCAAATATTTAATTTTTAAATAAGAAGACACAGAGCAACGCGTTTGATTTGAATAACAAAAAAACAAAAAGCATTTGATAAGTGGAAAAGTAGAATTGAAGGATAAGAAAGGACCTTAAAATGGAGGGGTGCCCCAGTAATGGGACCAATGCCTTTCTCGCCAGTGCATAGAGCTCTAAAATTTTGAGCAGTTTTGGGAACAATATCGTTGAAAAGCTCAATCACTATCCTTCCTTCAAGCTCTTCTCCTATGCTAATGTCTAAGAAGCACCTTGTTCTCCCCATTTTTAACTTTAATGACTCAGAACTCAGAACTGTAATGTGTTATTAGTTTTGAATTGAATTGGATGCAACAGGATAGTATAGTATAGAAGACCTTCTAGATCCTTCCTGAGATCTTTTCTTTCAGAGTTCAGAATTCAAACAGTAACAATTACAAACACAGTGGGTGACAATGTATATAATATTATAATAATAATAACAATAACGATGATGATGATAATAATAATAATAATTACTATTAATATTATTATTAATAATAATAATAATAATAAACTAAAAATTGAAATTTATTATTCCAACTTGTGAAATTTTAAAATTGTTATTCTTTATACAAAAAATTTATTTTTGATTTTTTAATCGTTAAGACTCTAAAAATAATTAAAAAATAATAATTTCTATTGTGAATTCATAAATTAATTGAGTTTTGATAATTTTTCAATAAATTAATATTATTTTTATGAATAAAAAAGTTAAAATTATTTTTTAATTGTTATATTTTAATAAATACATTATATAGGACCAAATAAATATTATACTAATTATATAAAAAAATTTATTATAATATATTTAATATCATCTGTTGTGAATAATAAATTTTAAAAAAATATAAATTTATTTTATTAACATTTTTAATAAATAATATTTAATTATTATAATTTTATAAAAATAGAAATTGATATTTTTTTAAATTATTTATTCAATCATTAATTTAAATATTAAATATATCGATATATATCGGATTCACGTCCAAAATAAATTCTCTAATAATAAATAAATGAAAAAGACATTTGAGAAGGTGACTCCTCTGTAATGGCGCTTATGTTATATGTAATGCATGCTCATCTGACCACTCTAGAAGCGTAGTGGATGAGTTTGGTTTGTTGGAAGAAAGAAAGCTGTATGAAATTAAAATAAAAAAAAATATACGAATTAGTTTGGTTTGGTTTTCCAATTATTATTTTTTTCTAAATCAACGAACAACATAGTGGTTTAGTTCGGTTTGATGAAATTGATATTTTAAAATTTTAAAAATATAAAAAATTAGTTTTTTTTAAATCATTAAAAATTAATTGTGATAAATAAATAAAATAAAATGATTAAAAACATATATGGGTACAACATATTTTTTTTTTATAAAAAAAACCCTTTTAATAGTCTGAAATAAAATAAATAGTCATAAAATATAATAGTTTGTTTTGTGCTTTGAGTGATTAATTTTAAATAATATTAAATTGATATCTTAAGTGATAGAAGTCAAATTTAATTGATTTAATGATTTATACTCATATAAAAATAAAACAAAAATTAATCAACTTGATTATTTGGATCTTCGAGTTTATTACTTAATTGATTAAGCTATTACATCTCTAACTATCTCTATTTCAAAATTGGAAATAATAATAATTTTTAAGTATGATAGTTAGAGTTGTGTATATTTTAAACGTAAGTTTTCCAAATGAATCACTCAAAAATTAGAAGATGAAGTATACATTTATTATGTAAACCATTAAGATGAATATACTATTAGATTATAATTAAGATGAATATACTATTAGATTTATTGCTAACTAGTTTAAATTTTATTATATATTAAAAGATACAGTATTATGTAAATCACCTTTTTATTTTTACTCATTAAAATCTATCAATCTTTTGGAACATTACATTTTACTACTCATTTAGAATTCACAACATAAATTTTCTTTTAATTACTGCTAGTTACCTTTTTTTTTCAACTTTATTTGGGCTAATCATAATGGTTTATCTAAAATGTTTAATGTGATAATATCTTTAAAAAATAAAATTCCAAGTAACTGTAAGCTTTTTAAGGGTAGATGAAAAAGGAAATTTTATGAGAAATAAGTTTGAGGCATTGTTTTGTTTATTAAGTAAACAGATAAATTGGTTATTAAAATTGTAAAAATATATAAATAAATATATTATTTAAATTGTAAATTTTTACTATTAAAGGATGTACGTGACACATTAACTTTATGTTTTTTTAAAAATAGCATAACATAACTTTAATATAAATGAGGAGTGACACATTAACTATATGTTTTTTTTTTTAAATAGCATAACATAACTTTAATATAAATGAGGAGTATATTACACCTCCTACGTAAAGCAAAAGAGTCTGTCAATAAAAATATTTGTATAGTTATGGTATCAGATAAAATTATGTGGACGTAAAAAAGAAATATATCATTTAATTATTTGTTTTTTAACTTTTCTTTTTGTATATGAACTCAAAATCTTATGACCATTGCAATACTTTCTCGTGAATTAAACAAAGAGTATTTCAATATATATAAAAAAGTCAGATTTATATAAACTATATGGTGACATTAAATATAACTCTATGGTGAAGTGGATTAAGTGGCTATCACTATTATTGCTGTATATATGGCCCGGATAAAGGTACCACTTTCTTCAAAGTGGAAGGAAATTAAATTCTCCTACCCATTTATTTATTTAATGCCACAAGCCTGCGTTATCTTTGCCCTGTCTCTTCTATTGCCTGCGCCATGTGAGCATTTCTTTTAAGTAGAGAGGTCCCATTTAGCCGCACCAATACAAATAAATGGATTCGATAATTCTATTTTTATTTTAATAATAATAGGATTAAGCCATTAAGGGTTGTTTTGACAGTATCTAAATAAAGTGAAGTTTTGTGATAATTTTTTCTAATAATATTTGACAAGTATTACGTGTATCTTTTATTTCTGTTTAACTTTATATTTGGATCATAAATATTATAATTATTATGTAAACACATTAAAATGATACATTTTTAAGTACATAAAGAATGATAATGTTTGCTATACTGTTTTTGAAAATCATAAACAACCTTCACTTTGCTTTGTGCTTGAAAAATATTAGGAGTGGGATGATTACCTTTTCTTTTATACAAAATAACTACCTATTATAATTTTATAAGATATATATTTCATTAATTGTCAATAGAAAAATACAAATATAAATTTTTTAATAGTAAATTTTAAAGTTTTCATACTTTGGACTGACTACCATTCCTTAATCTAAAAATTTCTGAAAAAACAAAAATGTTTCGTTAAGCTTCAAGAATATCATTATGTCTCATGTTTGCTTATAAAAAAATTTAATACTCTCTCATGTTATATGAATGAAAATTTTTAAATATTTTTTTTTTATCCACCGACATTTTTTTTTATTTTTGCAAATGAGTGCTACTTGTATGCTGAGCAGATTCATCTTGCCACCGTGACCTTCACCACCCGAAAAACTCTTTGGAAGAAGAGAAAATACTAGTACCAGCTAGACCCTTTCATATTAGTAATAATTGGTGCAGTGAAGGTCGTTATTTAGGACTGGTAGTTGAGACAAAAGCTGTGTTTATCACATGGAAATGGAATTCTCATAAATGTGATGCTTAGTATAGCCAGTAACAACAGAGATTCACATGGTGTAGCCGTCCTACAAATTTGGGTACATATGCAAATTCAAGGTTAGCTCTTAGACATTAGACATGGACAATCTCACCAAAAGCGTAAACATGTGATCTCTAGTGCCACTGCCACTTCTATGTTAGCTATCTCCTGGTATATAATCCTAAACATTAATTAGTTTTTCAAAAATAATATTTTCCTTTTAAATTAAAAATTTTGGCGGAAAAGATTTTAAATAAGATACAATCAATATATTAATAAATGTTTAATTAATATTTTATGATTCATATTTTAAGTTTGATATTTTAAATTTAAAAATAAATATAATATTTGTTTAGAAATTTAAATTATTTGATCTTAATCAATAATCACTATGTATTGACTGCATAAATATATGTAGTATATATTGCATGTCATCTAAATGCTTGAGGGAATGAACACGTGTGATTTGCATATGCACTATATTATGTCAAACTTTTTGTTACAATACTTAATTAAATATTTAAATATTTGTTGCTGTTATTTGTTGAGTTTCGATAAACTGTTTAACAAGAATTTTCTGTTATTGAAGATATTATTGAGTTAAGTCGTAAATTATGTCGCTCACTTTAAGATATTTTACGGCATTGTTCAAAATTGTACAAGTAAACTATCGACCACCCTCAATATGACTATAACGACCACTCTAAAAGTATGATACACAAACACTCATAAATTAAAAACTGAAATAACAGTGTATTAAGATTGACCCAAAAATATTGAAGAGATATATAAAAAAGGAATCATCTTAAAAATATTGAATGGACATAAAAAAAAACGAAATGACTCGAAAGTATATCGAACAAAAAAAAAATAAAAAGGTTAAAAATTACATTTAAATATTTTTCACAAAAAAGTTTCACACTCTTTATATAATAATGAAAATTATTTTTCATATATAAACTATTTAATATATAACTTTAATATTTATAAAATTTTAAATTAATCAATATATAAAAAGAATTTCAACATTAAATTTTAACCATTTTTAAATTCAGGTGCTAACGTAGAAATACGTTCCAAGAGTATTTGTTTGTGTCTCATAATTTTTTGGCTCTCTACATCTCCATTACATATGGTTGTTGCTAATGAATAGAATAGGCTCATTGAAAGCCAACCTCATTGAATTTATTTAGATTTCCTACACGCATAGACACCGAATTCCAAATTTGTGTTTATAGTCAATTTTTTGAATCTACAAATAAAAGTTGTTTAATGTTAATTCAACGGCTCTAAAATGTTAATTGTATTGTGGACAACATTTCACTAAATCACCTCAATATCACATATATTAAAGATTAAAAATGTGACATGTCTTGGATCCCAAAGCAACTTCCGATAGTATTTTCAATTATTGCAATTTCAAATTTCTTTGATTGTTTACTATATACAGTGACTCTGTCTCCTGGATGATCAAAATTCAAAAGTAAAACATATTGGTCTTGGCCATAACCAAGAATGTCCACTTTCCTTGTCTTTTCTGCATCCCAAAAGTTATGTATCATAATTAGTCCACACCTCACTTCTCAGAATCCAAAGATGATGACTATACAAGTAGCAATCAATAATTAATAAGATTTCCGCTTTTATATAAGCACTGAATATTAATACTCAACAAACAGTCTCAAAAAAACCTTAGTGCTGTTCAAGGATTGCAGATCCAGTGCTACTCTTAACTCCAACAACATTTATTGATTTAAAAGATTAAAAAATAAAACCCCAGCCAACAAATTGAAGGATTTGAATGCCCGGCATTCACGCTCACAATATTGTCCTATACGCAATTATACTCATTGAAACCGTCTCATTAAAAATAAATAACCCATATTTTAATTAAAAAAAAGTTATTTATTAATCTAAAATCTATATTTAAAATCTAAATCATGTGATTAAGATCAAACAAAGCTTAATCTATTATAGTATTTTATTTCAAGTTTATGTGCACTCCCTTCATATATTAAAAGCTAAATTAAAATTTCAACAATCTTCCATGAAAAAATTATCAAATCCAAACATTTGATTTTCTAGACTAAAAAAAAGTTTATTTATTCTACCTAAGTCTTAACTCAATGCAAATGTCAAAATTATTAAATTAGACATCATACATTAGATTTGAATTCAACACATGGCAATTGTGCATTTACAGTTATATTTATTTTTCCTTATAAAAAAAAAATTTCCAAGCCCATGAATCACACATTACCATTGGAGAAATGCAGGTAAAAAACACAATAACTGAGCTGAAAACAATAGAATTTTCAAAGTCTAACACACAACAAAATATTATATGAAATTATGAACATGAACATGAACAATGAACATTAGTTCCTAAGAGTAATTAATTAACTACTACTATGACCAAAAGAGCTTTGCCTTGATTGTTGGTCTTCTTTTATCTCTTGAGAATCTTCCACCGGCGGAGAGTTATCGCCGGCATCGAGTTCAGTCTCCGGCGGAGGTGGAGGAGGAGGTGCAATTCTGCCGCCGACACAAGAGGAGCATTTGGTTTCAACCCATGATTCAATGTCGTATTGGCCATAACCCATGACCCGGCGGCCCGAACAAAGCCTACCAATCATACCCGCAATGACACCCAAAACAGTGATGACTGCAAGAACCGCTATGACGGGTCCAACTGACCCATGACCCGAATGGGTTGTGAATGATTGTTGCGTTACTTGTATGGGTGGTGGTGGTGGCTGTTGCACAATTTGTGTTGTTGACATTTGAGAACAGCTTCTTTGCAATATTTCAGATTTTAGTTTTGGGTTTGATATAAGGTTTTGATAATAAGGGATTCTATAACTTCTTAACCTGAGAACCACTTAAGTGACATCCACCACCTTTTAAAATCTCTTCACAATAATGAAGAAAGATATGAGAAATGATCTTTTGTTACTAATTTTTCACACACACACATATATATATTTCCTCTAATTTAATGTTATTTTTAGGGGCAGTTTTGTATTTTAAAATTCTTCATATTCTTAATTTTTTTATAGATTTAAATATTTGACTCTATAAGTAAGTTTGATTTTTTTTATTTTTGTTTAGGTAAATTTTTTCACAATTATACCATTTTCTTTAAAGTTTGACTTCGAAATGATCAATTGATCGCACTCTCTTGAATTTACTATTTCATGCGCCATAAAATAATAACAATTTTGGTCGAATTACATGACTTGATGCGTGTTAGACTTAATTACTTCATATTTAATCTTGTACATGCAATCTTCTATGTATATAATGTTTAATGTTGTTGTCTCATTTCTACATATAAAGCACTCATTCTATAACAAGTTAATTAGACAAAGCAGTGACTGAGAGAATGCATGTACCCTTTAGCATTGCATTTATTTACTTGCCAATGTTTGTTGTCATGTGTCCCCGTCGTTGACTTTGAGAATACACCAAAATCCATTGTTTTGGGGGATATATATCGACCTATCTTAAAGCCTTTGAATTTATCATCTTAATTTAATTGCGGTGATATTTGAATCATGACTCACTTAACTTATATCATGTTATAAATGCGGTAAAAATTATCAAGTATTATAAAGTGATAAATGAAAAATATACTAAGAATAATTAGATCATTATACATAAAAGTGATAAGTTTCATATGCAGTACTTACGTGTTGATGGAGGATCATGTCAACCATGATTTGGATTACCATAAACACTTTTAATGGATTCATGTTTATCTCAAATCAACCAAATGTTGACTTGAGTTATGATGTACCTTCTCAGATTTTTCAAAAAGAAGCTACAAGCACCCCCTATCTTCCCTTCCACAAGTGCATAAGCAATGAAAATTGTATTTTTGTTTCCATTATGTGCAATGACTAACAACAGGGTTCCCTTGTACTTATCGTACAACCAAGTTCCATAAACCAAGACAATTGGTTTAAACAATTTGAACCTAGAGATTAATGGACGAAAAGTCTAGAATAGTTGTTTTAAATTTTGTAATTAATGTAATAGAGTATTATCATAATATGCATGTGATACTTCTATTTCCATAATAGTTGCTAGATTTTTTTTTTGCATGGCCAACAACCATATTAAAAGGTCATTATAAGACTTCTCCCAGATCCCATAAATCGTTTCGATAACTTTATTATTTGCCATCCATGCCTTTTTATAGGTTATTGTGTAGCTATATCGTTCTTGAATATGTGCAATAATCACTTTTACTCTAATTGATTCATCAACTTTTAAAAGTGACTTTATGCTTTCACATATTGGGATGACCATGTGACATAGATGAATTTGCATAATTGTAGGACCATTTAAAGCAACTGATCACCCATTATTTACTTTTTTGGCTTAGTGAAGCCCTACATTTGAACAAGCATCGTGAATTCATACAATTAATTACATACTTGTATTGATCAGATTGCATTACATGATAATTGAGTGAGTATTTTATGTTGTAGTGGTTAGTTGCAAGATGACAATCTGATTTACTATTAAACTTCATTCCAATCTCAAGAGATGGAGGTGGTTCATTATAAGGAATATCAAATTTAGTGGATTGATCAACATAATCCAAATTTAGGTTACACATATGGAATGATGGATCGAATCTCGTTGCAATGGAATGAGGTTAGGGCTCTAGGTCATCATCGTCATCCTGCTCATCGATGTATGTTTGTTCTTCACTCTCCTAATTTATTTCTTCTTGGTCAAAATCACTCACATCACCTAGTGAAATATACAGTTTAGGTTGGTAGGATTCATAGTTTTGAAAAGAATGAGTGTGTTGTGTTTAAAAATGGTATTGAGGGTGAGATATAGTTGAAAATGATGGTTGATCATCTGATAATGGATGATCATCCTCAAACGTGACATATAACTTCATGAAACTGATTTGCAACCACTATTTATGAACACCAAACACAAGTTCAACATCTTCGTCTTCTTCAATATTTAACAATTCATAATGAACTAGACCATTTCCAAGAGAGACAAGGTGTCAAAAATTATACACAATTTTATTATTTTATAACTTCAACTTGTATGAAGCCATGAATGACCTCCTATTGGTCATCAAAGTTCTTATTTGAACGGGTATGGATTTGTGAAATGAGGCTAATTGAGCTTTATATTATGTTTGATTATTCGACAAATTAAATTCTATCATTTATTTGACCACTAATTCTACCCTAATTGAAATATTTATATTCAATAAAAATATTTGTTTATTTGCAATGTCTTTTAAACTTTATAAATAACCAAGTATATCATTATTCCTCTCATATTATATATCAATGACATAATGCCAAATCAAATAAATAATAATAAATTATATTAATAAAATAAAATACATTAAAACGGATAAACAAAATATATAAAATTAAAGAATAAAATAAATTAAAAAATTATACATCAAATTTAAATGTCCTTCAAATTGACTCCACACGAGAATACGATGAAGTGAATGAAAGAGATATTATTCTAGAGATATATACAATTTAATGTGATGTCTAAATCAATTAATTTATTTTTAACGTTGGCGTATTTAGTATAATTATTTTATTGGTCTGATTACTTTTTATTTTTTATTTTTTATTATTATTATTATTATCATTTTATTCATGTATAATATTTGAAAGAAAAATAAATCATAATTATTTAAAATATAATATTAAGTGCTAATTTAACGAAAAAATATTAGTGAATTATTAAAATAATATAAAATATTATTTATTTTTAATTTATTATTATTTTTATTTATTAGATTAGAGTAACACTAGAAGGGAATTTTTAATAAAATAAAATTATTTAATTTTATTAATATAATTTTGTATTTTAAATAATTTAATTATTTTTATTAATTAAATTAACAATGTTTTCAATTTTTTAAAAGTTAAAAAAGTAAAATGAAATAACTTGTCGCATCGATGTGAACTTCCATTAAAAGAAAAGAATTTTTCACGATTGCATCCCAATGTCCCATAGAGGCGATTGTGGTAAAAAGTATAGTATTTTAGTATTGTTTTTAAAGTGAATTATTTTATTTGAGTATATAAAAAAATAGATGTTTAGATAAAAAATCCAAAAGATTTGATAAATAGTTTTAAGTGAGAATTGATAAATTTTATTTTAAAGGTGAGTTATTTAAAAAGAAAAACCCTAATTTGAAGTCGTTTTATTCAAATTAAAAACCAGGGTTTATTGTTTGTGTTTTTACAGTGAGTTGTATCGTCTCTTACTATTCTTTCTATCCTCTGTCTTTCCCATTACCCCATCACCACCAACATTCCACCTTCCGCCACCCTCCTTCCTTCTTTCTCAATCTTTTACTTCTGGTTCGTTTCTATTCATCCTTACCAACTTTTTTCTCTTCTTTCAATGGTTGTTTTCATTCTTATTTTTAACATTTTTGTTGTTGTTGTTGTTGTTGTTGTGTTGTTTCATTGAATTATTCTTCTTCCATTATGTTGATTCTTTTCAAACATCTTGCCTATTTTGTTGAGTAGGAGATGGGATTGTTTTCCAACATTCTGACTTGATTTTGTTCTCTTATTTGAGATTGATTTTCACGTTGTTTTTGCACTGTAGCCTTGAAATCGTGACTTGCGAATGATTTGCTTACACAATCTTGATTATAATGAATAAATTATTAATGTTTTTGCAAGAAAAAAATATAGTGATCATCAGGTTTTATTTTTATAGTTCTCACAGGGCACCAAATATCTTAGGACCGGCCCTAATAGGATCGATTCTCTTCATACCATAAGTTACCACAATGGGAAAGACAAATATAAGGTTAATCCCTTTTTCTCTTCCGAATAATAAAGTTAGTTTCCTATCTGATTGATTTCCCTATATGCAATCTGAGGTTCAATTTTTCATGAGTGCAGTTCAGATTCAAAGTCGAATCACAAGTTTGAAAGGAAGCTACAGTTTTATTCCAGTAAGTTTTGGGGGTCAAGTTTTTTTTGTCTTCCATTACAACATTATAATGTATGGTTATTGACGTGTTGAGTTTCGAAGTTGTAATAGAATATAAAACAGTTAGTTTATTGAGAAAATAAAAAAATAAAAAAATATCTGAGGTGCTAGTTTTATGTAAGGATTAAGTGGTCCTATGTATCTGTTTTATTTACGTGCATATGAAGTTTATAGCTGGTAGTTTGGTGCAATGTTACGTGAACCTGTCTAGATTTTAACTTGTTCCAACCCTTGATGTTATTGTAGAGGTGAAGGATGCTGTTGCTTCCTTGACTGCCCAAAAGTCTATTGCTAAGGTGAGAATCTCATTTTTTTTTTTTGAGTTAATGGCCAATTAACTGTATTATGCTGGGCATTATAAATCATTGATTGAAAATTGATTTTGAGTTGTTATCTAGTTCCCGAACATGTTGAATACTTCTCTGTTACTTTCTTGTTTCCCACTTGAGTTTTGTTATGGTCGTCAACAGATTCAGATTGGGCAGGCATTTTGCCCTGATTAATATGTTTCTGCCTTGATTATTATTTCGGGCTGTTCATGTGATTAGGTTTCTAAGTTCTGACAGAAATATTCTAATCTAAAGATATTTTTCAGTTTCATTTGATAAGCATGTATGTGCTTCCCAAGTATAAAAATCTTGATGAAATATTGTGTATGTCATTGATGCATTAGTATAAAAGATGTTGGAGTTCCCATTAATATTTAAATACATCTCACTTGGTAAATTATACTAACTTGAGTTACAAAGTAGCAAGCATACAATTTTTTTCTTTCTCTTTAAAAGAAAATGTGTGACTTAGTAAACTTATATCTAGACTGAAGCTTTACTTTTTATGTATTTAGAACTAATTTTAGTAAAAATTTCAAGGAGTGCTCATGGAAGAAAATATTAATTGAAACTTGCAATAATTGCTGATTTCTAATAATGAGCCTTTTGTGTAAGTTGAAATTATATTATGCATCTCAATTTTTTTTTGAAGCTCTCTCATTTAATTTCTCCACATAAACTTATTAAGATATAAGGAGTAAGGGCCTTTTCCTAAATGAAGAACCATCACCTTCATTTAATCAAAAAACTCCCACTAATTAAGAGCTAATCCAAACCAGAGCATACTCATTATATTGGATTTTTGTAGACAAATTTTTAATGAGATTATCCTGGTGACGCAATTGCTTCATTTTTATTCTAACTGAACCAAGGTTCTTTTAGATATATGTCAGTCTTATTTTATGGGCAAAATTGAGTATTATTAATTTTCTGAACATGTGGTATTCTGTCAGAAAAATAACAAACAAAATAGGCGGCAGAAAAAATTGAAAGCATATAACCTCTCTTCACTTTTAGAATCCCTTCCAGAGTTGAAGGCTCCACAAAAACCATGCAACGAGGACAACTTTAAGCTTAATTGTAATTCGAGACAGAAATTAGTGTGAGTGTTAACTATCATAATTCAACAATTATATTGGCAACTTTACATTTGATACATAAAATAGTATATGTAACTACTATTTACTTGTAAATCAGATTGAAGGAAGGACAACGATTGTCTGATATTTTTAAGGATCTTTCCTTCCAAATGGATCCCTTGGCTGCCATTCATCAACACTTACTGAGCACACGACCAGTTGTAGTAGTAGAGGAGCAACCCAAGAAAAAAAGATTCAACACAAATGGGTCGAAGAAGAGGAAGAATAAATCAAAGGCTGGGACTGGACGGCAGTCTATGGATATGTAAGGCTTCTTGTGTGGATGCTATAATGGGTCTTTCTATAAGTGCACTACTTCTTGTGCACCACTTCTTGGAAGCATCACTCTAGTTAATTTGTGAATGAAGATATCTAAAATTTCGTAAGCAAAGTATATAGTGATATGTCTATGGAAGTTTTTTTAGGGAATGTCCATGGTTGTCAATGGTTTTTATGTGTTGAATTTTGCTTTTAATGTAGAAAATGAGAATCTGCCTTTATTTTGTTTTCATTGTCAATGTATTAGTCAAGGGAGTGGGGTTGACTTATTTAACGTCTCTTTGACTGGTATGCAAAGCAGCAAATTCAGGGCTTTAATAGCTTTTAATCATTGCCAAGCTTATTTTGGTCTTTTGAGTTGTGTTTTGTTGGAAAGTAAGTAATGGGAATTGAGTTTCACATAGAAAGAGAACTTAGAAGAATATGGGAATGAAATTGTGTTTCACTCAATTGAGTAGAGTATACAATGCTTTACTTGTATACAAGCAATGTATATATCTGAGCAACAAATTATGTTATCAGTATTAACAAAATGTAACCAATTCTAAATTCCCAAACTAACACATGTCAACAAATCCCCTTTGACTTAACTTTCACCCGCACAACTTCGTTTGGACTTTGGCCCAGTGCGTAAGCATATTAGCTGGATTATCACCAGTGTATATCTTCTCCAAGCTTATCTTTCCTTTTGCAATGACTTCTCTCACGAAACTAACACTGTTTTGTCCTCTCATCATGGTATACTTGATTTCTTACCAAGTGAATACTACTTTGATTATCACAGAACACCTTGGTAACAACTTGTTTTGTCTCCATGCTCTTAACCATTCCTCCCATACAAATAGCCTCCTTTATTGCTTTAGTAACAACAGGATATTCAGCCTCAGTGGTGGACAAGAAAACAACATGTTTGAGATTGCATTTCTAACTTACTGTATTACCACAAAATTTGAACACATACCTTGTCAAAGATCTCCTAGTGTCCAAACATCCAACATAATCTACATCAACAAAACCCATCACTTCAAACTTGTTGTGTTATGTCTGCCATACTTCAAACCAACGACTGAAGGTCCTCACAGGTACCTGTATATCCATTTCAAGGCTTCCCAATGTAGACTTCCAGGATTTTCCATGCATTGTCATACCAAACTCACAACATAGGCCAATTCTTGCATAGTTCAAATCATCAAGTACATAAGGCTGCCCACTGCATTGGCATATAGAACTTTCTTCATATGAGAGACTTCATCCTCGGTCTTTGGTGCATGTTTCTTGGAGTGCTTGAAGTGTTGTGCCATAAGTGTCACTACAACCTTTGAGAAATTCATACTGAACCTACTCAACACTTTCTCAATATAACTCTTGAGAAATGATCAAGGATCCTGCTATTCTGTTTCTCAGAATTTGCATACCCAAAATTTTATTTGTAGCCGTGAATGCTTTGGAATTTGTCGAAACTAGCTGGCACAATGTACCAGTCATATACATATTCATATGCACCAGACAAATATTTATGTTTTTTATTTTAATTTTTAAATTCATCAAACAAAAAACATTAGAATAGAAAGACTGATCTAGCATATAAGTAGTGGGTCTCTTCCCCTTAAAAGAAAAAGAAATTATAATACTATTATTTTATACCTCCATAAAATTTTATAGTTCTACCTTTTAAAATATTCATATTTCTACCTTTCTCTTTTTAATAATGTTGACAATGAAAAATTATTGAACATTTTAAGAATATAAACTTTCGTATAAGATGAATGTAATTTGTAAAAACTCATGTATTTTAAATTTATTTAGTCATTATAATTATATATATATTTTGCTCATTTCTACTTTGCTAACATAACAGATCTTATACGCTACAAGTTAATTTTTTTTTATTTAATAAAATCATTACTCAATTAAATTATTTAATTAAATAAATTTTATTTTTCTATTTAACTATTATATTGTATGATTCTATAAGCTTCTACTTAATTGACAATAATATAAAATTTTAAAATAATATAAAATATTATAAACAATGAGTCGAATCTAACAATTCATAATTGCTATCAAATCAATGGAAAAATCGGTCATACGATTTTTACTTTATTGTGACCACCGTTAAGAATAGCTCTCCCTTCATCCAAATGTCTTAATTAAACACAACATAGAAAGTGTCATCTTTGTTGGATCCAATAATTTTTTTATTGAGTTTCGGGTGTACGTGCAATCATTAATATACCTAATATCTTATATTGGTCTATTTTGACGTGACCAAACACATTTCACATATCACTGTATCGAGAGACCCAAAACACAACTTGTATCATGCAGGAGGGATGAATCCTATTTAAATCACTCATATCCATCTACATGGTTTATTGAAGATCCAATAACCATCGTTACAATTGTAATGTTTGATAGTTTCAAAGAATACAACTCTCTCCAAGTATGTATCATAGTGACTTTAAGTTGAAAGACTACTTGCTATAGTCATATGAGAATTATCAATGAGACTTGCACAACTCTTATGTAACGTTATCATATCGGATCAAATATAAATATTACTCATAATATTTATACATATGTGAAGATTTGATATATCATATAAACTACCCGTGAGATTTGATCATCAAGGCTACTCACATAATAGTTTTTATGCATTATTGTTGTCTCATTTAATAGTAAAACTTGGCTATAGGCAATTTAAGAATAATGTCATTGTGTTCAATGGGATCTCACAATTAAGTCACACTTAATGCTCTATTAAACAAACTAACTATTCTAAGGACTTTATTATGCTTTAAATAAATTAATATAATAACTTAAAATGTCTCATATTACTATATAAATAATAGTAAGTGTCAGGATACAAATAATAACCAAAGAAAAATTGTTAAGTTATAGGACTAACTCAAACAATCTCTCACTAGCACTAAAGTCAATCATACATACTCCTAATACCCATCAATCTAGTGTGACCATCATGTTTCTTTTGAGCAAATGGTTTTGTAAATGGGTCAACAATGTTATTCAAGGTATGAACTATGCAAATTTCACATCTCCTCTATCGATGATATCTCGAATAAGATAGAAACACCGAAGTATACGTTTAGATCTCTAGTGAGATTTAGGTTGCTTATATTATACGATTGCATCATTATTATCACATTAATGGTCAATCATATCTACAATGCTAGGAACTATATCTAGATCATCAATGAACTTTTTGATCCAAACAACATCATTTGATGCATAAGAGGCAATAATATACTCAACATATTTAGTATAATCAACGAAACGAATGTCTCCTACTTTGAACTCTTCCAATTCATATCACCACCATTCAGACAAAACATATATCCAAACTGTGATCTTGAGTTATCTTTATAAATTTGGACGCTAGCATCAATGTAACCCTTTGCAATGAGTTTTTCCTTACAACAATAAACTAAGAAATAATCCTTAGTCCTTCTTAGATGCTTTAGGATGTTCTTAAATGCGATCCAATGACCTCCACCGAGATCTAATTGTTATCTGCTTGTTATGCTCAATGCATATGAGACATTTGGTCTTGTACATATCATAATGTACTTTATAGATCCTATTGTCTAGACATATGTCATTTAATTCCCTTTCATATGATGAAGTAGGACATTGTTTGTCCATGTATAAACCATATGACATAGACAAAATTCGTTTCTAGTTAATGTGGTTTCACGATTAAATCACACTTAATATTTTATTAAATAGATTTATTATTCTAAGAAATTTGTTATGCTTTAAATAAATTAACATAATAAATTCAAATGTCTCATATAACTTCGTAACCAAGAAAATTGTTAGGCTCTAGATTTAGTCTGACGTGAACTTCATCCTTAAAATTACAAAGAAAATTCTTGGCCACTAAATTGACACCTCTTCAACCTTTGTAATATTTAATATTATCATACATTTATGATAACAAAATTAATGTTTTCAATTTAAGTAAATCATTCATACTTTTAATTACAATGAAAATTTTATATCAAATTCTCTACTTTGCGTTCATTAACTTTTGGTGGCAAAAGCATCTTTGTACTATTAAATTTACAAAACTTAGCATTATTAATAATAATTTTTAATGACATTAGTATTTACTGTATATATTTTATGATAATAAAAAAATTAACCCTGCTACTATAATCATAAATCCTTTTATATATATGTCTTTTAAAATAATTAGTATCAATGTTCACTTTTTTAATTATCTTGCAATTTTTGAATAGTTGACAATGTAATTTTTGGAATTGATAATGTTTACAAATGAAATTAGATCCTTTTTATGATTATGATTTTAATATTTATTTTTTTTATAAATAATTCATTAACTTTCTATTAAAATATAATATCCTACTTAACAAAATATAAATGTATATAATGTAATTGATTATTTTCTTTTTTTGTTGTATATTTATTTATTTATTTTGTAACTGGTAATCTTTTTAACCCCACCAACCATTTCTCTATTACTTTTATAGATAGTTTTTACTCTCATCAACCCTTTCTCTAGAGTGATTGGAGGATAGCCCACTGAGAACACAACAAACTCAATTCGTAGAGCTTCCGAGAAGTTACTTTTACAAATAGTTATAAATAATTTTTATAATTTTTTAACAATGTAACATTAATCTATATTTTTTATAAATAATTCAGTAATTTTCTTTTCAAACAAAGGATCTTAACAAAATATAAATTTATATTTAAATGTAATTTTTTGTGAGGGTGTATATTTTATTCTTTATGAGTTATAATATTTTTAACTCTCACCAACCCTATTTCTAGAAAGATAACCTACTAGGATGTGCGTTTTTCTCTTTCACAATAAAATGTTAAAATTAATGAATTCTCCATAATTTTATGGTTGAACTCATAACCTATTTATAAAAAGAGAAAAACTCATAACCTTTACATCATTGGAATGATAATTAATAACACTTCTCCAACATTACCACGCTCTCTCTTGAGTTTGCACCAAGTTAGAAAATCTCTTCTATATATATATATATATATATATATATATATATATATATAATTTTAATCTCTTTATTTTATTAAATCTGCAGTTTTAGTTATTTTATTTTTTACTCATAATTTTGGTATTATAATTTTAATTTGGTAATGTGATAATTATTTTAGTGATGTGGAAAATCATGATAATGTGAATTTTTAATTAAATAAAACTGATTTAATAATTTTTTTACAAATAAATATTTTTAACTTTGAAATTTCTGAAAATAAAAAGAATCATTTTTTATTTAAAAAAAAAATTAAAAGTCACAAAAAATAAATTACTTTTCTTTTTTAAAGTACATATTTTTTTGTATATAAGAAAT
>JBBPBS010001017.1:9591143-9603069 GCA_037974835.1 Cicer judaicum | reverse complement strand
GTGAATATTTTATAAAATAACAACTTATTTTCTTAACAACGCTATGCTATTTTTATTTCGATCAAATAAATAAATAAAAATTAAATAATAATAATAATAAAATATTGTTAATATAATTAAAAAATAATGATAAAAATATTTAAAAAATAATAAAATTTTAATAATATAATGTACTTTAGTTTACTTTATTATCATTATTATTACTATTATTAATATAATTTTATTTTATTGATTAATTTATTAATAATGCATTGTTTTTTTTGGGTGAATGAAATTTCCGAAGAACATCTAGAAATTTCAAATTTTCGGTAGTTATAAATAAATATCAGAAATTTCAAATTTTCGAGTGATACTTCCGAAAATTTCAAAAATAAAATTTCCAGTATTCATTTATAACTACATAAAATTTCATTAATCTTGAAATTTCCAGTAAAAAAAATTTCAAGAGCACTCATTTTTCTGAATAACACAACTTGTGGAGATACATGGAACTTTTTAATTTTTATAATTTTATTAAAGATATTTTAGATATTTTAAATATAAATTTTTAAATGAAGAGTATAAAATTAATTGAGGGATATAAAAGACCACCTTCCAAAAGAAATTAAAGCATTACAAGTCCAAAGCCCAATACAAGTTGCAGATTTGCAGGCCCTTGATGTAATGTGGCTCGTTACAAGCCCCAAAAAAAATGCAAGTTGCATCCTCTCTCTTTCTCTAAATGGATCTCTCCAATATTAGCAAGGGTCTGGAGCTATTTCAGTTCATCCAACATTCAATTAACAGGGGTGTTTAAAAAATAAATAAAAAAAATTAAACTAAATTATAGAATTAAATTGAACTCAATTGTTTTTGAATTAGATTGAATCAAACTGCTTTTAAAATGAATTGATTTATAAAAGTAAAAAATTAAACTATTTTTTAAAAACAGTTTATTAACCAAACTGATTTTTAAAAATTAAAATCTAACCAAATTAATTTTCAATTTTAAAAAATTGAACTGAATCGATTTTTAATTTAAAAAAATTAAAATTTAATTTAATTTTTTAAAAATAATTAGATGTCATTATGTAAAAATAATTTGACTTATAAAAACAAAACAAAAAAAATTAAGGTAAAATCAATTCAGTTTGGTTCAAAATAATAAACCAGTTCACTGATTTATAAAGCAGTTCAATTCAGATTAAAAATCAAATCAACTCAATTTTTTAAATTAAAAATCAATTTTAATTCAATTTTTAAATAATTTTAATTTAGAATTTAACTTTACTCACTCCTACCATTATTAATTGATATAACTTAAAAAAAAAATAATAAAATAAAAGAACAAATAAATGTTAAATTAAAACCGACCATTATTAATTGATATAACTTCACCAAAAAATAATAATAAAATAAAAGAATAAATAAATGTTAAATTAAAAACACATCTTATCTCCTTATTCAGGTTTATGTAATTTCATGTTTGTCTCATGGGATCCAAGTCAACAATCTGACAGTAAAAGTATAAGTTGATTGATATTTTGATCGACTATATATTTTTATAGTCCAGAAAAATGATTTTGTATCACTCTCAAAATCTTTGCCAAGATATATTTCAAATTTCATCACCTTTTGGATTACCATCACGTACTTTTCATTTGCTCAAAAGTCAAAATCCCTTTAATATTCTACACATCAATCAAATAATATTATCTTTTATTATGAAGGTGCAACTCCATTTGAAAAAAAACTAATTTATAAAGTGAGAGATTGTCTCTCACTTATAAATAAATATATTTTCACATGATATATATCTTATAGAACTTTCAACACAAGTTATAAGTCATTTCTATTTGCTATAACCAATAAAAGAAAACAAAAGGAGGATATAAGGGGGAGGAGAAGGATATTTGGTTCCTAAAGAAAATATAATAATCTTTAATAATAATGAAATATTTAATTGTAGTTTTTTTTTATTCATTTATAAAATTGATTATTTTATTTTAAAAGTCAATAATTTTTTTTAACTAAAAAATAATATTGTGAGATAATTTAAATAATATATATAATAATATAAAATAATTGACACATTTAAAATTATAATAAAACACTATAAATATTTAGTTTTCAATTTTTATTTTATTTTTTATTTAATTAATAACATATGAATAATCAATATATCTAGATAATTCCATATCATAAAATTATAGATTACGTTATTTAAAATATGTTAAATTATATATTTTTAATTTAAAAATCTAAAAAAATTAGAAAAGAATATCTATTGTTAAAATAAAATTATTAATTTCATAAGTTGATAATATTAGGGAAACCAAAATTATAATTACAGTTAAATAAAAAGAATTTATATGGTTCAAGTTCAGTTTATATAATCAAAGATTGAAAAGAGATTTGATAAGTTAGAGTCCAATTTTAATCATCTATATTCTTTTTATTCACATATAATGGCCATAAACTTTGATAACACAATTTTTTATTAAAAGAAAAAGGGAATTTAGCAAGGCCAAAATAATAGTAACAAAGATTTCATTTTTTGAAGTATTGGTGGGTGGTGGTTGGCCTTTTAACCAAACGCATCTTGACGCGTAGAATAATTGGTGGCATTTTCTTGTTCCACACAAATTCATGCTATGATGGGAAACTACCAGTTGGCTGGTCTTTGAAAGAATCTTTTTTAAGCATAGTTTCTAGGTGGGACATGACACGGTAGATGCTTACATAAATGTAGGGTTTTTATTTTTATTAAATATAAAAATACCTGCCATGTGATTTTTCTATTATGCATGTTTATCAACATTATATATTTACTTAGTATATTGTCAAGATTTTTTAAATAGGACCAAATATTTAAATTATGGTAGTTGGTTGGGATAAGCTGAACCTGCTAATTTTGGAAGCTGAATAGAATTAAAGATAACGAGAGAGATTCCATCATTTTCACTAGCACATTTCACCAAACAGACAATAATGAATGTATATCTCATAATTATAAATAAATGAATAATATCACTGTGGGCTCCTTCATTATTTTGTTTGCAAGATTCTCCACTATAATTTTGTTTTGGGAAAGTGACTTTTTTGTCATGCTTGAACCTATATTCCGGGTTAATAACTGGACTTTTATTTTTACCACTTAGGGTTACGTTGAAGGACAAAATTATGTTAAAAATTCAAACCTTTGACTAATTCAAATAAGAGTGGATGCAATGTACAATTATTAAATATTAGGAATGGTCAATTTAATGATAACATCTTTTTTTTTTTAACTTAATTTCTGTAAATTCTTTTTAGTGGGCACAATAATATATTGATAGTAACATAACCCGCACAATTGAATTAGTAGAAGGATTTAGACTTCAACAATGTGCTAAATCAAAATATGAATCTCAACTGAGAAAATATTTACATTTTATGTTACGAAAGCGCATGGAATATCGAGAGAATCTATAGAAAAACAAAAAATAAATAACATAATAAGTGTGAAATAGGCATTGCAAAAAACATCAATTGTTTTTTTTTATAAAACCAAAAAATTACGAGTTTTGTTACTGCCTAGCTGGATTATACCCCAAAATTGTGTCGATCCTCCAATTCTTATCACAAGTAATCATCTTTAATTTAAAGTAGTTAGTGAGATAACTTACTGAAAATAAATTTTCCTTAAACAGTTACTTGGTATTGAAATTTCATAGTTTTATTTTAATATTCCCATCCATAAATCATCAATTATCATCCTCAAAGATCACCCGCCAGTTTCACAAATGAGAGGTTGCAAAATGGATTCTCTGCAATGAGAACCAGAGCACAAAATGAAATAACAGAGATGTCTCATGTTCAGTGTTTTTGCCAAAAAAAAAACACCGCATAGTTTGAAGAGAAACACAAAGGTGATCAAGAAAAAGAGTGATTAATCATGATAAGACATCTCTGAAATTTATGAAGTGGTTTATTTTGTGTAAATAATAACATAAGGAAATAAATAATCCAGCAAATAGGTCCAATATCCACCAAAACATGCAGAAAGATGTCTAAACACTGGACTGATAATATTTCTTCTGGGTTGTAACAAAAAGAAATGAAAGAATTATAAGGAAAAACTATCTGTGTTCTTATCGTGGAATGGAGGATTAATTAAGATTTTAATTCAGAGTCTCAAATCAAAACTCAGGTATAAAAGGCAAGATAAACCTTTAAAAAATTCAATAGCCTCTCTTCGTTTTACCCTCTTCTATGTATCATGTATTATTATTATATTCTTATTCTTATATTATTATTCTCAATGTAGTAGTAAATTACTCCTCCCATGTATACTTTTATCTGCAAAATTCATGGTGGAGTGTATATCCTATACACCAACTTTTCCAGGTCTTTGAATATGACTTTTCCAGCTATAATTCTCAGATTTTGCGTCTTCATCTTCCAAGCTATCATCCTCAGTTGGGGATGTTCCTCCCCGGGATCCTGTAGCTAAATGAAGGGGACTTTGTGGAGAACCGGATGCAGAACTGCTACCTTTCGAAGATTCATTGTATTGTTCTTGAGACATCCACAAACCTCCAAGAACTACAACAGACTGATTACTACTTGAGGCCGGACCTCTCCGTGTATGAAGCCGGTATTTCTGCAATAATAATAAAGAGCTATATATCAAACCTCCAATTCAAACTCGATACAACATGCAAATCTCAATCTATGTCGCACTGACACTTAGATTGAAGGCATGTCTCGTGTTCGATATATATCAGTATCTAACACCGACATGACATGGACGCGTGTTATATTCGATCATTTCTATTACACGAGACCAGTGTCTTCCTCCAGACACCAAATAACCAAGCATCAAGTTAAGAGAATAAAAGAATACCGAAAACTCACTTGCAAATGGCTCTTCACTTCATCGTTGGTTAGGCCATCAACTTGCATGAGTTCTCTAATTTGCTTTGGCGTTGCTGCTGCGGTTTAAAACAAGTTAATTAGACAAATGAACCAAACAAGATGTATTATTATTACAGAATACTAAATCTATGTATGCATAATTGCATAAGACAAATCATTTGAACTTGATAAGCCTTCGTATTGACTAGTCTATTAGCATGTTTGGATCTATGTCAAGTCTGATTTTCTTGCATCCCTGTGATTTTTCAACGTGGTTTTTAGAGACACTATATATAACACACTCCTATTTGTCTTCCTCTTGATCTAACATTAAGTAATCCACAACTTTACTAGTGGTAATTTCAATCACCACTGTTCCAGGCATCAAATCCCTAAACTTTTAAGATTAGCATGAACTTCTAACACATCCATTCATTCACTAATCAATAATTTCCAAATTGGACAACATTGGGTGTTATTAAGCCACACAACAGAAGAAATAAAATAAATGTACATTTCTATTTTAAGAAAGTGAAGTTACTAGTTACTGATAGCTTCAAATTCTAACCTTGAGAACCACCAAGCTTCTGCAACGCACTGACAAATCGCCGGTGCAATTCAGGCGACCAGCATCTCCTCTGTTTCCTAGAAGTCTGCTGCGGCTGAAGTGGCCCGGCTCGCAAACTCGGGTGCACAGTCGGAGGAGAGGAGGAAACTGCCCTGCTAGTGCTTCCCCTCGAACCAAACCCTTCCCTCAAACTTTTCATACCAGGGGTCAAAAGTGATAATCTATTTATAACAGTGTCTTCCTTCTCTTGTTTAGGTGCTGCTAGTGTCACTGTTGTCACAGGGACAGAAGAGTATGTTGAGAAAGGCATAAAAGCACTTCCTCCATTCCTATTACTACTACAAGGCTGAAAAATAGGCTCCTCGGCTACAGTCACAGATTGCTCTTCCTCTTCCCTTTGCTGTAATCACCACACAAACACAAACTTCAACATCAAAATGAACTTTTTTTTTCTTTTAAAACATTTTGGAGTTAATCAATCTAAATAAATAGTGTTCCTTTTTAGTAGTAGGTGTATTGTATTGTAAATTGTACCTTGGTTTCTAATTTATTATGATTATGTTTTTGATCAGATGCATTATTATTAGTAGTTGTGTTGTTGTTGTTCCATAACTGAACAGAACTCATCCAATTCATCTTATCTCTGCATTCATTGTTGTTGTTATCATCATCGTCATTATTATTTTCCTCACTCTGATCAATCTCTTTCTTCAAAGGAATAAACTCTTCCAAAACTGGCAAAGAATTCTGAACTCTGCATTTTTCCAATTCCTCCTTCAAAACTAAAATTGCTGCCATAAATAGACACATACAAAAAAAAAAAGAGTAAAAGCATTAGCCCCAATTAAACTAAATAAAAAAGCGAAAAATGATAATAAAATAAAAAAAGAAAGAATTAGAATGAAACGAACCGTCGTTTAAGAGGAACATGCATAGAGGGAGTTCGCGTTTGAAAGCGTCGATCTTTTTGAGTTCGTCTTCTAATCGGGAGAGAAAATCGTGGAGTTTAGAGAGTTTATCGGAGGTAGGTTGAATGGAGGAAAGGTCTAAGAGGAAATCGGAGATGGTTTTGGGAAGAAAAGTAGGTCTTAAATCTAAAGTAAGTTCGGAAGGAAGAGAACCCATTGAATGTTGTTTTGGGCGTTAGGTTAAGATTTTGATAATGATAATGATATTGATTTTGATTTAGATTGAAGAGGGAGTTACAGGAGAAGGAAGAAGAAGAAGAAGGGAAATAGTAAGTAGAAGATGCGATGGGATTTATATAAAGAAATAAAAATGATGGATGGGATGTGAGGATATTAATTATTAATATTATTATTATTATTATTATTATTATTGTGGAATGGAATCGAATAAAATAAAAATGAAAGGAAAAAGGGAAAGTGGGTTAGATAGATAGATAGATGTGAAGGGAAAATTGGGAATGCGGAGATTCTGCAGAAGGAGAGAGTTAAGAAATAGAAAGCAACGATGACGGAGGTTTTGTGAGTCACTTTCGGATCCTCGCGTATTTAATCCATCTTCACTGCTTCATCACTTCTTTAACCTCATTCGTCTCTTCTTTTTTCCCCCATAATATAATACCATTTTTTTTTAAATATAATCACTTTGTATCGTTCCGGAACATTATTTTATACAAATTCGTTCATCATTTTTTTATCAAGTGTAATCGAAATGATAGAAATTTTGACATTTTTTTTAACTTCACTATCTAAGTGTATGGTTAATTTTTCCGATGAAATCGACCAAATTCTTGATTTTGTATAAATTATATTTTATAGTTTGTTTACAAAATCAGAGTACTTTATCTTAATTTTGTTAAATTCATTATGAAATAAATTAAAGAGATATTAACTTTCTCATCCTAACCACCAAATTAACTTTATATTTTCTTTTTTAATATAATTTAAGACCTTTGAAATTATCTAAGACTTTATTTATTTAAAAGAAATTGAAGATTATTTTTCTTTCTCAAATTTAAGAATTATAAATTTCAGATGTATTTTATTTTTCAAATTAGTATTATATTATTTCATGTTTACTATAAATAACGGTTGAACTCATATTTATTGAGTATTTAAAAAAATAAGCATAATTAAATTAATATTTATTGAATATCAAAATTCTATCTGTTGTCATCCTTAATATTTACTACAAATAAAAGATGTAAAAAAATATTTTGGACTTAAAATTGTAAGATAATTTAATCTCTTAAATTTATCAAATAGCAAATTTGTTCATCTCTTTGTAAACATTCATTGAATTTTAATATATTTTCTATCTTAAATTGTGGTATCATACTTTCATTCCAAAAAAAAGTCTATCAAATTAGAAAACATCAATTATTGTACTCCCTCAATTAAAATTTATTTTTAATAAATTTCAACCAAAACTTCTAAAACACAAACAAACATGCCAATTTTATTATTATTTTTAGACAAAGTGACAAAATAACCTAAAACTCACGCCCACTTCTGCGATATTTCGAGTTTGAGTCTATATAAATATGTCCAATCTAATAATGTTAACATTTTTTAACTAAACTAGATCTTATCAACATATATGTTGACTTTATAGGAGTCTTTTGTTGTATCAAAATAAATATAGAATCATTAAAATTATGATGTTAAGTTCGAAAAAAATAAATATATTGAAATATCGATGTTTCATAAATTTGAGTGAATACATTGATTAGCTCTTACAATTTTAATGACGAAAACTCTTATTTACGGGTAATGCATATGAATATTTCAGTTTTTTTTTCCACTTAACCAAAATACCTCACTTTCAAAAAAAAATATCAGATTGCCCTACTTTTTCTCCCCTATACATGGTCGCACTCCCATGTCACGATCTCAGTTTTTTTCATAATGCGGCCTTGAATTCCCTTGCAAAAAGCCAGAAAATAAAAAGCAATATGGGGAGAAAACTGAGATCGACCATCTGAATTCCCTTACAAGGTCACATCTTGGGGATGCGACCATCTGAAGTGCTAAAAAACTGAGATCGTGACATGGAGGTGCGACCATATATAGGGGAGAAAAAGTAGGACAATCTGGTATTTTTTTTTGAAAGTGTGACATTTTAGTTAAGTGGGTAAAAAATTGGGATATTCATATGCATTACCCCTTATTTACTCGTTAAAAATATTTAATATTAAGGTTATTTTAAAAATGAGCTTTCAAATTATCATATTAAATGAGTTTTTTGTGTTGATGTTTTTAGTTGCGAGTCTCCTTCGCATTATTATTTTTATACTTCTTTTTTTCATTTTTAAATAACATTTGTATATTAGTAAAAAAAAAAGTAACACATATATATATACATATATATTAAAATTGTAATTAGGTATTTGTTTGTATAATTTACTAATATACTTTTCATTATAAAAACAATTTATGTATTTCATTATTTGTATACAATTTTTATTAATTATTTAATAAGATAAAAATAATATAATTAATAAAGTAGAAGCAATATTTTTTTTATTTGATTCTTCTTAAAGTAAACAACTTAATTTGCTCACGAACGCTATTAATCATTGATACTATGATAGAATAACAAATGACACTAATTTTATTAATACAATATTCAAATATGACACCTTATTTAGTATGATTTTTTATGTCTATAGTCTCACTAACATATTTAAATATTTGAATAAAAAGACATATTTAAATAAATTTAATTCATATTAATTAACACATTGTCCAACAAAAATTATGTTGATATATTAATATTTCATTGCGTTAGGTTAGTTATCTTTAAAGAGATTTTCCTACTAACATACCAATGAAAATAAAACTTTTCTTTTTAATTTTTGTCCGTAAATGAAAGAGTAAAATTAGTAATACTAAAATTCACTTATATAATTATTATGAAGTTTTATATTAAAATTTAAATTATAATATTTAATTTAATTTATGTACACCAATGAAATGAAAGTAGATTCTGTAAAATTATGAATATTAAAACTTTTACTGTTTCTTTACATGATATTGATCCTTTTCAATTAACGTTTATCATGTACAATAACTAATATTTGTTATTTAAAAAACAGAAAACAGTATATTAAGTGTTATATTAGTATTTTTCCTTCATCAAAGTTTGGCGTCCCTAATATTGTTATGTTTCTAAGATCCAATTTAGAGTTAAATTTTTTCAAGAAAAATAATTTATTTCACGAATTTATGTGTATTTCATATATATATTATAGTTGTGACTGTTTAGAGTGTATGTGGTACATTGTGAACAAGTTTTATTTATTATTTAATTTTAAGGTTCCATTATATCATATGGTGTTTCTACTAAATATGTTCTCATTTTACGGTTCTTCTCTTTCTTCTTTGATCTTTTCTCCACCATTCAGAACGACATCACTCTCAATCACCAAGATAAAGATGAAGAAGAGAGGGGATTTCCATTGGAACTTACTTCGATCACAAGGAAATAAAGAAGAACAAAATAATGTTGAGATCTTAAAACTAAAAATCACATAGAAAACTTCAAAGCAATTCAAACGTACACATGAGCATATCCTAAATTCATAATTAACAAACTATCAAAATTGTTCATTATTTTAGAGAGTTAGATTTTATGTAAGAGGGAGGCATAAATGATTTTATGATATAGGATAAGAAAATGGTAGGAGTGGGTGGTGGACATAGTGAATGGGGAGAAAAGGGAGAGGGATAATTTTTTTTATGTTGAGGGTGTACTGTTAAATTTGGTGGAACATCTTAATCTAATGATAAAAAACTGTTGTGCATAATACACCATTTTGTATACCTTGTGTACGTTAGCCTATACTTGCTGAATAAATAAAAAATTATTTCTTATAAATAAAAAGTATTATTTATAGGTTATGTTTTGTTTATAAAAAAAAAAAATACATTGTTTCACAATTGAAATTAAGGATAATTTATAACCTATTCATATATTTTTTAAATACTAAAACATTTTTTTATAAAGTATAAAATTGTGAAGATATATTCAAAGTAAACGATACTTTAGAGACGAAGTACTGCTGACTTAGAGTCGGAACAATTAACATTAATGTCTGTGTGAGAACAAATCTACGCGGGTCTTTGTCACACAATTGACATATTTTTTTTATCTCTTTGGTATCGATGAAAACTATTATTTTAGTTATATTACAAAATTTCACATCGCTTAATAATTAAGATCAAAGTTAATTTAGAACCACTCACACACTTCTCACATCACTTAAATATCTTTTTATAAAGAATAAAATCATTTAAAATAAACAATAATTAAAGAATATGATGTTACAAACTTAAAATCCTAAAAATTAAATTAAAATTACATTGTTAAATTTATTAATAAGACACTAACTTCACTATCGCAATATTATAATCAATCATACAATATGTTTGTGATGATAATTATGTTTGGTCTAATAGAGAACTCGACCTGAAAACCCTTTTATCTCCCTATTTGATTTAATTGGTTTCTTTTTGTTCTTATTCCATCGCACTCATGACCTATCACCAAATTAACCATGTCAGAAAAATTATTCATCATTAATTCTTGTATTGAGACTACATAAATGGAGATAGGCCTTATCTTCTGCTTTATTTTTTATCAAGTTGTTGAACATATAGTGGGCAGAATATTTATAAACCGTCGATATTTTTATTTTTGGCGGAACCTTCAACTATACGCCTAAGAGATAAGAAGAATATTATAGGTCTTGTGAAACTTGGGACACTAAAATATTTCCATCAAATTTGAGCATATAATCCAAGATGATGGATAGAACGCAGTACGTACAACTGTCAACCAATAGAGACTAAGCTATAGGTGTCATCTAAAAGTACGTTTGGTGGAATAATTTTCGATGGGATTGGAAGGTTTGGTATCCATCGACAATATATGATATTTAAGGAATGACCATTCTCACTCTAACAAAATATTCCAACTCCCATTTTTAGTCCACCAAGAATATTGTTTTCTTTAATAAATAAAAATTAAGGGAGGATGATATACCACTTCAAACAAAAATATTTCATCACAGCTACTAAATAATTTATATTTGTTTTTTTTAATAATATTATCGAAACATATTTAGTTAAAATTTGAGAGAATTTTAAATTTTAAAGAGAATCGTCATCTTGAATTATAAGAGTAATTATATAAGTGATTTTTTTACACTATATATTTATCTAAAATTTTAAAACATTAAATACATAAGTTATTCTATTTATATATTGATTTACATCTATTTTTCTATACAATAGAGAAATTATAACTCACATTTGATATATACATCAACAACTCAAATACGAGATCTAGATATTCAAATTTTACATTTTTTTTCTACTCATATAAATTGTGTTATATAAATATTAGTATCATATGTGATATCTTTTAAATTTATTTTTATCTCTTGTGTATCTTTAATCTTATACAATTTACACATATTTTTGTAAATAAAATTTAAATATATTTTAAAAA
>JBBPBS010001017.1:9549906-9578546 GCA_037974835.1 Cicer judaicum | reverse complement strand
AAATTTGATTATTTTTTCATATTTTTTAACTAAAAAATAATAACTTGATATATTTTAAATAATAACGTACGATTTCATGATGTGAACTATCTAAATATATTTATTATTTATATAGTATTAATTAAATTATAAAAATAAATATTTTTAGAAATTGAAATTTGTAAAAGTATTTATTGTAATTTTACGAGTATTAACCATTCAACATATCGTATTATATATCAAATTGATTAATATATGTCATTTAATTATTTTTTAATTAAAAATATTCAATAAAATAACCAAAAATATTTAATTATCAAATAAAGAAATAAATTTTATAAATTAAATAAAAATAAGAGAATTAAAACTATAATTATGTCCAACAAATATCGATAGAAAAAAAGGATAATGTGTAAATTACAAAAAGAAATATGGATTGTGAAAAACATTATTATACAGAAAATATTTTTAATACAATTTTGGTTGAACCATTTTTGTTAATTAATTCTTGGTAAGGAAGTTTTGTAGATATTTTTGGATAATTATTTGTCTTGAATGAAAAGAAACATAAAGGACAAAAAAAGAATAGGAAAGAAACGTGGGTGGAATTGGTTGCTTGTGGCGTGACGGTGGCATATGATGGAGAGAGAATGAAAGGTGAATCGATTCTCCGCATATCAAACGGCGGTGCTTTTTTAGCACAAACAAACAACACAGGGACCACCTTCCATTGAGCGATTCTTATTCAGTGATTCTTGAGTTTAGATTTCAGAAACTATCTTTTTCTTTTTAGAAATCAAAAAATATATTTACAAAATAAGCGTTTCACACAGCACAACATATGCTATGTGTAATGCCCAAGTCATACAAAGCTCACTAAATTGATACACCAATCAACTAATTGATCATACAAAGTTTACTAGTTTACTAAATTGATGTCAAGTAAGATCATGACTCTAAGGTCACGTAGTTTTTATATATTACGTTAGGTTAGGTTTAAGTGTAAGTAATTAAATTTCATGTTGATTAAAAATAAATTAAATATTAAATTTATAAGAGTAGTTATTCATATATTTAATACATTAAGATTTTAGGTTAAGATGTGTCAAAGTCTTTTGTGATTTTAGAATATTTGTCTCATTATATTCTAATGTGTTGCTGAACTTTCCAACAAGTGGTATCAAAGTTTGATTCAACTTTGTGGGAAATGAGAGTATATTCTAGTGTTGTTAAATTCTTGTATCTAAAGTTTTTTTTTTTTTTTTTTGTGGTGTAGTCATAAGACCGATGTTGTTAATAACAGCAGAATGTGGGAGACTCACACTTGAGCGAGATTGTTGCATTTAAGTGTGAATTGTTAATTCCTATATTGACTAAAATGAACTAAATATTCGACCATATATATAATATCTTATGTTGGTATATGATGTAAAAGAATTTTGTAATCTTTTGAGTATTTGACCTGAAAAAGAAATCGAGAAAGTGAAAAAGAAATCGAGAAAGTGAAACATAGTGGGACCTACAAGTTGAAATTGATAAGCCTAAAGGCAAAGGCTTTGAAATATAAAAAAAGAATTTTTCAAAGGTTTTACTAAGAAGTGCTCAAACAACATTTATTAAGCATACAAAAAAGAAATACAAAACAAATTTTGAGTGAAATAATTACTTTTGTAATTTCAATGTTCGAATTAGACAACTTTTAAGAATTTTTTTCTATGTTTAGATGTTTAACAAGGAACCTTCTTAGTCTTTCACATTTTTAAATATACTTATGTTTCTAAGATAGACTCCTCAAAATAATTTATTTTAGATAAATAAAATAAATTATATCAATCGTTGATAAATAAATTGATTTGTATGATGCATATGTATTATTATTAATTTTTCAGTTTTTTGAATGAATTTTTGTCAGATGAATCAAATCCTCCCAAGTCATTTTCATACTGTAGTTTTTGAAAATAAAAAAAAGGGAAATGCTAAAATCTTGAAAAATATTATAGATACTGTTTGAGAGGGTATTATAAGGATAAAGTGATAAACAGTTGATGGGGTACTCAAAAGATTTTTGGGGTACACTTAACAAATTTTAAAAACCAAAAACATACGGACAAAGACTAGCAGGTAACCGACAATCAGACGAAAACTAATAGTGTGGGCCGAGCTCGTAGAATTTACTATTTTATTTTGTTTATTTGGGCCGAGCTTGTAGAATTTACGATTGTGTTTTGTTTATTGGGCTGAATTTGTAGGTCTTAAGAATTTATTTTGTTTATTTAACCTGAAAAAATTAACTATATTTTTGTAAGTAAATGAATGAACTACCATCAAACAACACATGAATTTTAGACACCACAATATCATAATAAAGTTCCCACCCCAACAAATTAATTGAAATTATTGAATACTCTTTCTATTATCTTATTAAAACTATATTCGGAACAAAAAACATATTTATACTTTATGTATACTTAAGATAACAAATTATTGTAAACATGGAAAACTTTATCGGTTATTTTGATACGTATAAAAAACTAAAAACTAAAAAGGTATAGATAAGTATTTCTTTGTATCTTAAAAAAATGGGATTCCCAAGTGATTGCACATCTTAAACATCTTCAAGCTGCCAATGAACCAGGTAAAGTGGTGTTGACCAAAAAGAAAAACAAAACATAAGTTTCAACTAATTGGATGACATGAGTTAGATGATGTTGGGTTCTACATAATTAGGTTAACCTACTTAATTTTAAAAACTTACATATGCGTTTTTATTATATGGTGATAAAAATGAATTTTAAATAAATTTATTTTATAAAAGTGACTTTAATAAAAAAAAGGATTAAAAGTAAAATAATTTATGTATTATATATTCATATAATTAAATTAAATAATAAATTTAAGACTATAAATTATAAATTATAATTTTAAGATGTAATCAATTAGACATGTCAAACATTTTTCATACAAAGGTGTAACAAAAATAAAAATATAATCGTTAAAAAGAATATTAAATATAACTTGTAACTATCTAAAATCAAAGCAGTATAGTTCATCGCGTTTCTTGCAAGCACACTCACACTCACATTGACACACCAAACATTTATAGTAAATGGAAGGAGAAGGTCATTTATGTCATTTAGGATAAAGTTTCACTGATTCTGAGACAAAACAATATCCAAATGAATTTAAAGATCATCATTGGTTAAAATATGGTTCAGCTTCGATGAGTCTAAGGTTCTGAATAAAATCAATAAATTAAAAAAAACTTTTGAAAAACAGAGACATTACATCAACAGAGAGAGAGAGAGAGTATTCACGAGGGTATCACCGTCCCTCAGCTTAGGAACACACACACAATGACACACATACTCTTCTCTTCACGAGCTAAAACCATTTGCTTCTCTCTTTATTCACCCACCAAACTTTGCTTCAGTGGTCCATACAAAACCACGTCAAAGCTCACACCTTTCTCTCTTTCTTCAATCTTAAACGCTGTTTTGCCACTTCCCACCATTACCCTTTCTACTTTTGCCTTTTCTTTTATGATCATAATAATGTGAAGTCACTCTTTACCTTATTGGGGTGCTGGTTTCATATTAAAGTTTTCATCTTTTTTAACAAAATGGATCGTCCTGCAATATCTGTTGGGCCAGGAATGGATATGCCTATCATGCATGATAGTGATCGCTATGAACTTGTTCGTGATATTGGTTCTGGTAATTTTGGGGTTGCCAGGCTTATGAGGGATAAACAAACTGACGAACTTGTTGCTGTTAAGTATATTGAGAGAGGTGAAAAGGTTCATGTCCTATATCGATCTTGAGTTTTTTTATTTATTTTTCTTTTAAAAATAGAAAGAAAGATTATATTTTTATTGATGCATGAAGTGCATGTAAATTAGGATAATGCTCTAGTTTACCATGTTGGGCTAATAAGACATAGCATATAGCGTGATTTTAAATTTCGGAATGCAACTACAATTGCGACCACAAAGTTGCGGATTTTGAAATCTTTGTAATGGTTCGTAGCGTAATCACAATTGCGACCACAACCTAAATTTAAAGTGATTCGGTATTATTCCTATTTTGGATTTATCATGTTATGGGTAGTTTGTTTTATACTTATTTTGATGAAATATGTTTTTTTTACTTGCTTTTATAGGATTCATGTTTTAAGTATTTTGATTGGTAATTTAGATTTTTCCCATGTAAGTCAAGGATCACTTGTTGTTTTAACTTGTTTGTTTATTTTTTTATTAAATGAGTTTTTTTTTTTTGTAATTGTTTAAATTAGAGTTGATGTTTCTGATGGTTGTTTTAGTTTTTAGTTCAATTCAATAAAACAGTTGATTATGATTTATGGATGCATCTTATTTCTTTATCATGAGTTTGATCATATGCTTATTTCTTAACAGATTGATGAAAATGTACAAAGGGAAATTATAAATCACAGGTCATTAAGGCATCCCAATATTGTCAAGTTCAAGGAGGTATGGAAACTGATAATGTCTTAGCTTATTAGTTCCTATATCTTAGAAGTATTACAATTAATCATTTGATGATGTATGTGACTTAAGGTTATATTGACACCAACACATTTGGCAATTGTAATGGAATATGCTTCTGGAGGAGAGCTATTTGAGCGAATATGCAATGCAGGGAGGTTTAGTGAGGACGAGGTTCTTATTCTTTTCATTCATTCATTCATTTGTGAAGTGTTTCTGCATGTGTCTTTAATGTTCATTATTACTTACTTTACTTTATGCTGTAGGCACGCTTCTTCTTTCAACAACTTATATCAGGAGTTAGCTATTGTCATACAATGGTATGTGTTCAGCTCATGCAGTCTTAGAATTTTAGTATATATAGTGTATTTATTAAGGAAGCATTAGTATAGACATCGACACTAGATGCGATACCGACATAGACACTAGTAATAATTTGCAAGAACGGAAGTAATTGAATGTAACTATATGTGTCAGAGTCGTGTCGGAACATGTCGGATACCAAATATGTATTCAATATAAAAATGCAGTGTAGAAGATGTCTAACAAACTCAAATTTCTCTATTAATCTTTCTTTCATGAAGCAAGTATGCCATCGTGACTTGAAGTTGGAAAACACATTGTTAGATGGTAGTCCAGCTCCACGGTTGAAGATTTGTGATTTTGGATATTCAAAGGTATAATAATAGTCTTCCTTTTATACTGTTTAGAAAGTTTATAAAAATTAATTCAAGTTTCTCAAAATGCATTATCAAGCAATTTTCTTTATGTCATATATCTTTGGCTTGTGCTTATTAAGTTGTGCTGATTTATGCATCTTCAATATTGTCTTACTTTTTCAGTCGTCTGTACTACATTCACAACCAAAATCTACAGTTGGTACCCCTGCATATATTGCTCCAGAAGTTTTGCTTAAGAAGGAGTATGATGGGAAGGTATATTGAAACCTGTTTTGCATGGAATTCATCTAACTAGCCAGATTTTGATAATTTCCCATTTAGTTTTTTATTTATTTAGCACGTGTTTTTTTTATAGATTTTATTGATGTTCATAAATTAAATAAGAAAACCAAAATAATGAATAGTTCTCACCTTCTCTACCTGTGTATGTAGTATGTGGTATTTTTGACATGAAATGTTATTTATTTTCAATTTATGAAAAGAATAGAAGGCTTCTGCATAATATAATGTATGCGTGATCTGATAAATTTAAAAACTACGTTAGAAGCCATGATTATTCACCGTTACTTAATTCAAGCTAGTATGTTTTTATTTTATACTCTATATACTAATGTTGACACTCAATTATGATTCAGATTGCAGATGTGTGGTCTTGCGGGGTGACCTTATATGTGATGTTGGTGGGTGCTTATCCTTTTGAGGATCCAGAGGAACCTAAAAATTTCCGCAAGACAATACATGTAATTCCATTTCACCTCTCTATAAATCAATCGATGCAGTACTTTGTTTGAATTAGTTTTTACTAAACCCTTGCATGTTTCTTGCAGAGGATTTTAAATGTTCAGTATTCAATTCCTGACTATGTTCATATATCTCCCGAATGTCGTCATCTGATTTCAAGGATTTTTATTGCTGATCCTGCTAAGGTCAGATTTCCTTTTTACCTATCCTTTTTGCTGCTAAAATCTCTGACCATCGAGGTTTTTTATGTCTCTGCACCTGCTACGTCATTGCAACTGAAGCCACATAAGCTTTATTTGACTGCAATTATCTGTAATTTTAAGGATTGAAACACAACTGCAATTTAATACCTTGGTGGAGAATTGATGTGAAATGGACTTTAAATTGTATTCATGTGCAATTGTGTAACATGCTTCTACAATTTTCTGGTATGAAGGATGATGGCGTTAATCTAATTTTGTTTCTAAAACAGAGAATAAATATTCCTGAGATTAGAAACGACGAGTGGTTTCTGAAGAACCTTCCAACTGATCTCATGGACGACAACGGAACCAACAACCAGTTTGAGGAGATTGATCAACCAATGCAGAGCGTCGAAGAAATCATGCAGATAATCGCTGAGGCTACCATTCCTGCAGCAGTAACTCAAAGCCTCAACCAGTATCTTACAGGTAGTTTAGATATCGATGATGACATGGAAGAAGACTTAGACACTGATCCTGACCTTGATATTGATAGCAGTGGAGAAATAGTTTATGCTATGTAAGCTGGTGGAAGACTATGGACTTGAATCTGTTGTCAAAATTTTATGCCCTTTGTTGAGTGGAATATGTGGGGAAATATTTCACTTTCTAATAGGGAGAATTATGTGAACAAATTTTCCTTGATCCTTCCACCATGTATCTAAGTTCGATTCATGATCTTAATTTGTGTTGCTTTGTATTCATAGTTGTGTTATTTTTTCTATGATAACGAACTGTATCTATTATGTATGTATGTATTATTTCAAAATAATTTTTATTTTTATCATATAAAATACATTATCATAACAATTTGTTTATTTGATATCAACAAAGCCTTACAAGAAATTTGACACGTTGATTTTATTGAACTTAACCTTACCAGAGTCCACAGCTCTTTTACAAATAACATAGTTTTCACATTAATTAAACTGTACACAGTACATACATATTATTTACATGATAATCAAAGAATATACGTGAATGGGTAAAACAAAACATAATGCAATAAATAGCTATCTGAAAAATAACACTTCACTATCGATCAAAATTGGAAAGAAATGGAGCTTGGCTTGCCCTTGGAGGAGTTATTCGGTTCTGTTCAGATCTTGAGTTCAAAGGAGTAGCTTGTGGAATGAGTTCAGACAATCGAATCTTTTCATTTATAATTTTATTCTGTGTAAGAGCAAGAATCCACTTTCGTTATTTCTTTAAAATTTGACATAGAAAAATTCACATTGGAATTCACTTTACTAGTGTGTTCTGTATATACATATTACATACATACCTTCAACATCAAATCTTCTAGTTCCATTTCCAGTGAAGTTATCCTATTCTTGAGCTCCTCTAGGGCCTCCTCAGCAATAGAAGGATTCACATCTGACAGTGGTTTTGCCATTCCAGCTGCCTGAACACAACATAACTTGGGTTAGTATCTTGCCAAGCAATTTCCTTTAATTGTTTATTGCATTAAGAACCACAAATCACTGTTGATTACCTTTAGAACATTAGTAGACAATCTCAGTAATTGCTGCGCTAATTGTACTTTCTCTTCCTCAATATCCTGTGGTATTATTTACTCAATATTTAAACTTCCATTTTTTTAGCGATCAGGAGTACAATGTATTACTTAGGAAACTGACCTTCAACTTTCTCCTCAGACGTTGCTCCTGATCAAAATCAATATATGGTTTGGCCCCAGCAGAAGAACGAAGGCGAGCAAGGTCTTCTTGGACACGTGAAATGAAGATATCTGACCTGCGCAACTTTGTGCAGAGTTGTTCATTCTGTATCTTTAACGTGTTGTTTTCCTCCTGTAACATTATTCCACGACCAATCTCAAGATCAAACTCAAAGATACGGAATTGTAAAATTTCCAATTTTTGATATTTTTAATTAAACACTTGGTCAATATTTTCAATTTACTGCAAACAAAAGCATCTGTTTGATCCTTGAGGAGAGTCAAATGATGTTACCTTAATTTTAGTATGATGATGAATACGCTGCTGAAGGTTTTGCTGACCCGACAGCTTCTTCATTTCTTCCTCCAGTTCCATTACTTTACTCTTCTTACTTGCATTTTCCATCTGCACAAATCGAGTTCAGCAATGTATGCCGATTATATATAAAAGGGAATAAATGCACCATAAAAGTTGAGAAAAGAAAAGTAGCTTTAGTCTTCTACCCTCAACATTTCATTTTCAGTTTTTAGAAACTGGTCTTGCTGCCGAAGGTTTTCCAATGCAATCTGTGCAGCTACTAATTCGGATTGTTTTCTGTCAATATCTTGCAACCATCTGACGAGTATGGTTTGAGAATCAAACGGGTAAGAAAATGTAATTGCGCTGAGACTCTGTTCTCAATCCAGAAAAAAAGACACAGTAAGAAAATGTAATTACCCTTGCCTCTCTTCAATAAATTCATTAAGCTGCTTCTTTAGTTTAGTAACCTCTTGTTCCTGAAAGCAGCAAGCAAATCACCTGAACTAAGATTCCACATGACAACAATGCAATCTAGTCTACGAGAAAAGTTGGACTACCTTCTCCTGAGGCTCTAGTGTAAGAAATTGAGCTTTCTCTGCAATCCTCTGCACTTGATGATTATCCAGCAGTGACTACATTAACAAGAATATTATAGATGAGCTTCTTCGGGAAATAGAAGTCTAATTACTTATGTAAAAAGTCTTGACATTTTCTTCTTTTTTTATTTTTATTCCTATCTTTTGAAGGTGGTATTCCTTCCTATCTTTTGAAAGCGGTGATCCCTGTTTCCACTGTATGTCCATAACTAAAAAATTACAAGTCCACGACTTCCACTCAAACAAATGATTACATGAAAACTATTTAATTATCCTCTATGTATTACAAACATGAAAAATAACACACTAACAAAATCCAAAAAACATCGCTCGAAGTAGATGAATTTACCACATAAGTGGTCATATCCAACTTTACTCCAAGTAAGTCCCGAATTACATCATGGGTCATACTCTCAGCAGCTGCTAATCTGGCATTCAGTGAAAATATCTGGACAAGAAAAAGGAAGAAACGTCTTCAAGCCAATACGTAAAAGTCAATCACTGTAGAACATGTAGTCGAGGAGAAAAGCCTACCTCTTTCTGTCGACATGCTGCTTGAGATTCTAGTTCCTCAATGCGCAGTCTTGCAGCAGACAACTCTTCTACCTTTTCATATTTTATCTGCTGTGCCAATCCCAACCCAATACATTTGAAAGGAGAACCAGAACCTCGAGATTTAGTCGTATTCTTCTCAGACTTGTTTGAGAGAGCATTGGTGGATTGGGATGAAATTCCCTCAGGTTTGACTTGCTCAGCCATGGCTTCCAATGCTTTGAACTGATTCAAAATAAAATAATGCTACATTTAATATTATAAAACTATGTAGAAGATTACTGATGATACTGCTGAACTTTAAATCATATCCAATATGACATCCAAGACATTTATTTGATGCAATGACTAAAATTACTTTGTGCTTGTACTCCATTGCCTGTGCTTCAGCATGCAAATTTAGCTCTGAAATGTGAGCTTTCATCTGTGCAACCTATCAAAGACCAATACAGAAAAGGAACAGTGTTAAAATAAACTTCAACACAAAATACATAATTAGTTGTCAGAAATTTCTACCTCTGCATCCTTTCCTGCTAACTCGCTCTTCAAAACATGTATGTGATTTTCGGCTTCTTCAAGGCTTTTCTCTTTTTCATCCAAAAGTCTACATGAATTAAATAGAACAGAAAAATATTTTAGAGATCAGCCCAAAAGATTTGCATATACTAATGATATAGATCCATCTCTAGCTGAAAACCAATGAGCTAAACCTTTGTATATCACCATCAGCATTTCCTAGCTTTTGCATCTGATCTTTTAATGCAAATAGCTCCATTTCTAGATCTTCTCTTTGCAGCCGTTGTCGTTCAGCTTCTCCTTTAATGATGTCAACCTGACCAAAATAATTAATGAAGCGTAATGCCAATGCAGGTAGACAAGCTTCCTGCCTAATATAATCAAAAATAATTATTACTTACTTTGTTTTCTAGTACATTTACAGTACTTTCCAGCTCTTCAACAGATCTCTCAAGAAGTCTAACCTCTGCTTCCTTGTCTTCAACATAAGCTTTTCTTGCTTCTGCCATCTGCAATTATTAACAAATTTTAGTCACAAACAAAGAAGAAAACATTCTTTCAGCTAGTATATCATTTTTTCCTTTGACAACTAAGTTAAGTCCATCTCAATTGGGAGTTTATGATATCATTTTATCAACATCATAAATGCACTCAATGTTATGCTCTTGCTTTGGTACATCAATCACTATGGAATTCGATTTCTCAACACGTACTCTTTCAATAACTTATCTAAATTATTTTATATCTCTACAAACTGTACAAAGCATAAATCCCACATTGATACGACTAGCTATATCTTCTTTACATCGAAAAACTGAAACCCACATACTAGAGCCGCTTAAAATGCAAATGTTCTGTGATTGCTTAAGACATGAGAGCCCAGAATAGAGTTCTTCCTGTTCAGTCCTCAATTGTTCCTTTATAATGACATCAATGGAAAAGATGGTGCATCATAAATCGATAAAAGTATTACCTTTTGAGCTTCTTGAATGATCGATTCATTAGCTTCAGCTTGTGCTGCAGCTTTTTCATAACGTTCATTGAGGAAAATCAGCTGACCCTGAAGTTGATCCCTCTGAGTAGTTAGTTTGTCCCGATCAATACTCAGGTTTTTAATTGAATCATTCATTTTGCCAACAACATTGCTCATTTCCAATATTTCATCCTCTAAACTCTCTGTTAACTTCACTCTCTCTTTTAGCTCTTCCTCGGCAACTTTTCTTGCTGCCAAGGCATCTTCAATATGATTTCTAAGTTTTTGATTTTCACTGGCTTGCAGCTTTGCAACTTCACGCTCTTTTGAATGATCCAGCTCAAGAGCTGTAACTCTGTTTGATTTATCCTGTAACTGAGTTTCAAGCAACTGACAGTTTTCAACTACGGCAGCAAGTTCACAAGATTTAACAGTAAGCTCTGATTCTAATGCTTCCATTGCGGCCACCATCTCCACCATTTCATCCTTTTGGTCTTTATTGTTAGATGCAGATTCCTGCAGTAGGCCCAGATCATACAGCAACCCTGTTATTACATCCTCCTTTCTGGATAACTCAAGTTGCAGCGTACTTTGTATTCTAGTTATCTTTGAATCCCTCAGGTGCAGCTCATCCTCAAGTCCACAACATGAACTTTCCAACATGTAGTTTGTGTTCTTTAACTCTCTGATATGATCTTCAAGAAAAGAAATTTGTTGGAAAGAAAATTCAGAAGCGACATCCTTTTCTATGACATCACCGATTACTTTATCATAATCAGCTTCAAGATCTCGATTCTTATCAAGAAGTTTTTTCTCTGACTCCTTAACTTCAACAAGTTCACCCTTCAATGCATTATTAGAGCAAGTAATGTCCTTTAGAAGCACCATATTTTGTTCAAGTACCATGTTTACTTCACCCATCTCCGAGTCCCTTAGGTGCTCATCCTTAAGTCCGCAACATGAATTTTCCAACTTGTAGTTTGTGTTCTTTAACTGTCTGATTTGATCTTCAAGAAAAGAAATTTGTTGGAAAGAAAATTCAGAAGCCACATCCTTTGCTATGACATCACCAATTACTTTATCATAATCAGCTTCAAGATCTCGATTCTTATCGAAAAGTTTTTTCTCAGACTCCTTAACTTCAACAAGTTCACCCTTCAATGCATTATTAGAGCAAGTAACGTCCTTTAGAAGCACAATATTTTGTTCAAGTACCATGTTTACTTCACCCATCTCCGAGTCCCGTAGGTGCAGCTCATCCTTAAGTCCGCAACATGAATTTTCCAACATGTAGTTTGTGTTCTTTAACTGTCTGATTTGATCTTCAAGAAAATAAACTTGTTGGTAAGAAAATTCAGAAGCCACATCCTTTGCTATGGCATCGCCAATTACTTCATCATAATCAGTCTCAAGATCTCGAATCTTATTGAGAAGTCTTTTATCTGACTCCTTAACTTCAACAAGTTCATCCTTCAATGCACAAGTAACATCCTTTAGAAACTCAATATTTTGTTCAAGTACCATGTTAACTTCACTCATCTCTGTAACCCTTAAGATGTTCTGCTTCAATTCCATCAATAAGTTTTGCTTTTCTACTTTTTCTTGCTGAACTTCTCGCTTTAGAAGGGAAACTTCAACTTCTTTATCCATCAAAATTTGTTCTGCTAACTCAGTTTCTACCTGGAAAAAGATGGTTTCTTTTTTCAATTGCTCAACCAGTGTAGAGTACTTGACAAAACGCTCCTCCATATCAGATATATTACCTGCTATGTTTCTGAATTCAGAAGCATGGATCAGTAACTCAAAGTCTTTGGCATACCAATCTTCCATAAAAAAATCAGCTTGAGACTCAGTGGCTTCTACTCTCTGTTTCAGTAGTTTATCTTGATCTAAAAGGGATGCCACAACATCTGAATTACTCAGATCCAATTCCCTCATCAATATAGCAAGTTGGGCTCCCATTTCATTAGACTTTTGCAGCATCATTTCCTCCTGAAGTTGTAAATCTAATATGTTTTGAGCAAAAGTGTTTAGCTTGATGGCGATTTCTCCAGCTTCCACTTCTTTCCTAGTAATGCGATCAAAACTGTTCTGGATGTCGGCAAGCAGCTTCCCTTTCAAGATTCTGCACATTTCTAGTTCTTGCCTCGTTCTAAAATTATGTTCCTTCAGATCACTTATGACAGAGTTTGATTCACACAAGCCATGTGACAGCAAGCCATTTTCTGCATGCATTCCTGTTACTGTTTCCAGAAGAATACCCATGTGACAGAGATGTAGTACAGACATAGCACAATCTTTAAAAACTATCTCAGACCAGATCTTCTCAATCCATGGTTGTATCAACTTAGTTGAGCATAAAAATTGAGACTTGAAGCACTCTATATCACAAGCTAAAGACATGAAATTTTCCTTCATCATCAACTGGACCTCGTTAATGACATCATCCAACTTCATGACTAAATCCCTTGTTTCTATAAGATTTGATTCAAGAAGGTCGTTTATCTCCTGATGCTTCAAATCAACAACAGTCTGTAAGCTCGCAACCTTGTTGACAAGGTCATCTATCTCCTGATGCTTCGAATCGACAACAGTCTGTAAGCTCTCAACCTTGGTTACCAATATATCATTCTCCCTGAGCAAAGTGACTTCTCTTTCTTTCATTTTTTCTATATCAATTTTCATTGACTCATTAGTTATCACTAATTCATTGATCATAACATCTGCTTCTTTAATTGTATCTTGGGCTTCTTCAAATTTAGCAAGAATACAATATGCCTCTTCAGCTTTCTGAACTTGAACGATCTTTGCCTCGCCAACTTCAAGTTCAAGCAACTGCAAAGAAAATTGTGTAGTGTATCAGAGATAATTGAAAGTTAACATAGTTCATTCATCAGCATGAAGGAGCACAAATGCATGGCAACAAGAAAAGTAATTTAATACACATAAGCTAGTAAGGTGAACACAAAACTCATTATTAGTGAATGGAAAGAACAAAAACAGCAAGAGGTTTCAGTTCACACCAAACATTTTTGCATAGAGGAATGTGATACGGCCTGAAAAAGTGTATAAAAGTGAGAAGCATCCCTCATCTTACAAGTTGATTTTGTGGGGTTCAGATAGGTACAACTCAAATTCTAAGTATTATCAGAAGAGGGAATGTTGAGACTTGAGAGGAATTTGATAGGACCCGAAAATGTGTTTTAAAATGGGAGACATCCCTCACCTTAAAATCTAGTTTTGTAAGATTGAGTTAGGCTTAATTTGAATGCCAAGAGTAATATTTGATAGCAAAAGGAGTACCTCTTTTGTTTGATTCCAATGGGAGATAGCTTCTTTTAGAGGTTTCTCCAGGTTTCTAAGTTTGCAGCTGAGTACTTCGACCTTAACATTGGATTGCTCTTCAAATTGTCCCATAACTGCTTGCAAAGCATGTATTTGAGTTGTGAGGCACTTGATGCTTTCACGACTCTGCTTTTCACACATTGACATCTCCTTTTTCTCTTCATGTAATTTGACCATCTCATCTTGAACTTCTTTTAAGCTTTCAAGAGCACATTCTATTTCTTTTCTCAAAAGTGTAATGGTAACATCTTTTTCACGTACATCCTTGCAAATATTTCTTGAGTTATGGTCTTTCTTATCAGTTAATTGATGTGTTTCATAACTTGTCTGCGACAATACCAAAATAGCCAAGTCAATCATTAAAAGTAGCAACGCTTACCCTTGGTTCACCATTATTATCAATGTGTTAATTACATACATCCAATATATTTCTATAACAACACTTCAGAGTTCAGAATGGAAAAGTAGTAAAGTTCTAATAAAAAACCATTCACAGACAATACCAATGAATAAAATAAATGTGGCATTAACCATACTCATCTATCAGAATTTAGCCTTAGCTTACTTACCCTTGGTTCACCATTATCAACATTGTATGATGTGCATACATCCAACAAATTTCTATTATCAACACATTTGGAATTATCTGCAAAAGAGGCCATGGATGACCTGATCAAGGAGACACCATCTTGTAATGTTACTAGTTTCTCCCTTGTCTCTGAAATGGCATTCTTTTCAATATCTTCAAGCTTTCGTTCCAAATCAAAAGAGTGTTCTTGCTCCTCGGACAGTTTCTGCCATAATTTGTCACATTTTTTCTGCAACTGAGCTATCTGTCTCTCAGCTTGTTCAAGTGAAGTACTTTGATCAATAAGAAGGGCATCCTTCCTATCATTGGTCTCTGCTAGTTTACCAAGCAAAATATCTTTGTGCTTTAGATCAGCAAGATAACCAAGATTCACATCTGACAATCTATTTACAACTACAAAAGCCGTGGTTGCACAGTTTGATGTTTTTTTAATTTGATCTTCTGCCATTATCAGCTGCTCCTTCATCTGTTTCACAGTAGAAGTTCTTTCTCTCAGTTGTGACATCAATAGGATAATTTCTTTCTCTAGCTCAGAAGACTCCTTCTGGTGGGCTTCGGTAATCAACAGTGTTGCACTTCGTAAGGAGTTTAGCATACACTCCACGTCACTTCTTTTATTGCTTGCATCTTCCAAACATCTTCCGAGTTCATCAATTAACAATTCCTTTTCAGAGATTTTTCTAACCATCGTGCCAACTTGTTCAGAAATCCATATCCTTTTCTGTGGAAAGGAATTGCTTATATGGCCAAGTTCATCAGAGGCATCATCTAGGGCATGACATCCATCAACAAGAATCTCTTCAATCTCAGAGGTTAACAGCTCCCATTCTTCAGCCAGTGATTTGAGTTCATTATCTCTCTGCCAAAGCTCTTCACTTAAGCTTCGGTTATCATCCACTGTAGTAAGCAATTTTTCTTGCATGTTCTTCAATTCAGATTCCAAATGCAATATACTCTCTTTCATTTCATTCTCCTTCAAATGACTATCATTTACTTGATGTTGGAGCTGGACAAGTTCTTCCTGCATACAGACAATCACCTCTGCAGTTTCAGCCTCAGCCTGACGACGGACTTCATCCATCTCTTCCTCATTAGATATCTGAAGTGCACGATCACTTTGGTAAAACATGTTCAGTTGCTTGGCTTTTTCAAGAGAATCATGCATCCTTAAGAATCTTACCTGCAAGGGGTGCTCATTATCAATCTTAGGATGATTTGAAGATAAATCATCTCTCAACTCTTTGGGTGCAAGTTGATTCTTCAAGGCCATGATTTCACGCTCTTGTTTCTTCATAAGCTCCAGATAATGTTTGTTCTTGTTCTTCATTTCTTCTATCTCTTTGATTGATAAAATTTGTTGTGATTCAAGAGCTTCAACAACAGATTTAGTCACTTTCAGTTCATTATTTGCATCTTCCAACTGTTTGTTTGCCAGCAAAAGCTTGTCCTTTTCCACTAGAATATCATGATTTAAACATGCTGTTCGCTCCTCCAATATGCCACGGAAAGTCCTCTCTTCCTTCAGAATAATCTTCATTATATCTAACTCCAGGTGCAAATCCAAGGTATTATCTGTTTGTTTTAACAATTGAGGTTCATGCTTCTCCACCATATTAGACGGAAGTGCTTGAGCTTCAGATAAAGGTCCTTTTATAGAAACCTGAAAATAATAATGGTAACAAGATACGTTATTTCACATAGCACTGAACTATCATACATAATAATGGTTAAAACACAACAATTCTGGACACCAAACAGAACATAATGTGTATGAAAATTAGCCTAGACCTAAAATTAGGTCCAAAAAGAATTTTAGTTGGTTTAATAGCAAGCCTTCTATGCAAACACCATCTACATTCTTGTCCTCTTACTGATTTGTACAATACAAAAAGGAACCAACGCAAGAGCTGATATATCGGAATATTAAGAGTACCTTTGTGGCATTTGTGCTGTCACGCATTTTGTGAAAAGTGTCTAATTCCCTGTACAAATATACAATACAAAAAAAAAAAATTAGCATTCAACCCCCAAAATTGAGAGCTTCAATCTGCTTTCACACAATCGAATGAACTTCAACAGGAGAACAAAACCATACCTACTGAGTCTTGCATTCTCTTCTAAGCAATAATTTAAGTTGTGCCTGCATTCCTCCAACTTATCAAGAGCATTTTTTAGCTGCAATCCATAAACAGAATAGGTCACACATCTTTATTTTGAAAAGGAAAAAAAGTTAGATTTATTATACAGGAAGTAACAAACCTCTAGATTTACGGAGTCAATTTGATCCCTAGAACACTGAGCTTTCTGCACCAATGGTGATTTGATCAGTCACTTAGTACTTTGACTAAGGGGCAATTTAAGGAGTTGGTTGTTATTATAGTGATGACTTCATACCATACTAATATAACTTATTTCGTTCTTAGTCTGGTTTAAACATACAATTTGAGATACTTAGTTTATCAGGAAAAGAGAACAGGTGAAAAGGGATTACAAACTGACCTGGGGTTGAGTGCCATAGTTTGAATCGCCCTGTACAGAGTTTCTTCCAAGAAATTGAAGCAACTGCAGAACGAAAGTTTGCCAATCAAAGAAGCTTCAAACAAGGTATCTTAAAAGGCAACTATTTCGTCAATAAGATCATAGAAACACATGTACCTGTTCCCTTAAATTAGATACTTCATTTAACAGAATCTCTCTCTCTCCTTCTCCATAGAACTCTTCATATCTGCGGTAGTCAAAGTAAGGATATCTAAAAAAAATAAAATATTTCACACTCGATTGTATGGGGAAAAGAAGATGTATAACCTTGTAAGTTGTTCTTGGAGCCTGATATTCTCCTTAGCAAATCGTGTAACTTCGGGATTTTGATCAATTTTACCCTGAAGTAACTGAATCTCATCAGAAAGTGCTTTATTATCGTCCAGCAAAAATTGATCTGCAGTAACAGAACCAACAACTCGAGATTCCAATCGACGAATTTTGTCTTCACGAAACCTAAGTGTCATTTTGCAACTCATAGTTTCTTCCTCTCTTTGACGAACCTGAGCACAATGGGTTATGGATAAAAAGTGAACACATGGTTGAAATGTAAAACTACAATAATGACAACATCTTATAAGGGAAATACCAAACGGTTTAATAGATCAATTTCTGCTTCTAGTTGCCTAATAGAAGTTTCTGCAATTTGCTCCCTTCTCAAAGCACCAGCAATAGTTGTCTTCAGTGTTTCCAACTGAACCACAAATGATTTTGAAAATATAAAATAACATTGTGTAAGGGAAGTAAAGCTGTACATGTTAGTTTAGCCAAGGAAGCTAAAAAGCCAAGTATACCTGTTTTGGGGACATTTTGGTGCCCTTCAATTCATAATCAAGCATATCATCATCATGTTGTTCAACCATGTCAGGTTCATTTTCTAAACAACACTCTTCTACAGATTGTTTTATATCTCGGAATGACAATGACCTGGAGACATTCTGGCACTGTTTAAGGGTAGAAATCTCCTCCTGCCCCAAAATTTCATCATTTGAGTTTAATTATCCACTATCAACAGACAAAACTAATACTGCAAACAGGAAACAGCTGATACTACCTTCAAAAGTCGGATTTGATGTTGTAAAGCAATTACATCCCCACTAGAATCTTCATTCACCACAGCCTACATGAACAAGATACAAAATTCACATTGGTTCACCAATTCTTCATTGAAAACAAATCCGACTCTGATCATAGAATGGCACTCACATTATTTTGAATTAGCTTTGCTCTCTGAGCAAATTTAAGGGTATTCAATGTTTCAGCAGCACAGCTATAAAAGTGAAAATAGTAAAGCTCTGTTGGACTGGTAAGGAAAATTGTAGAAATTCAAAGAAGGAAACATAGATCCAGACTAAAGAACAAACCAGATAGAAGGGCTGACATTGGCAATAATCATTGTTTTCGAATTTCCACCTAGAGAATCCTGCATTTGATGCCAAAGATGGTGAGGAATAAAACTCATCTTGACAAACAAAATGTTAAAAGGAAACCAATACATATTCAACCTGAAGAAGAAACGTTAGCCTGGAGTCTCTGTAAGGGACATGCCTCTGCTTCCCATTTGCCACATCCACAAGTATCATAATAACATGACTGCAAATAAAATCAGAAAACATCAGTTACATAATGAAAAAGCAGAAATAAGACAATTCTATCCCAAAAAGAAAATAAAAAATCTTAATCTGTTAAGGTAAAAAAAATTACCCCAAGGTAGATAATGATTTATTGATGTTTGCTGCTTCCTTTAAACGCTCACCCTCAGCACCAGAAGTTTTTTGTCTATCATAAATGATAATAATTTGATAAGTACATGCACATACATATCTTAAGCTACATTTAGTTCAATCGTGTTCTGAAGGATAATTTCATACCTTTCTGAACCAGCTAGATCAACCAGGTTTAACCTAGCAAAACGATAATTAGTGGTAGAATCCTTTTCCCAGGTGCTCTCAATTACACATGTAAAAACACTGTGAGACCTACTGCTTTCTCTATTCATGTTTGTCGCTGCAACTTTTCTATTTGCTGAACCCTACAAGTCAGAAACTCAACTTAATGGAAGAAAGTACACTACATTGCAAATCTATGCCATCATGCATTTAAATAACATGGATAGAGGAATATGTTTGGGATGTCTAGTACCTGAATTAGAAGCCTTAGAATGTCACTCACACTTTGAGCCTCAAACTCAGAAAGATTTTCAACATAAACCCCTTTCTTGACATCCTCCCGCAGCTAGCAAGAACAAGGAGCAGTGAGAAATAAAATAAACAAGTTTTGACAATCATCTAATGAGGGAAGAACTGGACTTACAAGCAAATTGGTAGATGAGGGATCAAGTAGATCAGTAATTTGCTCATTGTAAATCTCCAAGAAGGAACACTTGCAGTTGTATTTTAAGTTCTCATCTCTTCGGCTTTCCTCTTCCTGGAAATTAATTGAGGAGAGGACAAAGTAAAAAAAACAGATACGTAACTAATATAATGCACTGATCGTGAAAATTGACTTCTCTATATACATAAAAAGCTTAAGAAGCAACAAGTGAGGAATTTACAGCTTGAATCCTGGCAAACAAAAACTCAAATATACGAGGAGTCATTCCACGATGAGGACTGGGCTTCACATCTAAATCTTCAATTTCACCAAGCATTGTATATGTTTTCCCACTTCCTGTCTGCAAAATTGAGGAACTCGTTAAATCATCATCATCTTATAAAGAATGAATAATTTTATTACGATCATAATCAAAGTAGTGTCTTTCACTTCCATTTCTAATAATTAAGCTACACCACACCAGAGCATACAATATCTCAATAGATAGCATAGAATTGTATACTCAACAACATTGTGATACATGATCCAGATCCTTCGCATAACACCTATTAAGCATCATACTTGTATTCCCTTCAAGACTTCAAGTATCCTTACACAATACAAGTACTCCGAGATACTTATCTAAACTGAAAAGTAGAGTATCCAAGCATTTAAAAGAAAGATATCTAATTCTGCCACAGCTGGGACAATTAAGGATATGAGTTAAGAATTTTCATCAGCGCGGCTGGAACTCTTAGAACTGAGCATACTAGTTTCTCTGACAATGAGACTTTGACACACTGGAAATAGGGCTAGTGCGACGGTAGAAAAATCTAGGCAATCGACCTTGAGGTGGGGCGGCGGCTGAGGGAAGTAACGATTGAAGGAGGTTGGTCGAGGTGCATTTTGGTGGGGGAGAAGGGTGGAATGATGGAGGGGGAAGGCGGGGTTATATAGGGGTCTAGGAGGTAGGGCGAGGCAGTATATATACAGGAAGGTGGTGGCGAAAATGGGGTGGTTGTTTACACTTACATGGATTAGATTTGAATCACAAAAAAAGCCAATAAGCATATATTAGAACCTGTTTGTAGAAGTCTGTATATCTACATGCTAACATAATCCTAAATATTAAATTTTGCTTATAAGGATGTGTATTGGTTAACAGAAAAAAAGATTATAGAAGGGAGATAATCTCAAGATGATAGTGCGGCTTAGTTCAGTAGAATACCTGCCCGTAAGCAAACATACAACTATTGTATCCTGAAAGACAGTTCTCTACCATTGGAAGACCAGCCATTCTGAAAATCATCTCCTACAAAACCAACAGTTAGACAAAAGTTAACAACACTGTCCAGATAAATTTGTGCACCAATCACTATTCTTTTCAAAATTATCATACCTGGTCCACTGTTTCACATGCAACATGGTCAAATGTGAACCGGTTTTCCGGTTGCCCGATCCAAGTAATGCACTGAGAGCCTTCTTGTTTCAGGCATCTGTTATAGCTGTGTATACCACGCTCCATGCTATTGAGAGGACGAACACGAATAATAACCTACTCATGACAAAAATCCACATCACAATAAGCACCATAACTCAACAAATTGAATTACCTCAACTAGAAACCAGAAGTTATTGTACCCAGTGCTTTCGAACACTGGTAGTCACTATAGCAGCACAAAAGTGCTATAGCATAGCAGCCTTCGAACAAATCACTATTTAATACAAAATATTGTTAAATAGCGCAATAGGAGGCGCTTTAGCACGGTTGCTTAGCAGAATTTTAACAAATTGCTATTTCCACAATCTGCAAATATTGAGAACACTCATTGTACTATACATCAATTACAAATTAACACTGATCAGAGTGATTTCACTCACTGACTCACTCATACCTGTACATTGTGGTTAATCCAAAATGATGAATCTTCTTTGAGATCGAAGTGAGGCACTTCAACCGTGTTAACAACAGTCGGCGTACAAGCTGTACTCGAAACCCCTTTATACAACGAACCATAGTTCCCCAAACGAACACTGAAGCTTCCATCAGCTTTACCTCGAAAACTCGAGCTAGGAGGAGGCTTCGTCACACTCTTAGTCGGAGTACTCTGCGTCAAATTGCTTTCGGAACAACCGGCAACACTAGAAGCTCTCCCAACCGTACGATTAACCCTAGGAGTCGCGTTTACATTTCCAATACAAGATGCTCTCCTATCGTCAAACGTAGACGAAACGGCATCGTTTCTCTGCGGCCATGCAAACCGGCGTTTCAAGCTCCTTTCCGGTGTCCGAAGCTCCGGTCCTACTTTATTCTTGTTGGTTTTTGAAGGAGTTTTGTTGATCTTGCTTCCTAAACTCGCTTCAGTATCTTGAATATTATTCAATGGAGGCCTAGAAGCTTCTACGAATCTCGGATTCGTTGCAGTTGATGATGAATCCGATGGATCTACATTCTCAGGTTCTTCGTTTTTCCCGCGTGGAAATTTTGGATCCCTCAGCATTCTAGCATAAAAAATAATTCACGAATGAAAAAAAAAAAATTGAAGTGATTTTCGAATTCAGCTTTTTGAACTTGAAGTACCTGAAGGAGGAAGTGAAGAACAAAAGACCAAATCGACGAATTTGAGTAGTTATGATTTGAGATTGAACTGAATGTTCAACATAGATGGAACTTGGAAGACACAGACACAAACCCTCTCACTCTAAGTTGAGGTTTTCAGTTTGAATTGAAAATGGCAGAAGAATTCGATGTAACGAAAAAGGAAATTTGCTGTAAACGGCTGAGATTTAATGTGGAATTCAATATTATGTGAAGAAAATAAGAATCGCGGTTTCGGGATTTGAATTTAGAGGGTACTTTCGTCATTCAATGTGGTTCATTAATGAAGGCTGGTATTCAAATTTCAACGGCTAGACACTAGTCTCTGTTGTCATTTTTCGCGATCTCTTGGATGTGAGATCTCAGTAATCATTCTATTTTTGTCTAGTACCAACAACAAAGTTAAAAAAATTAATTTTAATTTCAGAAAAATAAAATTTAAATTTATATAAAATGAAAATATTTTATCTTATAAATGTCGATATTGTTCGATTAAATGTCTTATTTCACATTTTAGTTCAATCTCGCAATTATATAAATTTACTGTGCATATATTATCTTACCAAAAAAAAATGTTTTTGTTTAATTCTTCATGTTTAACAGGCTTCTTATTTGAGTCATTAATAACTTTAAAGATAAATTCTGAAAAATCTAAAAAGATTGAATTTAGTCTCCAAGAGACAAAAAGTTTTAGTCTTTGCGTAATGCAAAAGTTTATTTATTGTAAACATTTGTGTGGATTTGTAATTAATAAATTATAATTAGTTTTATTTAGAAAATATAAAAAAGTATTAAATTTAATTAATTGATTAGAGACATACATTTGTTATATGCTCGGATAGTTTCTTTTGCGACTTGTGTTCGAAATAAGTAAAACGTGAAAAATTTAATGTGAATTTTTTTTATAATTATCCTATTATGATTATTCACATTTTTATGTTGATAATATTAATGAAATATGAATTTTTAATCAACTATTTTGTAGAAAAATTTTGTCTAGCAAGTGATTTTACTAATAAAAAAACTTAACAGTTTCTTTCTTTCTTTCATTTTTAATTATAAAAATTATATACAAACAAAAATTTTGTCGCAAAAAATAATGAGTTAAAATTAGTCTTTTATTTATATCATCAATATAAAAACGAGAACAATTATAATACAATTGTAAAATATGTTTTATGTGTTTCTTATGTGTCTCAAACAAGATCACACATATTCTATTTATAATAAGGTTACGATAATTACATTCAAATATTATGAACTTGTATTTGACTACAAGTTCTACCGATGAATATAGGGAGTTGTACATGCAAAGAATAATAAATCATACTTTGAATGTTCACACTTCTTAAGTTGGAGCATACATATCATATGCATCAAGATTGCTACATATAGAATCAACCCAATGCCCTTAAGTGACTTAGTGAATATGTTAGTCAATTGATCATTTGAACCAACAAAATAAGTTGTGATTTCTCCAAAAAGAACTTTGTATCTTACAAAATAATAGTCGATCTATGTGTGCTTTGTTCTCTCATTGGAGATCGGATTGGAAACAATATGGAGTGAAACTTGCCTATCACAGATTAGTTTAATTATGTTGACATCTCCTAACTTCAGTTACTTGAGTAATTGTTTTAGCCATGTAAGTTCACAAGCCGTTGCAGCCATATATCACAATATTCTACTTATGCACTCAATCTTGTGACTATGATTTACTTCTTGCTCTGCCATGATATGAAATTACCTCCAACAATAACACAATACCCAAAAGGAGATCTTCTATTTGATGGCGACTCTACCCAATCAACATCATAGTAGCCAACAACTTCGGTGTTACCCTTATCATCATAAAGTAATCATTTGATTGGTGCATTTTTGATATACCTAAGAATATGAATCACAACATTCCAGTGATTATCAGATGAAGCATTCAAAAATTGACTCACTACACTTACAACAAATATAATATCATGTCTAGTTACTGTAAAATGATTAGGTTTGCCAAGAAGTCGTCGATATATACCAGTGTATTGCAGTGACCCCCTCTGACCTGGTATGAGTTTCACATTGGGATCCATATGAGTATCATGTGGACAACAACCAAGCATGCATGTTTCTTCAAGTATATCAAGGGCATATTTCTACTAAGAAATTGTTATACATGTCTTCGGCTAAGCAACCTCAATCCGTAAAAAAATATTTTAGTGGCCCAAAATCTTTAGTCTGAAAATTTTTAGACAAATGTTGTTGAGCTGATGAATGTGAACATGTTCGTTACCTATGATGATGATATCATCAACATAAACAAGTAGGTAGATGCAATTGGTTGGTGAATAGTGCAAGATGAAATCGAGTAATCAGCTTCATATCTAGTCATACCATACTCTTGGAGCACGGTACTAAACCTCCCAAACCAAGCACGGGGAGATTGTTTTAATCTATATAGATATCAACGTAATCAATATACCAAGTGAGAGGTGTCGCTAACAGTGAAGCCTGGTGGTTGTGCCATATACACCTCATCTTGTAACTCTATATGCAGGAAAACACTTTTGATGTCTAATTGGTGGAGAACCCATAGATGAATAACAATTATGGCAAGAAGAAGTCAGACGAATATGATTTTGGCAACCGGAGAAAAGGTATTCCCATAGTCAAGATTGAATATCTATGTGTATCCCTTTACCATAAGACAAGCTTTTAACTGATCCATCATTCCATCAGGCCCAACTTTGACTGTATAGATCCAACGATACCCCAATATTGTTTTGCCTCAAGTAAAGGTACTGAATTCCATGTCTTATTGGAGTGCAAAACAATCATTTCATCTATCATTTATTGTTATTATCCAGGATCAAATATAACTTTACCTTTAGTTTTCGGAATAGACACATAATCTAAGGAAGCCACAAAAGCATAATAGGACGTAAATAATTTGATTATAAAAGGTAACATGTTAGATAGGATTAGGATTTCGAGATAACATATTACCTTTACGTAAAGCAATGAGTAGCTTGGTGTAGGATGTGAATAATGAGTGTTAGGTAGAGTATGGGATTAGTCTTGAGGAGTGGATGGTGGACGAGGACTTCATTGGCAGGTGCGTAGGGTGGTGCTAGAGATATGATTAGGAATAAAGATAGGGGTGGTGCAATTGGGAGAATAAGGACCTATAGATAAAGATATTATAACTTACTATAATCATTAGACTATTATGCAGTAGAGAAAAATAAGAGGCAAGTCACAAAGAAACTAACATCGACAGAGACAAATTTTCGTTGAAGATCTGGAAAATATCACTATTATCCTTTCTTCAGACGGGAGTACCCAAGAAAAAGACACATAAGGGATTTTGTAGCCAACTTATCTTTTCATGGAGTAAGGTCATGAACAAAACATGTGCACCCGAAGAGGTGGAATGGTAGGGTATTAATATGTTGTTGAGGAAACCAAATATAATGTGGTACCTTGTTTTCAAGTACATAGGAAGGAATGCAGTAGATTACATAGCAAGTTGTGAGAATTGCATCTCCTAGAAAACGAGGAGGTACATTATTGGGAAGGAGCATTGTACGAGTCGTTTCTACCAAATGTCGGTTCTTTGTCTCAACGATCCCGTTTTGTTGAGGGGGTATAAGAAAAAGTATTTTGATGAGGATACCCTATGAAGTCAAAACAATTTGAAAAGATGTAGACAAATATTTGTGAGTGTTATCACTTTGCAATATTTTCATCTACGTACCAAATTGTGTGTTTATTTCTAAGCAAAAGATTTGAAAATTTGAGAAAACATTTGAACGGTTTTTCATTAAAAATACCCAAGTGCATCGAGAAAAATCATCAATAAAATTAATAAAATATTGAAAACCCGATCATGAAACAACACGACTCATGCCCCAAGTATCATAATGAACTAAAGCAAAATGAGACATATATTTTTTATTGACTTTGTTAGAAAATAAACTCCTAATATGTTTTCCAAACTGACACGACCCATACTCTAAGATAGATACTTTTGACTGACTCGGAACCATAAAATGAAACTTTTGAAAGCTAGGATGGCCCAAACGTTAATGGATAATATGTGGAGACTCGATGGTTGAACATGCAATAGGTGTTTTAGGTGTTGAAAGGTAATATAGGCCTTAAGACTCATGCCCTACTCCAATAGTTGTTCGAGTACTTCGATCCTACACAAGAACAAAACCATTTGCAAATGTAATAGAATAAGGTAAGGTACGAGTGATTATATTGATGGATATTAAGTTAAATGAACAATCAGGGACATAAAGCACATGGTCCAAACAAAGTGTGGGTAGGGGATTTGCTCGGCCAATACCATGACATTTGGTATGTGTCCATATATGTCAAACATGAGAACAAAAATTTATCAACAGACATATGATCAGATAAACATGAGTCAAGTATCCAAGGTCCAAGTGAAGAAACTTGTGTAACAAAGCCAATATGATTACCGATCTGAGTAACAAAGGCAACTTGTGTGGTAGTTTGCATTTGTGCCTTGAACTTCACGTACTCACTATACTATGTGGTAGAAAATGTGACTTGATCACTTGTGTCAAATGCCTCTATTTGAGCAATATTGGCGACTCTAAGTTGTAGTTGATTAGCTTTGGTGCAACATTATGCTTTAACATGGCCAAAATGGTTGCAATAGTTGTGTGTCAAGTTCAACCACAGTTATGTCCACGTCCTCCTCATCTACCACCTTGTTGGTAAGAATTAGAGACGAGTGTTGTACATTCAACTGACACAATGAGAGAAGCAAATATTGGAGCTGGAGCGGAAGTTGAAGAGGCTGAAAGATGCAGTAATTATTCGCAAGTAGTTTCATATGAGATAACAATAACACTAATTAGAATTTTGTTGTGAATTGAGTCAATATCGGGTGTAAGGCCAACAAGGGTCAAAACCATAAACAATTTTTCACATTGTTCAACAGGTGTTTCAGCATAGTTAGTAAAGGGCATAAGTACAATAAAGTTAGCAATCAAACTATCAAGCTTACCTATATAACTTTGCATATCCATTTCTTATTTCTTCATGGAAATAAGATTATAGACTATAATGTATAAGCGATTAAAATCATTGGAGTATGTCTTCTTTGCTTTTGCCCAAACATCAGAACATGTTTTAAAATGATCTTTATGACCCTGTCCTTGAAGCCAAAGTTCAATGGCAGTTGCCCATCCTACGCAATTGGCAGCACCTACCAATTTTTCGCAAGGGATCAAACGAAGTGTGGTGAAGCTGAAAACAAAAGAAGAGGTAGTGCAAATCTAATATCAAACATGACGATCAACATAAGACGAAAGAGAAGAAAAGTTGTTGAAAAATCACAAAAATTTGAGAAGGACCTTGAAATGTGTCGTAAGGCCCTGAACGACAGTTGACATTGAAAATTGATGGCTAAAGGTGTGTCATGCGTTGTCATGTGTGGGGTTGGTGGAGGCGTGTGGGTTTCATGCGCGTATAAGGAGGTGGCACATAGGGATGTGTGCTTCAAAGTTTGGCTACGCAAAAAAAAAATCCACTATGCTAACCAGAGTATTGTGCGACGATATTTGGTGGTGGGTTGTACCAGAACAATATAGGCACCACTGGAATACATAATTTTGAAGACAAAAAAAGTAAAAGATAGAAAGGATTATGGCATAGCTGGAAAAAGGAGAATAACCTCAAGATGAACCACTTTTGATACCATGTAAAATATATTTTCGATATTTTTTGTGTGTCTCAAACAAGATTACACATTTTCTATTTGTATGAGCTTACAATAATTGCATTTAATTATTAGGAACTAGTATTTGACTAACAGTTCTACCAATGAACCTAAGAAGTTATACGGTCAAAAAATAATAAATCATACTTTAAGTTCTAACAATAATACCTATAAGTTTTTCATGATTTTTTCTTCCGAAAATAAGATGCCGAAAAGTTGTTGGAACATACCGTTCATACACGAAATATTTGTTTTTCTCCAATCATATAGTTAAATTTAGTTTTTTTTATGTCTTCTAAATTAAAATAAAAATATTTGTAATATACTAATTGTAATTATTTTATAAAAATGATTACGAACAAATATTTGACAATAAAAATTTTGTGAAAAATAATGTTTATTTAAGATCGCCAATATAATAATAAAAACAGGTATAATATACCAACTATAATTTTTTACATTAAAGTAAATATATAACATCATACACATGATCAATATTTATTAATAATTAATCAATCAAAATAAATATAATTCTTTTGCATCTTCTAAATAAAAACCATAATAATGATAACATACTAGTTATAATTTATTATAAAAATTGTATTTTTTCTACATATAAACTAAAATTAATTTTTTTGCAGTTTCTAAAGACTAAAACGAAAATTTTGTATATTTTACGTTAACTAAATTTAAAATAATTAGTTATGTAATCGTTAAAAAAACTAATAATATTAAACATTAGAGACTAAAA
>JBBPBS010001017.1:9526328-9548101 GCA_037974835.1 Cicer judaicum | reverse complement strand
TTTAAATATTTTAATTATTTATAATTTATTAAATAATAATTAACAAAATTAATAAAATAAAATTAATTATTAAATAATAATCCATGTATTTATTAAATTAATTAATTAACTATGGAGATGTATTTTTTCTTTTAATATATTTTTATTTTATTTTATTAATATAATTTTATTTTTTTTGATTATTATTATAATTATTAAACTTTATAATATTATTAAATTTATTATTATTATTATTCATAATGGTATTTTGAATTTTTAAATATTTTAATTCTTTTTAAATTATTTAATAATAATAATAATAATAATTAATATAAATATTCATTAAATGGCAAAACAAAACAAAAAATCAGTATAAGATCGCATCTCCAAGATAAGACCATATGTTAAAATGAAAAAAGAATCCCCTATAGCGAATCGCATCCCTAAGTTGTGATCAGCACTAAAAAGTAGGACAATTCTGTATTTCTTTTTTAAAGTAGGACATTTTTAAATTAAAATTAAAAAAAAAATAAGATATACATCTGAAAATCCCACTTTGTCTCCCTACAAAAACCAAAATAACTCTGACCACAAATGAATTTTACTATTATTAAACAAATTAAAGTTTAAAAGATATATACTCCCTTGATTACCTTTTTTTTAATTTTTCTTTTAAGTTTTTATAAATGTAAGACTATCAGTAATTTTTATTTTTATGATATTATTTATTTTTTTCTTATAATATTTTTTGATTGTTTATATATTTTCTCTCTGTAATAAATAATTAAAAAAATTATTAATAAATAATGTTGTCTTTAACTTTAAAAATTACAATCGAAGAGAGACAACTTTTCTTACAAATGTGACCATTAAAAAGAAACGAATTCATTTATATTTATTATTTTTATATACATGTGTTTAAACATTACCAAATACTATAGACAGTAGGGTATTTAAAAGTAAAATAAAAACTACGTTAAATATTACTTGTGGTCTCTTAACTTAATTTATGTTAATGTTCTAATCTTTTTTTTCTTTTCTATTTAGTCGTTTATTTGAATTTTAAGCGACAATTAGATCTTTTATGTTTTAAAATATTAACAATATTATCCTTTTTTTACAAAAATTTAAAAAATTCATCAAAATTTTCAAACAAAACCCATAGAATTAATTATATTATTTAATATAATATAAATTTCATCAAATTTGTAACTCAAATATTCAAATAAACTCATATTTGTCATTCTTTATTTGATGTTGTTAGAGATGAAAATATGAGTTTATTTAAATATTTAAGTTATGAATTTGATGGAATTGCATTATATTCAGGATGATAACTAATTAAATGAGTTTTGTTTTAAATTTTTTACGAATTTTTTGAATTTTTGCAAAAAAATAGGGATAACATTGTTGACATTTTAAAACATAAAATATTAAATTGTCACTTAAAATTCAAATAAATGACTAAATCGGAAGGGAAAAAAACAGATAAATGACTAAAACGTGAATTCAAATTAAGTTAAGGGATAGGAGTAGTATTTAGCCTAAAAACTAATTAAGATGTACTTTAATTAATTATTATAAAGATGTTAAAATAATATTTTTTATTCAAAAAAAAAAAAGGAAATGTATGAGTAAATATTTATGTTTTACCTCTTTTCTTGAACTCCATCAAAATTAGATTAGCCTTTGGAGTATGTAGAATAGTTATTTATCAATTAGAAGACTTAATTGATTAATAATTAAATATAAATAATACAATTAATTAAATCTTTAATATGATAATTAATTGATACCGTTTCATATATAAATGAATATTATTGATGATCCATTTGAAAAGAATATGAACTATATTTAATTATTATGTATCCTATAATATACTATGATTTCCAATATACTTAACACAATACATAGGTTTCGTTGAGTTCATAGATTTTTGTTGAGAGTCAACTCATAAAGTCTCGATCGAGGAACCACTAACTAACATGTGTTTATTTTCTGCATCGCTCTTATTGTGTTTCACGATGTCTGAAGAATATACTAGCCAATAGCTTCGTATATATTTAATATATTTTATAAATCAACATTTTTATATGGTAGATCTTAAAGTTAGAAAATTTCATGTTTGTTCTTAACGCTTATAACATATTTATTGAATTATTAAATTTACACACTATAATACCTCTAAATTTGAATACATATATAAAAATATAATAAAAATAATTAGATTTTGATCCAAATTTTGTACTAATAATTACTTTACTCACTTTTACTTTTCGATACTAGATGTCGTATATAAGATAACATACGGTTGGTGTGAATACTTTATTAAATTAATTCCAACACCGTCTTCTTCGCAATTCATTAATTGCTTCCCATGACTGGTTTCTTTGAAAGGAAATTATTGGTTGATGCCACTGATTCGACGAGCATATTGAAATTAAAAATGATGTATCAAATAATGTCTTTTTTTTTTTTTAATAAACCTATGTCTTGTTGTCGAATGTGGAGGTTAGCCAATAAAATAAAATATATAGCTACCGTCCTTAAAAGACTTTTGCTTAAGTTTTTGAGAAAGACGGGATTAATGCACACTACTCCTAAAACATACTAGCTAGTAGTGTATTAAGCAAAGTGATATTATAAGAATTGATTTAGACACTTACCAGAATATATATATATATAGTATTCGCTCACAAACCAAACGAATAGCTCTATGGATTATTTAAAATTAAGTAAACTTTAGTAATGGATTTATTTAATTAAAAATAAGACAGTTGTGCTTAACTTGTTGGATAAACGGGATTGATGCACACTACTCCTAAAACAAAGTGTATCAAGCAAGTAATATTATAAGAATTGACTTAGCACAATTTAGACTTTATTAAAACTTTTACTCATCTTTTTAAAAAATAACTTAAAGTCATCGCTAACAAACCAAGCAACTAATTGAATTAGCTTTATAGATTTACTTATTTAAAATTAAGTAAACGTATAGACTTTATGGATTTATTTAATTAAAAATAAGCTCTTTTGTTAATCAGAGTTTTTATTCGTATTTGTCCCAACTGTTAGCCAATGAAAAGTCAGCTCAAAACAGGCTCATTCATGCATCTCATTGTTTAGGATGAGACACGAATGACAAAAACATTGATTCCAAAATATATTGGTAGTTTTCAAAAAAAAAAAAAAGGGATTTAAAGAGGTTGATCTTTTGTAACAAAAAAAAGACATTGAAAGTTTTAGAGACTCAATGTGAAATAATAGTCAATCAGAGAAAAAAAAACAATCAATGACGTGTTCATTTTATTCAAAATAATAATTCTTTTTATAGTTCTATTTTTTATTTTATATGTTTGATTTTTTTTTTTTAATCACAGTGTATTATTTGGATTAATTTTAATTTAATATAAAAAATTCAATTAATAATTTTAACGTTTCTAACATTGTAAATTTAAAAATTTAGATATTTCAATTAAAGAATATTTTACTATTTTATACTATTAAAATGAATATTATAAAGTTGTTTAGATATTTTACTATTTTATACTATTAAGATGAATATTATAAAGTTGTTTAGATATTCATACTTTTTAATTTTTGGCAAAAAAAAAAATTATACCATGTTGAATCTTATTAATTACTTATTTTTCCATAAAAAAGATTAATTACTAATTAGTTTTATTATTTAATGATCCATTTTTCATTTATTTTATGAAAGTTTCAGCTAATAATCTAGTTTATGAAGTGTATAAGGATTTCAAAATAAATTTCATTAGACCAAAATTTGGATTATTAGCAATGGATGCCAAAAAAACAAAGCAATGGGCAACCAAAACCTGATTGACAAATTTTTGGCCTGGCAACTTTTGCCCTGTCTTACTAAACATAAGTTTCACGGTCTTGTAATTCACAACATAATAATAATAATAATAATAATAATTATTATTATTATTATTATGTGGGGTTGCATATTATTGCTTGACACATTATAAAGTCCGAAAATTATGGCAAGATGTTTTTTGGCCGGTATCTAATTTGTCCATTATAAAACCCATGCTCCAAGTGGGACCTCCTCAAGAATATTAAATTATTTCACCTAATGCATCTTTATCTTAGGTGGTTTTTATATCCAAATCAAAATTAATAAAAAATAAATAAATATTTTTTCTCCTTATAATTATAACTTTTTTTTATTTTGATTTTTGTACATTTTTGTATTTGAATTATATTCTTGTAAATACATATTAATTGTAAAATGGTATGTTCGTTCAACTTCTGTTAATTTTTTTTAACATTATTCAACTTTTCTTTAATAAAAAACTAAAAATAAATTAGAAAGTAAAAATATGGATTATTTTTTAAATTGTGATAAAAATTGAGAACCTTAATTTTTATTGTATATCTCTTCACATCATCACCATTTTTATCTCTATCTTCTCACGACCTTCTGATCTTCAAGGGAGAAAATCAAATGTCACTCTGAATGTATCTGTGTTGTTCGCCAACTCGCAAGAACGCAAGCTCACACCCTCTTCTCATTTTTTTCCCACTTGCTACCTTCATTCTTCTTGTATCCATATCGCCATCTTTAGTTGTTTTATAACTAATCTGGTGGTCGTAAGTTGAGTTATAAGTTACGCGTTTCGTGGTTGCATGTTGGATCTAAGAAGTGGGTGATAATGAAATTTTGAAACTTTTGACATGTAAATTGAGAAGTGGTTTAGTTGTGACTAAAACAAGATGAGTGTACTAACAATTTTTTTGAATATTATAAACATACAATAGAAATTAAGGTTCTCAATTTTGATCACCATTTCAAAATGTAATCAAGTTTTTAATTTAATTTATTTTTGTTTTTTATTAAAAAAATTAACAGTATTAGAATTTTTTTCAACAAAAGTTAAACTGAAGGACTATTTTAAAATAAATTTATATTTGTAAATATGTGAAAGAAAATAAAAAAATTTACGAAAATTAAAATAAAAAAATATTATAATTATAAATATCAAAAATATATTTAAACCTATTAAAAACCTCACACCATTATAAAAAAACTGTAAAGTACACAAAACAAATTTTTATTGCAAGATTTAAGTCTCGTTTTATAAAAAAAGTCGTTTGGATTGTCGTTTATTTTTTGCTACTATGTGTGGATACTGAATTAGTTGATGGTTTATGATTTCTTTATGTATATCATTGTCAAGTATTTGAGTGAGTTATTTAGTTGTCTTGGGTTTAAAATATGGAACGGACAGGTAAAGTCCAAGCACAAATTTTTTCATTTGATTGTACTCGGAGTTTGATTAAAAAATTTAAGGTGATTGATATAAAAAATTATAATATATATAAAATAAATATGTAAATAATATTATATAATAAAAAATTAAATTGTAACAAACACAAAGTGAAGTATCAAATAATTTAACTACATGACTTAAGAATCTCTTAAAGTAATGCTCTACGCTATTTAATTAACTTGAAATCATCAATAATAGACTTTGATACTTGCACCTAAATTTAAAAAGTTGTATTATAAAACATACATCAATTATTTATGTTTCTTTATTCTAAATCAACAAAATAGCAATTTAGGAAACAAAATCAGCAAACAAGTGATTATCTTTCTAAATCTGTCGTATATCTTGTTCAATAAACACATCAACAACAATTTAAATCAACCAATATAACAACAAAAATCGGCAACAACAATTTAGACATCATTATGAAATTAGCAATTTAACAATTTAGCCATAATTCTAAACAGGCAGCCAACAATTTAGCAAATCATTCTAAAATCAGCAATTTACCAATTTAGCAATTTAGCCATCATTCTAAAATTAGCAATTTAACAATTTAGCAATCCTTCTAAATAGGCCGCCAACAATTTAACAAATCATTTTAAAATCAACAATTTAGCTTTCATTCCAAACAGACAACCAACAATTTAGCAAATCAACAAAAACACAAACACCTTGTATGCAATAAAAGTCAGCAACAAAAGGAATCAAGAAAATCAACAAATCAACAAATTCCAAACCTTTGGAGTTTTGACGACGAACGACCGAGGCAAGGCAAGCTAAAGCGAGACATCAGCTGCCCAAGATGGCAAGAGGGTGGAATGGTGAATCGTGTTCGCGTTTAAAAAGTAAGAGGAACGGAGAGATGAAGACCGAATATAGAAGAGAGAAGATGATTTTTGAGAAAGAGAAATTTGTTTAAAGAAGAGAGACTTGACCTATAATTTTTTTTTGTGGTCGCGACCCCATCGCTATCAAGGTCACTAATTGTACTAATATTTGGTTTTAAAAGAAGTTTGTTTACCATGAAAATAATAATATTGGCTTGTTAATCTAAAAAATTTACTATAAAATCAAATATTGATTACTTAAAACTAATTTAAAAGTAAAATAATTTATATTTAGATACATTTATAAAAAATTGAGTTAGAAAAAATATATAGAGTTAAAAATTAATTATAGAGTCAAACGTTGTAGGTGTGTTAGTTATGTGACAACAAAAATTAATTTTGAGAAAAAAATTGTAAAATTAATTTTAATTAAATATGAGTTGAATATAAAATTATTTGTGTTTGGATTTGTAAAAAAGAGTTCAACAATAATTTTAATGTAAAAATTATATTTTGAATAAAAACTATAAATTGTAACTTTAAGTGAAACCAATTATTCAGATAAAAATCGATTTCATTTGAGAACATCTAATAATAATGTCAAAATCAATTATATATCTTTAGAATTAATTATGACATCTCCAAAAATGATATCAAATATGCACATAATAATCTAAGTCACATTTGAATCCATTAAGTCATTTTTTTAAAAGTGTATTTAAGTACTAATTCAATTGTTAAATGTCAATTCTATTATAATTTTACAGTTATTTAAATTAATTATAATAAAATTATCGTATTTTTTGAAATACAATAAAATAATATTTTTTTATATGAGTAATCCAAACTGCATTGAACTACGTATTATTTTAGTCTTTTGATTAGATAATAATTTTATTTGTACTTCAAAATTATATAAACTGAATTAATTATTTTTGTCAATTATTATTTTGAAGTACAAATAAAATTGATAAGATTTAGTTGTTAATATAAAATTGATAAGATTTAGTTGACAAGATAACTTCAATCATGAAAGCCATTTCTAATTTTTTCATGTTGTGTTGGATATTTCTCTTTTTAAGTGTTCAAATAGAGATTTCGGTTGAGATAAGTAAAAAACAGATACGATACTTGTGATCTCGTGTTGGTTTCTATGGTTTTATGATTCTATATATATAATAGAAGGCGTGTTTGTTTTTGGATTGATGTTTTAAAAGGAATGAGTGTCTTTTTCTTAAGGATGTATTAATTCCTTGATTTTATCAAGTTAATGTTTAAAATATCTGATAGTAAAAATGACAAAAATAATAATAACAATAATAATAATTATTAATTATTATTATTAAAAATTATTATAATTAAAAATAATTGTTCGCCGAGTTAGAGGTCGTTGGCCGGAGTTGCAACTCTGAAGAGGGTTTTTAATTTTTTTTTTGCTCGTTTTAATGGTTATTGTATGTATTTAATATATTAATAAATAATACATTAATAAATAATAATAATAAATTAATAAAAAACAATAATAAATAATACATTAATAAATAATAATAATAATTATTATTAAAAATAATTATAATTAAAAAGTAGGGCAATTTATGATTAATCAATTTACTAAAATTTATTTGATACTTACTAAATTTGTTATTTATCAAATTGGACAATTTGCGATTAATCAATTTATTACTAAATTATAAAATTGATTAATTTTTTTAAACACTACATGCACATCTATTTAAATTTGATGTATTATTTTTTTTAATGTATTTTCTTTGAAAGTTATAATATAATTTATTATTTTAATTTTAATTATTTTTAATTATAACAATTTTTTAATAATAATAACTATAATAATAATTAATAATTATTATTGTTATTATTATTTATTAATATATTATTATTTATTAATTTATTATTTAATATAATTATTTATTAATTTAATTGTTTATATATTAACAACTAAATTTTAAAAAAGAAATCTTTTAGGAGGTTGCAACTCCGACAAGCGACGTGGTAAAAAAAAATTGTTTTTATTTAGTCGCACTCTGGACAGCGACCTCCTACTAGATTAAAAAAATAGAATAATTTGATATATAAAATTCAAAATGAGATATTTTAATTTAAAAAAATATAAAAGTAAAAAATCCTAAAAGGACGTGGTAAGGGCTAGGTGAGCAAGAAATATGACCCCTTAGTACATGGGAGTAGCCATTTTAAGCTCTGTGAATTCATTCATCTTTGTCGGTCCGTTTTGCAAAATTCATAGCAACATAGTAATAACCGGACCCCCCCTATCATTATAAACAAACAACAAACGGGAAAAGACTACACTTTCAAACAAAAAGTTTATATAATTAATTGTAATGTCATCAAACAATCATATAAAATTCAATAGCCATAACTATGTAATTAAAAAATTCATTGCGGAGGCTTAACATACACTTATATGTGAGATAAAGGAGTGGAATGATTAGTTTTAAAAGAAAAAACTAGTCTCCCTCAATGTGTTTTTAAATCCAAATTAAAAGAGATATTCTTTTTTAATATATGATATTACTTAGAGGAATTTGTGGAAAAAAATGAGTTGTGTTGTAATAGGTGTACAATACCAACTCTTTCACTAGTTTGTGTTGTAATTCAAAAATTTCTTTTAGTGGTATATGAGTCTCCTCGCAGTCAATTAGTTCAATTGTTGTTGGCTGATGTTGGGTCTCGTTTAATTGCTTTATAGTTTTTTGAGATTTAACTCATTTCTTTGTAATAAAAAATGGTTGAGTGATATCGAGGTTCATTGTTTACTCACAAGTAAATAACGTTGACATCTATTATTTTAAAAAAGTAAATTTTTGATATCCATGTCACTTAGTAATATTTTTTAGATTCAGTTTTAGTTTTATATTTTTCTTCCTTTATAAAATTGGTTCGTTATCTTAAAGGATAAATACCACATATAGTATCTTAATTTAATTTTAGTTTACGTTTTAATTGTTTATCTTTTTTTTTTTAATTTGATCATTTATTATAATTTTAAGTGACAATTTGATCTTTTATGTTTTAAAATGTCAACAATGTTATCCTTATTGTTTGCAAAATTTTAAAAAATTCATCAAAAATTTCAAACAAAACCCATAAAATTAATTATCATCCTCAATATAATACAATTTTATCAAATTCATAACTTAAATCTTTAAATAAACTCATATTTTCATCTCTAACAACATCAAATAAAGAATGACAAATATGAGTTTATTTGAATATTTGAGCTACAAATTTGATGAAGTTTATTTTATATTAAATAATATAACTAAATTTATGAGTTTTGTTTGAAAATTTTGATGAATTTTTGTATAAAAAAGGACAACATTGTTAACATTTTAAAACATAAAATATCAAATTGTCACTTAAAATTAAAATAAATGACTAAATCGGAAAAAATTAAGAGATAAAAGACTAAAACGTTAACTGAAATTAAGTTAAGGGACTATAAGTGATATTTATCCTATCTTAAAAGTCGACATATTGGCTCATATCTCTGATATTTTAACCAAAAAATGATCATGTGAAATGCTTTAAATAACGTAAAATATGATAAAAGGTCGTAAAATTATTAATATCTATGAAATTAGAATAAAATGTCATGAAAACTTAGATTTTTAATTTCAATTTTTTTTTTATATTTTTAATTTAATTAATAATATATGAATAATTAATACATCTAAATAGTTCTATATCATAAAATTATATGTCAAATTATTAAAAATATGACAAATTTCATTTTTTAGTTAAAAAATATGAGAGAAGGACCAAAACTGTCTACTTTCAAAATAGTGGATTAATTCTATGAATCGACAATAATAGAAAAATCACAACTACAATTAAACATATTTTTATTATTGTAAACTAAATGCAATGTTAAGATGAATAAAAAGGATTTTTTTGAATTATATATTTTTTTTTAAATAAAAATACCAAATTGTTCCACTGTGAAAAAATAATATCAAATTACTCTACTTTTTAGCACAAGTAGATGATCATACCCTCTTGACATGCAACATCTTGAATATTTTGTTTGTTTTTATTTCAATAGAAGGTCGCATGTCCATGATGCGACCATGGAATAGGCTTACAAATTTTTCTTTTTTTCATTTTTTACAATTACAAAATTGTTTATTTAATAAAATAATAATAATTATAATATTTAAAAAAACAAAATATTATTAATAAATTAAATAATAAAATAAAATTATATTAATAATAATAGTAATAATAATAATAATGAAATAAAGTAAATTAAATTGAACAAAAAATATATATTAAATTAAAGAAAAAATTACCATAAATTCAAATTTTATTATTATTAATTTTTATTTATTAGATCCAAAAAAAATATAGGAGGAAGTTGTTACGTTTGTTTTGACACATCTATTTAACGGTTTCCTTTTCTTCAATATAATATGTTTTATTATATTTTATTAATAGTATTTTGATTTTTTAAATATTTTAATTATTTTTAATTTATTAAATAATTAATAACTCAATTTTTAATAAAATAATATTAAGTGTTAATAAAATAACAAAATAAGATTGAACTGTCAAAATAATAAAACATATGTTATTTATTTTCACACTTGTGATATTTTGTTTCATTTTATTATTAAAATTTTATATTTTTAAATATTATTATTATTATTTTTAATTACATTAATAATATTTTATTTTTTTTGTTTATTACATTGGAATAAAAATAGAAGGGAGTTGTTAAGAAAATTAAGTTTTTATTTTATCGGCAAAATATGAAGGACACATTATATGTTTTGGTACATTTAGCCAACCGTTTGATGTATTTTATTTTTATTTTCAATTTAATGTATTTTTATTTTTTAAATAAATTAAAAATAATTAAAAAAATCAAAATACTACTGATAAAATAAAATTAAATACATTAAATTGGAAAAAAAATGCAATTAAATAGATATGTCAAATATTGTAACAACTTCATCCTATTTTTATTTTTCCTCTAGATCTAATAAATAATAATAATAATAATAATAAAATTTGAATTTGATGTATTTTTTTAATTTGTGGTATTGTTTGTCTTTAATTTTATATATTTTGTTTGTTTAATTTAATTAATTTTATTAATATAATTTTATTTATTATTATTGTTATTATTACTATTATTAATATAATTTTATTTTATTATTTATTAATAATATTTTATTTTTAAATTTTTTTTGTTTTGTTGAATAAACAATTTTATAATTATAAAAAGAAAGAGAGAAAAATTGTACTCCTACTACATGATTGCATGGTAGGGATGCAATCTTCTATTGAAATAAAAAAAAAAGTCTTGAAGACGTCGTTCAGTAGTAGGATCTTCTATTTGTACTAAAAATTAGAGTAGTTTAATATTATTATTTTTTTTTTTATAGTGAGGTAGTTTGGTCTGTTTTTTTTAAAGGAATATACTTGAAAAAAAATAGAATAAAATTAATTTTTATATGATTTTAAACTTCCAATATATATGGACGAATAAATTTTAATATTCATAAACTAAAAATTATTAAAAGATATACAAATGTCCAAAGTTTAAGAATGAAAGTCTCCCTAAAAAAAATTGAAGTCAATGGTTTAATTACTAAAAATAAGAATGAAGTCAACGGTCATGAAATTTCTCTCTTACTCTCTTGCCGTTTTGGGAGTATACCAAACTCTCTAACCCGTCATTTGAATTCAGTAAAATGAAACAAAAAACTTAAATGGGAAAGAATGAAATAAAATAGTTTTTATATGTGGAATTAGACACTAATTAAATTAGAGTGGAGTAGAGAAAAAAAAAATCATTTTTATCAGATGTTTTATGGTAGACTTTGAAAAGAAAATAACTATGAAGTGTAATAAAATTGAAATTGATCAAATGGTTCGCATCACGGTAACTCATCCCAAACATACATTCAATGAACTTAATTGGCACATCCCTTTGAGATCCTCCTACAATACACTTATTCACGGCTTGAATCGTATCTCTTAAATAATTTTGAAATCCTTAAAAATTATAATGGATGTCATAACATACATAAAACACATATAATATTCCCTACGTTCGATAATATTTGATTCATTAATAAATAAATAAAATTGTCTCAAAATTATTAATTATTTTAATTTTTAATACATTTTTTCTTACACTATTTAATTAATAATTTTGCTTCATATTCAATTTAATATTTTTTATTATGCATTTATGATATTGATCATAGATCAATAATTAATAAGATTAATTTTATAAAATTAATATTATTTTTTTAATATATATAAAAAGATAAAATAGCTTAATTATTTATTTAAATTGACTCTAAAGTCAAATAAACTTTAAAAATTACAAATAATGTGCTAATATTTTTACAACATAATAAATATAATGATAATTAATTCTTATCCCATTAAATAAAGTCAACTATGTATTAAATAGGGACAACTACGTGAATTAACGGCACCGTAATATTATAGTACTAGATAATAAATACAATTTATATTGATATTAATAATAATAAAAGAAAGATCATTTGAATATAATTGGATAAAAAATATAAATAAATAAAAAGTATTAAACGAACATTTTCCTTTTATATTTTTTTTTCGTTTCTGTACGTATCTTGTTACAAATATTTAATATTTTCCTTTTGTTACCTATTGCGTAATGAATTGAAGTTTCATTTTCTCATCTTATCCAGTCAGATGAAGGAAACGTAAAAGTCGAAACTACCCTTCAAACGAACTTCTTAGCTTTTTCCCTCAAAATAGTATAATATTTACGCTCCTATTTTGGCTTCAATTATTCCATTACAAGTGGGTCTATTTCTTTTTATTGAAAAGAAGTGGGTCTTTTTTTTGGAAACAGCATCCTAGTACCTCTATATCTTATATAAGACACTACAAATACAGATGAACCAATAATTTCTTCTAAAGCAAAAACAAAAGTAGATCTGATGGTGGTTCATAGAATTGAATTGTGCATAACTATGGTTAGAATGGCCATAGAGTTTGTTGTGTCGGTTGCAGAAACCGTTGTTATTGTTCAAGAGAGAACCACTGAGCCTCTTGCTCCACTCAACCGTGCAAGTACTCCTCTCCCTTTTTATGGTTACCTTCGTTGAATTCATCAATTTTTCTATGTTACTTTTTTTTTAAAATAATATTTTTAAGTTGTATAGATTATATTTCAGTGTGCCTCAAATTCATATAATTTGATGCAAAACTATGTAAAAGGATAATTGATGCCCATGTTTTTTTTGGGGTTTGTTGAATTATCAATTGTTGTTCTTTTCTCCCTTTTTAATTCAAGCTTTTAGCTAGTTTCCAAGCTGCAATTATATATATGTTGATTATGAATTTATGTTGATTAAGAATGAATCCCGTATTTATGTGTTATTTATTTATTTTATTTCTTCAATTGTTAATATTTCAATTCTGTGATTAATAATTCTTCTTCTTCTTCTTCTTCTTCATAATCTTTAATCGACCCTCGCTAAATAAATTTCCGAATTTCTGCATTTTGTAAAAACATATTAGAGACGACCATGAAGGCTCTGTTTCTGTGTACTTTGTTTAAGGCTTAGTTTTGTGGATATGAGTGGTTTTTTTGGGATTTGAAATGTTTTCGGCAGTTTTGTTTGATACTCTCTTTCTCATGCTCCATCGTCTCAAAATAAAGGTCTTATTTTTATTTTATGATATTGATATAATATTTATTATTTTTCCCCACTAAATATATGTTTATTTATTACTCTCTGTACTTAAATAATTAAATTATTTGATCTTTTTATTTATATTAAAAAAATTATATAAAAGAAAGAGAGAAAAATATACTAAATTAACTTTATTAATTATTGATGTCAAAAGAAATGGACATTCAAATAAATTATTTTGGAATAATATTTTTAATAAGTAAGTCAGTCATTTTGAAACAGATGAATCAAGTACATCTTAATTCATCTAACAACCCTTACTATATTCATTTTAAAATAGATAGAGTAATAAAAAAATGATTTGTTTTCTAGGGGAGAGGAATTTTGTTTTATTATAAATTACTAGAGATAGAGTTGTGATTGAGCACAGTAAATTACCAGAGATAGAGTTTGGTGATTAAATAAAGAATGATTTTGTTAAGACATGTATTTAAGAATCTAAGAATGTATTTGGATTAGTATTTTGTAATTTACTAAACAAGCATATACTTTTTTAAGTTGTAATTGTAATTATAAATTAGAAATAAATCATAAAATCTACAAAATGAAAAATGTAAAAACGTTGTGGGTGATACTTTTGCTCAAACCGCTCAAATGTAATTTTAAGATAAAAATATAATTTTAATATAACTTAAATAAAAAATTAAAACACTTTTATTATTTAAAAATTACGTTTAGGTTGAAAAATAAAAAATCAAACATGTTATAAAAATCAAAAGGGTTAGGCTAATAAGTGTCCCTAAGGACACTTGATAAACAAAGTTTAAATTAAAAGAACAAAATTAAAACATTAAAAAGTTACATACTCAATTTTCAATATAATATTTTTGTATTTAGATGTTTAACAAGTATCCTCAAAACACTTTTTAGTATTTTTTAAATTGAAATTTGTTTTAGACAAGAATAACTTTAAATTTTTTTAATAGTTAAATACATAATTTTTTAAATAAAATTTTAAATTTTTTACTTCATTTGTGTCATAATAAATGTTATTTAACTTATTTATATATATTAAAAAAAATATAATAATTAAATAAAATAAATAAGTTATTTTACCAACTACTCTTCTTAATTATAGATAATTTTTTACTATTATCATTATCAATAAAAAATTATAATAATATTTTGATAGTTGTGTGTATAATAATTACTAAAAAATAATATAAAAAATAATTATAATTATATTAAAAATTATAATTAACATTGTTTAAGGTTTTTTATTTTTATTAAAGTAATATTTATTGTGAGATGAGGGAGTCACATGTATCTTTAAGGCTGCGTGCTTGAGTACGTTAACGTTTGTCAACAAAATATCAAACATACGTCACATCCACACACTTTGCTTTATAGTAATAATAAATACAAAATAATAAAATAGAGAAAAGACTTTCGTAATTAGGATTATATAGGGTGTTTATGAAGTTGCAATACTCTCTTCAATCGATTTTGTTACTAATATTTTTTAGAAGAAAATTCTACAAAATTCTTTGAAACAAACAAAAATACATAGAATATAAGGTATTTTTTTGAAAAATTATTGGTGGACAATCATTCACTAAAAGAGATAAAAAATAGAGAAAGTAATGGGAGAGATTACAGAGTAATACTAACTATATATTTTTTAATATGTATTTTTTAACATAATTTTAATTAAAATTCACATAAATCTCATAAATTTTATATGAAAATAATATAATTTAATAAAACTTATGTAAATTTTAAATGATTAAATAAAATGTATTAATGAATGTACGTTAGTTAGTATGTTACAACATTTCTCTATATGTAATAGGATGGTAATATGATAAAAATAAAGAGATAAAAGATAAATTGAAGTGACATGGAAATAACATGTGTTTGCGTTCTTGTATATTTTAACAACTAAGAAGATATCTTCCTTTCCTCTAAACTAATTTTCATCACGAAGATTCTCCTTTCAATTCCACTTTTAATTTGTTAGTTTTAGATCCTTTGAAATTGTGAAAGTTATGATTTTTATCTATATTACCGATTACATACTTTGATGGATCAACAATTTCACGCACATAAAAAAGGAACAAAATTATATTGTAGTTGCACACTTGCATATAATGTAGCATTGGATTATCCAATTTATTTTCACATGAGATTTTGTCCGATTTTGAGTTTATTTTTGTTTCATGGATTAAAATTACAATTCTAGGAATCTTATTCCTCGAAATATTATTATTACTTATAATTTTATTTCTATTAACGTGTTTGGTAAACAATTAAAATATGAAATAAAGTTTTTAAAATTCATTTAATTTAATAATTAGATGTTTTTTTAAGTAAATAAAAAAGTGTTAAAATGACGTGTGAGTGAAAAGTCATGGATACTTTTATTCCCATATAAATATAACATTCCCACCTCCATGGGAATAAGAAGGGAGAAAGACGTGAGTAAAGAATAAGTTTTCTATGGTCGCATTCTAACGAATAAGTTTGTAATCCATAAAATAAAAGGTGGTTTGTTTGGAAATAAAGAAAAACTGTCTTTCGTAGATATTAAATTCAGTATTTAAATGATAAATATCACCGTTTATTTATTTTTTAATATTAATTGAATTTTATAAAAGACAATAATTCAATATTTTCAATGGGTGGAGAGAAGAACAATAGTATCATAATTAACAATGCTAATAACGATATGATTCAAAATGTTATAATTGAATTTAAATTTAGCTGAATTAAGGATGATAAATGAAGATTTTCTTTTTTCTTTTATTTGTATTTTTTTATATATTAAATATTTTAATCCTACAAACAATATGCTTGACCGATTAGTTAATGACTATTTCTTAGTCATTGACAAAAATAAACAGTGACAGATTAGCTTTTTTTTTGAACTGTGAATGTCATCCTTTATCATAGTCAAAAATCATTCTCGTATATTTTTGTTAAAACTCAAATAAAAAATTCCCATACATCGTTAACCACTTAACGAAACACATAATCTGTTTTCATGCAATTCTATAACAAAGTGTGGTACATACTTATTTTTTTAATGAACTAAAAAATGTTTTTTTATTTGTCAAAAATCAATTTATTCCATCTATTTATTTTTTTTAGAAACCAAAATGTTTTTTTACTCTAGTTTTTTATTTTGGATGTGAATATTAATCCACATAAGAAATTAAGTGCCACATCCACCTCAGCGTTTTAATAAACATCACAATTTTTTAGAAAGAACAAAAGACAAACATGAAAATAAATGTATGATGCATTATAATTAAATTAAATAAATGATTTATAATGTAATTTTATCTATATTTTACGGAGAAATGTTAAGGACTCACCATCAAGCCCAACCTCTTGAGTATACTCTATCTATTAGACCACATTGTCTATTTTTTTCTAATTCTTTACTGGTTAAATCTATGCAACAATTGGGCTATTTTTTTGTCGTTTTTCTTCTTCTTTTGTATTATTCTTTTATTTGTCACCATTAGCCTTAATTAGCACTATCCACAACCTCTGTACAACAATATTCCCCACCAACAATGTTAATCAAAGTAACATCACCACCAATGTCTTAGTCAAATACAATAAAATGGAGTTAGTAAGACAAATAGGATTCTTCAATTAAGTAAAGTTGTTATTAGTTTCACTGAAAAACGTGATTTCCGATTATTTTCAAATCTTGGTGATGAACACAAACCCATTGTTCCTACTTCCAACCCTTGTCTTTTGTGTTGGCGGGAATAGAAAAAGAGGTTGAGACGTGGGATTGGTTGCAAATTTTGTCTATGTACAATGTTAAAAAATAGATGGAGTTTGGCCATGTTATAAAATGAAAGAGACAACATAGTTTGTTTATGTTTATATATTTGCTGAAATGAATTATTTTTTTTTTAAAATAAAAGCATTACAATATCACATGTTCATATCCAAAGCAAAGGGTACTTGAGTTTGCAGAGATCATCACCCTTAGACTACATATTTGTGCATATGATCATGGAATATTATAATATAAAAAACGTTAAATAAATTTTTAATATTTATAAAATTTTAATATTTTTTGTTATTTTTTATAAAAATTCTTAACTTTTAATTTTTAAAAAGGTGCTTGATTTCTTCTTTGGTTCTTACTGTCATGTCAACTTATTTGTACTTTTTAAATTTTTCTACAAAAGTTTTGAATTTTTTATCATAAATGAATAAAATATGATTTCTTAAATATCAAAAGCTTAAAATTCATATTTAATTTATTTTTATTAAAAAATTCTAAATTTATATAAAACAAATGTTTATAATATTTTTAACATTATTTAAATAAAATCATTCAAAAATTTAAAAAAGATACAGTAAACTAAAAAACAGAGACAACAAATGAAAATCAAAATTATTTAGAAAACAGAAAAGTTAAAAAAATTATATAAACTAAGATAAAATGTTAGAATTTTATAAAGATTAAAAATTTATGTATTTAATTCTATAAAAAAATATTTTATTACTCAATACTGCAATTGAATCGTTGTTGACAATAACGAGACGACAACTTTAGATAAAAACAAAAGATATCATGTTGAACTTGATTAATTGGATATTGTAACAGTCATATGAGTTAACTTGTATGTTATCTTGAATAGTCCGTAAGGACAATGAATGTATTAATAAAAAACATATTTGATACCTAAACAGACTTTTTACTTTACTATATAACAAACAAACAAACAAAAATAATATAATATTTTTTATTAGTTTCTCTCTTATTTCTTTTACAAAATAATTCAATAAATCTATACTATATCTCTTTTCACTCCCAACGTAGGAACTGCACAAACTAAAATACAAAGAGTATCTACAAAATAGACAACATAACAAATTCAGTGTGAACTATATTTTTTTTAATAATATATAATATAATATATTATCTCTTGTGCATAATATACACTAGTTAAAATACAAAATCAGGCTGCTAATATTAGATGGAGAAAAGTTCTTGTATAGCCTAGGATAAAGTTATAAACCATTCAAAATTTTAATTATATATGATTTGATACCCTCATAATAAGTAAATAGTTTATACATTTATTTTACAATTAGTATGGAAATTTAATCATTATTAATTTAATTATTAAAAAAATATTAGTATGTAATATTTAATTTATGTTTCTCTTTTTTTACTTTTTGTCGAATAAACACTAATTATATTAGATTTTTTACTCGTAATAAATTAAGTAAGTGACTTAAATATTAATATCGTAAACTTCTAAAAGATCCAACTATCACCACAGTACCAACCGTTATCCACAAGTAATTTTTCGTTTATTTTTATAGAAAAATACAAGTACCACGTCAATAAAAATAAAGTTATATAATATTTATCTCAGAAATCGATTCTATATATATCAGATTTAATATATAATATATAATATCAATTATTAGTAGATGGATATATAACAAGAAATGGTTAATCTATTTATAACGTGGCTTATGATTTTATAGAAGAAGACAATGTGCATGCATCGGAATCTCGTGACCGTGAGATATTAACCAGACACCAATATCATGATTCATGATCATGATTCACGGGAACTGTGGTCCCAGGACATGGGCAAAGAAATTAATACAACAGAATCATAATTTAGACAAAAAAAAAAATGTATTATTATATATTATATATAATCTATTGGGTGTGGTTAGGCCAGCACATACGTCAATTCCACTTCTAACAGCGCCAATGGACGGTCATCATCCAACATCTGTATTATTTGCTTAATTAATTAACATATAATTTTACTCATCAACTTCACGTTTTTAATAAGTTTAAGATCTCACCAGGTTTCTTTTAATAAATAATTGTACTCATGCTAGTGCAACATAAACCTATATGATTCATCTCAACACGAGTCTTAGACAAGATAAAGAGCCAAAGTGATTAATTAATTAGTTTTGATTAAAAAGAAGATTTGTATAAAAAATTTGAGATTGAATCATATAGTTAAAGGATTTATTGACAAAATTTAAATTATGTTTGATTGATCTTCGAATTATTAGATATCTTTTTTTTTTTATACAAATCGAATGATTGAGACCAAATAATTAGACAACATGAACCTATATGATTGATTGATGAGATTGAAAGATAAACCACATATTCCAATCCTGCTAGTGCAAATCAAAGTCACCACTCACTACTTCGAATTACAAGTAACAACGCATGTCTTTACTATTTTGATTGAGCTATATCTACTAATATATAAAATATGTAAAAGTAGGCTAACACTTATATAATAAAGCTCCTAATAAGAGATGTTAAGGTATTAAGTATAAAAGTATTATTTTGAAAATTATGTATTCACCTTTTTAAAAGTTAAAATACTTGTTCAACACAACTTTTAATTTTAAATTTCTTAACAAGACTCACAAAAGTATGATCTGAAAAAGTATAATTGAAGATATTTTAATGGTCCATAATATCATTATTATTAGCCTTTTACTAATTATGATTATTTTGGTCGAGTTCAACCATTGGATTACTAATCAAACTCAATTTATATTTTAAAAAGTTAAAAAATTTAATAAATATTAAAAGATTCATACCATATTTTCAAAAGTTTTTAAAAAATTCACAATAGAATTTCAGAAACTCAATATTCTTTGAATCCGAATTTATATTAATGACATAAGTGTGCAATTAAACCTGTTACACCTAAGAGAAATAAATACAATTATATCCAAATTTCTTTTAACAATGAGAAAAAATACATTAAATATATATAGTTTCCCTTATTCCATCAAGTGACGTATAATTAAAATGGGAATATTTAGTCCAAAACATTTATTTATCCAACATGCTAACTATTAACCAATATATCATTTATCTAGTTTATATTATTCAATGTATTATTTGTTACAAGATACTAGCTATTAACCAATGTATCTTTTGTTTAGTCTCTATTATTGAATGTATTCTTTTTTTTTTATCTCTATCTATTAACTAATATATATCCCTTTTTCACTCCAGATTTCTATTTAAATTCATATTTTCCCATAGAATAAATTGAATAAATATTTGTTGAAGAAATTGAGACAATTATAATATACTAACGATAATTTTTCACACATCAATATAAATAGTGATACAAATATTTTTTATTGAATCATACAAAAAAATGAGAAACATATTTGTCAATGATACATCAAAAATAAAATATGGAATAAATATTGATCACTCATTACTAGAAATTAGCGTTTTTCCTGCGGTATTTCCTGCGGATGTATTTCCGCAGGTAATACCCAAGAATTTTCCTGCGGATCATAATTGTTTTAGGAATATCTTGCGAGCTCCGAATCCGCAGGAAGATCGGCAGGTGAGGTTTCGGTTTGCGCCGAATTTATATATGAATTAACATCCGCTTCATAATTTCCTAAGAATTTATCTACGGAATGTTCCGTATGAAATATCCGCAGCAAATTCCGCACATAGTACCTATGGATTTTCTTCTTAACCTTCTTCATTATTTATGTAAAAATAATTTTTTTTTCTTAAAAGTTATTAAACTTATATGATCTAACACTTTTACTTTTTAAAAAATGATTGAAGCAAACATTATATTTTTTTTTAAAATAATAAGTTTTTTTTAAAATATTTTCTTTGAGTAAAAGTTATTTTGATGAGGTTATGTTATTGGAAAAATTAACTAATAACTTAGATTTTATTTTTCGATAATATTCTTTTACTAATTTAGATAATATAATTAGTTTTTTTATTTCTTTATATAAATTTGATGTAATTAATTAATTTTCTCAAAAAAGTGAAAAAAATTACTTTTTTTAGACTGTGTGAGATAATTTTTTTCTTATATATAAACTAAATGATGTACAACAATAAGAATATTAATTTAAAAAAAAAAATTCTTGACAAAAAAAAATTGATAAAATGATCACAAGTA
>JBBPBS010001017.1:9515227-9525892 GCA_037974835.1 Cicer judaicum | reverse complement strand
AACATTAAAAAAAATTAAATTATCAATTAATTATAATATTTTAATTATTAATAATATATAATTTTTATAATAACTATTAGTAAAACATTTTATCAATGTATAGTGCATGAAAATTATACTCATATATTATTATAAAAAATATCTAAGGATTATTATAATTAGTAATTCAGCTCAATTGCCAAAGATAGATATCTAAATTAAAAAAAATAAAAAAATTGTAAATTCATTTTTCTCTACATAAAGAACTAAAACGTTAGTGAATTTATTTAAAAATATGAATTTATTTAAAAATTTAAGTTAACTGAAAATAAGTTAAAGGACTATATGTGATATTTACCGTATTAAATAAGATGTTTTGTTTTTTATTTTATTTTATTTTAAAATCATTTCAAAAATAAAATATATAAAATTGAAGATAATAAATCTTAAAAAATATATAAATTATGAAGAAAAAAAATTATTATATTTATTTGTAAAAGATAAAGTACAGTTGTTTGATTTATAAGTGCTATTAAAATTGTTCAATTTTTTAATAAAGAAAACATGTAAAAAAAATTCTAATCATATAGGTTTAACCAAGTCGTAGCAACCAAGCCTAATGGCAGATTTATTTTCTCAACCTTGCAGCCATTGCATCTTAGCCCTCGCCGCGAAAGCCTCCACCGTTACACCTCGCCACCATCGCCACCTCCATTACACCTCGCCGCCATCGACACCACTGTCACATCCCGCCGCCATCGCCACCACCATCACAACTTCGCCGTCTTCGTCACTCTCGCGTATGAGCTGCGTGACATTCTCGACTATAGATTTCTCGTGAGTGAGCCTCGATTCTACCTCGACCTTCAGCGTCATTCAAATTTCTCGTGAAGGAGGAGAAAAATGATTTTCGTGAACTACAATGTGTTAGGGTTTTGATTTTCTTCTGATTTAGTATTTTTGTGTGTTGTTTTTTGAACATTTTCAATTTGCAAATTGCTTTAGTTGCAAATTACGGTGTTTTCCTGATATTGGAGTATTATCAAGTTGAAGAAAGGCAAAGAGTTCTGACATTGCCGCCATTGCTACTTGCATAGAGGTATTTTCAATTATGCTATATGCCTAATATCTTTTGAATGATCAGTATGCTTGAAAATATTCAATGTACAATTCCTTTACTTATATTTTTGCTTATAGTAGAAGTGTATTTAATGTTCTGGGATTTCTTTTATACTTCATTTGGACGATTGATTTTCACTGGATTCTTTGTTAAAGTCATATCATGAGTGATCAAGCAAAAGCTAGTTCATAGTCTTAAGTGTTGATGGAGATTCGCCTGGCAGATTTAGCTGGCTATATTTTAATGCTTATTTTGCTTACAGAATTCGGTTTAACCATTCTCAACTGTCAAGGGGGGTTTATAAATGCTTTAATATATAGTAATGTAGTTATACATATGCTAAATGTATGATTCTGATTAATAAGCATGGAGTTAACTTGATCACCTTTTCTTCAAAATTGTAATGATTAATTTCCAATTGCTGATTAAATTTTTGGTTTTACAGTGAAGCTTGAGAAGGCCGCTACCTACGATGAAATCAAGGCTGCTATCAAGTAAGGGCATAATGCATAGTTGCACCTCATGATGAAGTATTTTATTTGAACTGTAGTTTAGTACATAGGATTTAATGTTCTGAGATGTGTGATATACTGATATGTATACTATCTGTCTCTGCAGGGAGGAGTCTGAGGGCAAGTTGAAAGGCATTCTCGGATACACTGAAGATGATGTGATCTCCACCGACTTCATTGGTGATACCAGGTAAATATTATACAAGCAGTTTAAAAGCGACAACAATGCTGTTTGGTAATGGACAATATTTCAGTACCTATTGCATAGTTTTTCACGTATGGTATAAATCTTTTCTAGATTACTACTCCGAAAGGAATAACCCATTGTGCAAGCAATTTAAATCATCATTTAGTTAATTTTGTTTCTTATCATTGTTTCAGGTCAAGTATCTTTGATGCCAAGGCTGGAATTGGCTTAAATGACCGGTTTTTTAAGCTTGTCTCATGGTATGACAACGAATTGGGTTACAGGTAATCATCCATCTGACCTTATCATATATATGGTTTGTTTTTGTTTATTGAAATTCCAGCCGTGGAGTCTAACTATATTCATCCCATTTCACCCAATCTAATTCCTGGTTTGTATGTTTTCTTGCAGTACCCGTGTCGTTGACCTCATTGTTCACATTGCCAAGCAACTCTAAGGTGTTACAGATGTAGTTCTATTAAGTGGCCTGCTTATGTTTCTTACCTTCTATTAGCCTAGCAGTAGTTAGGCCTCTTTTTATTGTAATAAATTGATTTCCTGAACTCATGGAGTTTGCCCCTTATGGAGCGTTAGTTTTTTTGGTTGCTTAATACATTTAGCAATGAGCTATTTTGGATTTTTGAGTTTCTATTATATCAATGAATGTAAGAGTATGAAGATTTGAGCATATAAGTAAGTGATTTTGCTATTGTCTTTTTTTTGCTACTGAAACTTGTGGCTATTGGGTGGCAAGATTGTCTTGGATGTTATGAGTTTAGGAGTAAGACCCACCAAGATGAGTTTAGTGACAATTCTAAATTCATTTTTAGGGGGATTGGTATTTGATGAAATTGTAATAGTATTTCAATAGTATTTCAATTAAAGACTAATATTAAATATTTAAAAAATATATTTATAATAATATTTTCATATATTTTTAGTTAAAATTTATATATAAATAAAAAATAGACAAAAAAATGTACCTGCGAATTTTTATATTTACCTGCGGATTTTCATCCGAAATACTTAAAATTTGGCGTGAATTTACCTGCAACTTTTCATACGAAATATATTTGTAAGAAATGTACTACAGATATTTCTGTTTGAAAAGTCGCAAGAAAATGCCTCAAGTTTCCTTTAACATTGCTGCGGATTTATCCGCAGGTAATTTACCTGCGGATCGTAAAATCCTCAAGTAACAATTATGCACGAAGGTTTTACGTGGAGATAAGGTTCCGCCAGAACATCCGCAGGTAACATACTTTTCTGCAGATTGTTTGCTTAAATCCGCAGGAAAAATGCAGATTGTTAGTAGTGACTATTAAATATAGACAAATGTAGTATAAAGTTTTATAATTGATAAATATAAAATAATATATGATAAATATATGTCATTGATACATGAAACATGATATATATTTGTTAATGGTAAATATAGAAAAACACAAGATAAGTATTTATCACTAATAAATATAATAAAACACAAGACAAATAAATGTTTTTATATGTATAAAAAATATACGACTCATATTTGTCACTAATAAATATAAAAAAGAAAAACTAAAGAAATATTTTTTATTGATACATGAAAATGATACGAAATAAATATTTCTCATTAATAAATATAAATAAAATATGTGATAAATATTTATCACTGATAAAATATTAAAAAATATAAGATAAATATTTATTACTAATAAATTTTAAAAAACCACACAAAATAAATATTTATCATTAATAAATATAAAATAATACGGGGCAAATACTTGTTACCAATAAAAAAACTCGAGAAAAATATTTGTTACCAATAAATATTAAAAAGATCATGACAGATATTTGTCACCAAAAAATATTAAAAAACACAGGGAATGAATATTTAATAAAGACATTGAAACAATTATAATATACTAACTATACTTTTTCATACATCAATATAAAAAAATGATACAAATATCTTTTATTGAATTATACAAAAAGACGAGAAATATATTTGTCAATGATAAATCTAAAACAAAATACGACAACTTTTTTTCATCACTATTAAATATAGACAAACGTGGTATAAAGTTTTATAATTGGTAAATATAGAATAATATATGATAAATATATGTAATTGATACATTAAAAATACAAAATATATATTTGTTAATGATAAATTTATAAAAATAGGGGATAAATATTTCACTGATAAATATAAAAAATATAAGATAAATATTTAACAGTGATAAATATAATAAAATACAAGACAAATATATGTTGATTGATGCATAAAAATTATATGACTCATATTTGTCACCAATAAATATAAATAAATAAAACCAAAAAAATATTTCTCAAAACGACATGAGACAAATACTTCTCAATAATAAATATAAATAAAATATGTGACAAATATTTATCACTGATAAAATATAAAAAATATGGGACAAATATTTATCAGTGATAAATTTTTAAAAAATCACATAAAATAAATATTTATTATTTATAAATATAAAGTAATACGGGTTAAATACTTGTCACTGATAAAATACCCAGGACAAATATTTATCATTGATAAATATTACAAAAAAATTAAAGACATATAATTATCATTGATACATAAAAAAATTAGACATATATTTGTCATTAATCAATCATTTAAAAAACAACAATATAAATATTTATCATTGATACATAAAGAAAATACATGACAAATATTTATCATCGATAAATATTGCAAAAACACATAATAAAGTACTCATATTTTATTGTTATTTATATCTTCTAAATAAAACTGAAAAATAATTATAATTTATTAATTATAATTTATTATTAAAATCATAATAAAATAAATATTTGTCATTAAAAAATTATCTAAAATTAATGACTTTTTAACATTATCTACATAAAAATTAAGACAATGATAATTCACTCAGCATAAAAAATTATACACAAGACGCATCCCGAAACGAAAAATAGGACCCGTGCAATTGTACGGTCTCTTACTAGCATGGATCTCATACTAGTTGTAGTATTATATATATTTAAATACAAGTGTTACATTATTTTTTATACAAAATATCAAAGTCATATAAAAAAACAATGAAGCAAAATCAATAAAAAAAATGCGCGTCTCATTTTTTATAATATATTTTATTTAATTTTACCCTATCAACATAAAATTGGTTCAACAATCACACAAATATGTAGTATCTAGTAATAACATTTGAGCCCTATTTAATTACTGAGTTATCTGGTGTACACTTCCCACGTGTAGCTTCCATCCCATCTTCAAGAAAAATATTAGGTTGTCCCTGATATTATTAGTATAAACTCCAAAAAAATTATGTTTTTTTTTTTCATCCATTTTGTTTGAAAATTTAAATTGTACGAATCACATTTATAAATATTCGAATATTTGAAATTTTCAAAATTCAAAAGTAAAATAAACTTTGAAACTTTGAAATTTCGAAAGTTTTCATGAACATGAAACTTTCGAAAGTTTTCATCAACATGAAACTTTCGAAAATTTCCATGAACATAAAACTTTCGAAATGCACAAACCTTCGAAACTTTCTAACAATCTGAAAATTTCAAAATAAAAAATTTAGAAACATGAAGTTTAACAGTTTAGAAACTTTGGTATTCATAGAAAGTTCTGAAATGCATTTTTATTAGTAGTAAATAGTAATAAATAGTAATATATTTATAATAATAAATTTGATATCTAATTTCAGAAGTTTCAAGTTCATCAAACTTTTTGAAAGTTTTGATGTTTTCTAGAAAATCATTTTTAAATTTATCCAAAGTTTCGAAAGTTTTAGAGTATCTTAAAAAATAACATTTCAAAACTTTGACATTTATCAAAAGTTTCGAAATTGGTTAAATTTTTTGAAAAATTAAATTTTGAAAGTTTCAAATTTAATAAAACTTTCGAAAATATCAAAAAACTAAACTTTTTATTATTTCAAAAGTTTATAATTTTTAAATAGTTATGGTTTTATACAAACTAAAAAAAAAAAATCTTTAGAAAAAATGAGTGTGGGAGGTAAAATTGGGAGTGCATAGCACAATTCTCTTAATTACTTGAAAATTGTCTTGGTTTGACAAAGGTTGGCGGGATGTTGACCCAAGAAAAAAAAAAAAGACATGGGTTAGTGGGCTCGGTCGATGTTTTTATATCAATAGTTTTAGGAGTTTTGTACCACGTACCCTCCATTTTTATCTCCCACCCCCAGTCATGTGTAAAAGACCATTTTACCCTCAATTTCATCTATTGAACCCCAAAAAAAAATTGACTTTCCTTTTTCACCCAATTTCTTAGAAAGTTTGTAATATCCGAATTTGATCCTACCCACCCCTCGAACATTTGAAACTTCCGAATCTCAAAAGTAAGTAAAAATTTGAATATTTCAAATATTCGAAATGTATGAAACCCCAAATCATTAGGAAGTTTGTATCATGTTGGAAGTTTCGAAATGGAAGTCTCGAAAGTTTGAAAGTTTCAAAACATAGAAACTTTCGAAAGTTTCATGGAATTAGAAAGTTGCGAAATTTTCGAAATGCAAAATTTTGCAAAACTTTAGAAATATGTTCAGTTTTGAAATTTTGGTATTAATAGAAAGTTGCGAAATGCATTTTTATTAGTAATAAATAGTAATAAATTAATAGTAATAAATAATAATAAATTTATAATAATAAATTTGATATTTAATTTTGGAAGTTTTAGTAATTTTTTTAAAAAAATTGAAAGTTATTCACTAGTTTTAGTTATTCACTAGAAATAAATAAAATTTCCTTAAAAAAGAATTTAACTAAAATAAATAACTAAAAATTATAATCGAAAAATTGATCTATATCTAAACTAAATTTTTAATCAGATAAATCAATCTTTTAACTATCAATTATATTTATATTTCATTCAAAAAAATAAAAAATAATAATGAACAAAAACATAGCACAATATCATTTGTGTTCAAAATGCACTTAAAGATAAAGTTTGGACTAATAGAATGAAATAGAATGGTATTAATTGAAATAGAATAATATTATATTCTTTGAATTTTAAAAACACAAATGAAATATGATGAGATCTATTCCATTTTATCATTTTAAGAGGTATAAGATAGAATCATTCATTATAATTAATATATACTACTAATTACTAGTATATCATTTGATTTATTTACTTTTTTGATGTCCATTTAACTTCTATTTTTATTCCCACGCAACATTAAATAATATCTCTTATTACACTCAAATCTTATCCACCAACCTATATCGCATACCAAATAATCGTAATAAAAGAAAATCAAATTATTAGTAAGTAAAGTCTTTGGTTCAACAGAGAACAAAACACCATTAAAATTTGAAAATCAATTTATATAAACTATCATACAAAAGTTACGTTAACATTTTTTTATTGGTAAATTCAGAGTGCCCAAAATATAATGTATTTCTATCATTCATCTTATATATGAGAGTGTAAATTCTTCAAGCTTGCATTTTGTGGAGTATTCAATGCATCAACTCAAACTTACTCACTAGGAAAGTTTGAAATGATAAATTTGCAAGTTATCAATGTTAGACTTAGCAAAATTACTTTGCATTCTTGCGGTGCGAAACTTTCCCCAATTGATTGGTGAATATTTTGGAGGGTTTTTATCATTTGTCAACTCTTCCAATGGCTTGACATCGATGTAGAGTGCCGGTTTCAGAAAAAACGGAATGGAAAATCTATCTTTTTCAGAGTTCACCATAACCCTGTGCTCTACACTCTCATATGCATCATTGCTCCAAACCTGCATTACTTTGCTTCTATATCAATCTTGTTTATAATAATACACTAATTAAGAGGAGTGCCAACAATCTATATAATACACATTTTTCAACACATTTTATGAGCTATATTCTTTAGCTTCAATAAAATCACAGTGCCAATGTGATTTTATTAAACTTACATGATTCCAAATATGTCATTCCTCTTGCTGGTTAAAATTGAAGGTATTAAAAAAAGGAAAATGTTGTGTACCTGAATCATGTCACCAACATTAATGATGAATGAATTGAAAATGGGGTTGACTTGAATCCACTCTCCATCTGATTTTCTCTTAACTTGTAAACCACCAACATCATCTTGAGCAAGCACAGTTAAGACACCAGTGTCCTTGTGTCGTCCAAGACCAAGAGCAAGATGAGGGTAAGGGCATGGTGGATAATGGTTGAGTCTGATATTGCTAGTGTTATGTATGAAGAAATCGCGGAACCTATTTGGTTCTAAGCCTAAGCTCATTGCAATAAGTTCCATCAGTTTATAAGCTAGTTTCTCTACTTCTTCTGCATATTCTTCGCATGCTTCCCTAGTATTAGATATCAGGATGTTGCATAATAATTAGCATATAGAACTATTCAATGTCTTAATCAGACCTTGACCTATAATTTTCCCTTGCAACACAAAAATATGCAAAGATAGACAACAGTAAAGAAAAAAAAAATTAGTCTAGTTGGCAGCGACAAAATCTTAAAGTTAGGAGGTATCATGTCACTCCCTATATTAAAAAAAAATTATATAGGTAATAAAAATAGATTATTAAATTAATAATGACAATTACAAAAATATCTCTCAAATTTTTGCTTTTAAAAAAAATAACTTGTACGGCTCCCTTCCTCTCAATTTATTAAAATAATAATAATAATTACTAAAATATCCCTCAAATCGAAACTAACCTCCTTCTTTTCAATTTTTCTTTTCACATATTATATTTTTATTGTGTATTGATATTATGTTGAATCTTTGATAAAATTATATAACTTTTATGAATTTCAATTATAATCTTTTAGTTAATATTTGTCGCTCCCTCCTATATTTTGAACAAAATCCGCCTCTGCCCGTTGGTAAGAAATATGATATAGTTCCATATCACTAAAACATCGAGACTAAAATAGTTTATGTTGGGGAGTCTGGGAGAGCACAATATCTAGACAAGGCTAACCACTCATAATTGAATTCTACATCTCAACCCACAAACTTATCACATTAGGTTTATAGGTTATTCTTCTTATATATCCAATATTTTCTCCATTCCTAGTCAATATGAGATTAACCACTCATAATTAAATTCCAACAGATTATAAACACTCCATCTCCACAACTATTAAGTAATCTTTTATGTAGAACAAAATCATGTAAGTTTACACAAGACCCAAAGTGGACAAATAAAAAAAAAAGATCATAGAGTAATCGGTATATAGATCCAAAATGTCAAATCGATCTCACTAAATTGGCCACTAAGTATAACATTACTAATGATCTAGTAATATTTAAAAAAATGGTTTTAAAGTCGACACAAACTCATTTAACGACTTATTTAAAGACTGATTAATTAGAAACTCACTAAATTGGCCACTAAGTATAACATTACTAATGATCTAGTAATATTTAAAAAAATGGTTTTAAAGTCGACAAAAACTCATTTAACGACTTATTTAAAGACTGATTAATTAAAAAATTCAGTGATGTGGAGATTGAAATAATTTGATCACTAATTTATCACTAAACATTTAAATTTTATTAACATATACAATAAATAAAGTTTATATAAAACTTAGTCAATCCTTGTAGTTCAGCCTTAAATGTTATGAGTACCCAATACTAAAAAAAAAAATAAGATTATAAAATATAGGCAATTAAATGTTGTGTATTAAGATACCTAAAGCCAGGAGGAATGTGAGGCCATCGATTATCCCATTGAAACTGAAAATTTTGATAAAGTGAAGGTGGTATAAAAGTAGGTTGTTGCACATTAAAATCATAAATTTCCTTCCAATCCCTAACATTCTTGGTATGCTCTGCTTCAAAATACCCAAGCAAATTAACTTCATCTCTTCTCACTTTAAGCTTCTCTTCCAAACTAAGTCCAAAAAACTTCTTTGCAGATTCTTCAATTCTCTCACGTTTATCCAAAGGCACTTTGTGATTAATCACTTGAAAGAAACCCCACTCTTTACATGCACTGCCTATTTCTTTGACTAAGGTTTCGATGGAATGTGAGGTTGTGGTGTCTTTGTAGTTGATGGGAGAGAGATCAATTAGAGGGATTCCTTCAGCTATGATTATTGAGGATTTTGGTCTGTGTTCTGGGGATTGAATGAAAGCTTCTACATCTACCATGGTTCTGATTGTTGTTTTTTATTGTTTGATCCTAAGATGTCGGAGACAGAATGTTTCGTATGCAAATGCAAGTAAAATTCACTATAACAAAAAACAGAGGAATTGTGTACATTGAACCAGGACATGTTTCTGTTATGCTCGGAGGTGATTTTTGTATAATTAACGTAATTGGTCTCTTAATTTATTTTGTCATTTTGTATATAACTTATATATTGGTTGTTTAATTTATTTTTGTATTTTAAAAGTGATGATATTTACGTGTTTGGAAATAATTGATGTTTTGACATAAACAAATTTTGACCATAAATCAAAGGTTAATGCAGTTTAAAAATATTATTATTTATATTTTAATAAATATATAAGAATGCCTTCATCTATTACGTAAAATATATAACTTTTAAAAATATATTTCTTTTCTTATCTCTTGACAAATATCAGTAAGAGATATGTTCACATTTTTTTTAATATATACAGATCAATATTTTTTTAATATATAAAACAAATTGTTCAGCATTAAAGATTTTTAAATCAATCACATGATTATACCACTTATACATTTGACACGTGGTACACAGTTTATACTAACAAAAATTAAATTTAGTATAAAAAATCGTAAGTTTATTTTTTTTTCTCTTTAATTAACGATAATATCTCTTTGTACACTCTTCCAAGATAAGTTATATGTAAGAATATATAAAAGTAGACCTAATTGATATAT
>JBBPBS010001017.1:9504280-9515002 GCA_037974835.1 Cicer judaicum | reverse complement strand
TATATATATATATTAATGAATTCAGTCGGGATAATAGATTAATAGTACTAAATGAATTTATTAAAAATAAAAAAAAGAAAGTACGGAATGTACTTAGTGAAATTAGTAAATTAAATTGTTTAAAATTATTATATTCTATATTAATATTAATTATTAAAGTTCATATTTATTTATCTTTTACTAAGTAAGGATACTTTTATGTGGTATTTTTTTTAATCACGAAACCTTCAAATTGAATGTATATTATAATTATAATTATTATTTATTCAAATTAATTAAAAATAAAATTGCAACCTTCTAATTGGAAGGAATTAGGATGTACAATTTTAATGCCATTTGTAAATTTTCTTAATTAAATAAACTTATTTTATTATGTATAATTTAATATAATAATAATAATAGATATTTGAACTCAAATAATAGTTAAAAAATTTAGTTTTAAACATAATTTAAGTTATTTTATGATCTAATTTTGAAATGTTAAGTTCTTTGGTACTTTATTTTGTAATGTACCGGTACATTTTTTACGTCTTCATAATATGTTAGTATGCACTAACAAAATCTTAGCACTTTCTATACTTATCCCTTCAATTTCATGAATATTAACCATTGTCACCAGATGAATATCAAACAACCAAAAAAAAAAAATCATGAGTGTAATGAACAAACACCCATGAATCTCAAGTCCTTGGATAAAAGCTCCAAAATCTGATTTTGGACGACTACTAATTGTTTCATCACACATAAATATCAATCATGATTTGCTTTACTTCAACATCATGAAGAGAATGAGGTTAAAATTGTTCTTTCTAATTTCATAATAATAGTAAAAAAGAAAATACATAATAATCTAATTAGGGCGTGAAAAACATTAAACAGTAAAATTTAATGCTAGTGTGACTAATTTTAATTTTTGAGATGAACATCATAGAACATGATAGATGTTTTTCGGGTACACTTGCCTACAAAATAACAATACCCATACACCCTAATCTCAAGCATAAGAAACATTGCCTTGGATCAATCTGCTGCAACATATTATTCAAATATACCCAATTTATTTACATGTACAAGCTAAGTGATACTTATTTTATACTATCTTTAATTAAGCTATCTTATATCTTGTAATGATAAATTTGAATGTTCTCCACATTCTGTTTCTTGAAATTGCTGCCTTTTCTGTGGACAAGAAACTTGCCCCAATTGTATGGTTTATATCTTGATGGGTTTTCCTCATTTATCAGCTCCTCCAATGGTTTGACTTCAGTGTAATGTGCAGGGAAGAAAAAGAAGGGAATTGAAAACCTTTCTTTCTCAGAGTTCACCATCACTCTGTGTTCCACACTCTCATAGGCATCATTGCTCCAAACCTGCACATACAAATCAACTTCAACCATCAATCTACTAATTAAGGGGAAAAGTTAAGAATTTAATAGTCACACACATTGAGTCATAAAGTACCTGAATGATATCACCAACGTTGATAATATAAGCATTTGGAGTTGGTTTCACAAGAACCCACTCTTGATCTGTTTTACGCTTCACTTCAAGACCCCCAACATCATCTTGGGCAAGAATGGTTAAGGCACCAGCATCCTTGTGCCGTCCAACGCCAAGAGCTAGATGAGGGTAAGGGCATGGAGGATAGTGATTGAATCTAATAAAGCTAGTTTGATCCTTGAAGAATTCTTCAAACCTCTTTGCTTCAACTCCTAAGCTCAATGCTATAAGTTCCAACAACTTATATGCCAACTTTTCCATCTCTGCAATATACTCTTCAAGTATATCTCTGTTTGTGTTCACATCAATTTTAAACACAATCATTAATTGAGAATATCAATCTACCGATAATTTTTCAATCATATCACACCAAATTCAACACGAGACTTAAAACAATTAATAGATGAATAATTAATATGGATAAACTACCTCAATTGTGGAGGGTATTGAGGGGATGGATTGGACCATTGAATAACTCGATCATCATTTTCATCAGAAGTGAGAGGAACAAAAGTAGGATCTTTAGAAAGAAAATCAAAAACTTCTTTCCAGTCTCTAACATTCTTGGTGTGCTCTGTATCATAATAACCAGTAGGATTGATGTGATCTCTTCCAACCTTCTTCTTATCCTCCAAACTCTGAGCAAAGAACTCTCTAGAAGCTTCCTCAAGCTTCTGCCTGAGACTAAGGGGTACCCCATGGTTTATGACTTGGAAAAAACCCCACTCTTTGCATGCAGTTCCAATTTCCTTCACTAAGGTATCAATTGTAGATGGATTTGGAAGTTCATGGTGGAGAATAGGTGTGAGGTCAATTTGGGGAATTCCTTCGGCTTGGATGATGGAGAGTTTTGGTCTGTGTTGTTGGTCTTGAACGAAAGCTGGGTCAACTTCTCCCATGGTGATAGAGTTTTTGATAAAACAATGTTTGAATGTGGTTGCTTGTGTTTCTCAAATTTAATAAAAGGTTATTTCAAAAATGACAAAAAAGATGAGTAGGAAAATTGTAAGAGCCGTATCGGCATTATTGTCATTGTTAGTCCACGTAAGTATATACAATGAATCTGGACAACTTTTTTGCATTTTGGACTTTTTTGCGGCCACATTGTGAAAATCGACCGTATATTGTTAATATTATTATTTTTAAGCAAGAAGATTATTACTCCTTTCTTAATAAAATATAAATTAAAGCAAATTAACAAAAAAAAATTATGTATTTGATATAAAATTATTATCAAATAATTAATATTTGTTAATTTAATGTATTTAGTATAAAATTAATATCAAATACATTAGGCTTTGTTACTTTATTTTTATTTTTTGTTATAGAAAGAGTATTTTAATTTGGATATTCATGTTTATTCAATAAAAATAGCAGCTCAATTTAGTTCGGAAGCATTAAATTTTTTGGGGGAGAAAATCCCAATTTTTGGGGGAGTATATTCATGTGTATTTGATTATTAGAGCATTTCTTTAATATATTTTAGATAAAACAAATGTAGCTAAAATATCACTAGAATAGGAGTTGAATAAGGATATCATTTTTTAAAAAAAAATTTCACGTGTTTTGAATTACTATTCACTCTTAGAGGATGCGAATCCAAGAATAGAAATTCAAACCTTTAAATTTTAGCTGAATGAATGAAAGAGAAAATATAGGGAATGCCACATACAACTTTTATATTGGTTCACCCTAATGAAGATTACGTTCAGTTCTCACACACTTATGAGTATTTACTAATAATCAAACTGATTAACCTCTCATAGAGGTTGATTACATTTTGTGTATTCTTTAGCCCCACCAAACTTACAATCTTGTTTCTTTCAAGTTTCAACTATTTCCAAGTGTAAATTACATGGAAATTACAAAGTGATATGAGTATCATGTTTTTTTTTAGTTAAACATTTTTCTAAAAAGAAATTTCAAAGATCTAGTGTAGGATTATAGAAAATATAAAGAGATTGTTTTTGATAGCTTTAAGAAACTTGTTCTTTTTATGCAATGTCGTTGTGTGTCTTATGATGAAGTGTTCCATGCCCTTTATAGAGATCTTGAGATGCTATTTCCAAGTGACATGTTTTATGACCGTTGGGGTATTCAATCAAAAGATCCAAGGTCTTTTATCATATTTACAGGATTGTCATCCAGCTGTACTTGGACTGGTTTAGTCCATCATCGGACAGGAGGTTCAAACCTCCTAGGACTTGGACGTGAGATGTCCTTTTCTTTTTTCTTTCTTCAAGACATGTAAGGGCTACATCTTTGTCTTGTTGTCTACTACCTTTTTGTAGGTTGATGTTGGGTCGTTTTCAACATGTGAGATAGATGTGTTGAGTCGTTTTCAATTATGTTGACTAGAGACTCATCCTCTAACCTAGTATAATCCTTCCTCGTACCTATTCAATATGTCTTCTGACTTCTTATTTTGACTTGCTTTATTTATTCATTCTTTGATGCTGATTTGTGTTCTCCTTTTTAAATAAAAAAGCATTGACTTCAACATGGATATTATCTAGAGCTTTATTTGAGATTTTACGCTTAGCAGTAAGCTTGGTTCGAGCCATTTGAGAAATAAAATGTGAAGGTAGATGGAGAAAGAAAAAATGAAGAAGGTTAAGACGTACGGGGTTGGAGTTTGAAAGGTTGTGACTATTAGAGAAAGAAGAAGGGGGCAGATGAGGAAGTCGTTAAATAGGTAAGCAATGATGATAGAGTAGACATACTAGAGGCATGTGAATGGCCAATAGAGAGGATGAGCGTGTGCAGGCCTTATCTAACGTGACAAGAGGTAGTTTCACCAAAATGGACAAAAACATTTTCTGGTTATTTTTTATCCTCTAAATTTGAAGTTCTTTTTAAATATCAGATGTGATATTTTAGGAAGAATAAGGTTGAACAATAACCACATGAAAAATGAAACAATGATATTGATGATGACCAATCATCATCAGCATTTTGCCCATCCTCTCATGTTTCGACTTGTGCTCTTCCTTTTGATTTTGTCTCCAACATAGTCAACATCACAATAAGCTATGAGGTCAAGATTTGATCATCTTTTATACCAGATTCCAAGATTGATTGTGCCAACAAGGTATCTAAAAATCCTTTTTACTGCAGTAAGATGAAATTCTTTAGGAGATGATTGAAACCTTTCACAAAGACTGACTGTAAAGACTATGTCATGTCTACTAGTTGTTAAGTACAACAATGATCCAATCATCCCTCTGTACTCCTTTTCAAATATTGGAGTTCCTTCATCATCCTTGTGTAGCATGGAGGATGGGTGCATAGGAGTTCCTATATTCTTGGTCGAACTTATGTTATATTTTTTTTTTAAAAGTAGATTCTTAGTGTATTTTTCTTGAGAAACGAATATGTCAGTTTCTAGTTGTTTAATTTGTAAACCAAGAAAGAATTTCAACTCTCCCATTATGCTCATCTCAAACTCACTATGCATGAGGTTGGAGAATTTTTCACACATCCTTTCATTTGTGGACCCATAATATTATGTCGTCAACATATATTTATACAATTAACATATCATCTTTAAGAGTTTTCTTAGAGAGTGTGGTATCGATTTGTCCTCTTACAAATCCATTTTATTTTAGAAAAGAACTCAGCCTCTCATACCAAACTTGAGGAGCTTGTTTTAATTCATAAAGAGCTTTTGAGAGTTTGAACACATGATTAGGCTTCTTTTCATCCACAAAGCCAGGAGGTTGGTAAACATATACCTCATCATTTAAGAAACCATTCAAAAAGACGCTTTTGACATCCATTTGAAATAGTTTGATACCTTTTATAAGTGGCATATGCTAGGAGAATTATAATTGCTTCAAGTCTTGCTACAGGTGCGAATGTTTCATCATAACCAATTCATTCTTGTTGGTTGTAACCTTGTGCCACTAGTCTTGCTTTGTTTCTGATGACTTCTCCATTCTCATTTAGTTTGTTTCTAAATATCCATTAGTTCCAATGATGGATTTGTCCAGAGGATGGGGCATGATAACTCTTCATCATATGCATATTTTCCCACTGTTTTAGTCTTATTTATCTTCAATCATCAGTTAAATTAATGATTTATTTGATACATTCGGTTTATTTTTGTTCTTTGAATTTATTAATATGTTATGCTTGTATTTCAGTGATTAATTAGGAATTTTTCGTAATTTTACATTGCGTTTTGTTTTTAAGTGCAGTGTTGAATTTTGGTGAAAAATCAACATGATATATGTGGAGTATTTCAGCCATATCTGGAGTTCTAGACGTCCAATTAGTGTCACTCCAAGTGCTAATGAAAGCTAAGATCCATATCTACAACTTTCATGAAGACACCAGGACCAACTTCAGACGCTAAAGATGAGAAAAATGCAAAATACGTCAGACAGCAGATGTTGCGCGCCTAGAGCGCGCCTAGGGCGCATTTCTCATGTTTCAGTTCTGTCAATGCGCGCCTGGAGCGCGTGACGCGCATCAGCAATCATAAAAACACTATTTTTTTTTACTGTTGGAGGGATCTTTTTGACTCTTGGGAAGTTGGGAGACTTGTGCCCTTGCATAGAAACTCAAAGACGGCCGTTTCTAACGCCATTGAAGCAGTTTTATCAAGAATCATCCATGAATCATTCTTGTAATTCTTCTTTAATCCTTATCTTTTGTATCTCTGCCATGAGTAACTAAACCCTATTTGTTAGGGATGAGTGTAACCAAATGAAACCCTTATTTTTCTGATTTGATTTCTAGTTATATGAATGAGTTTATTGAATTGTTTTTCTCATCTATGTGCTTAATGCTTTTTATTGCTTGATCAACATTAAAATGTTCTACGATTTGTATTTTGAAACGGAAGTGGACTTTACGAATGATTGAGATGAGAAATTCATGAATTTGTAGTCTAGGAATAGATGCAGGTCATGAAACCAATTAAATTAATTGCAAAGCAATAATTTACAAGAGAATTTCTATACGGTAATGCTTAATTCTAATCTTAAATCTACTAAGGAATTAGGTGTTACTTTGGAATTAAAGGTTTTGTCACTAAGACATTAGGGTAAGAATAATAAAGAGAATTCGGTAATAATTCAATAAAGGAATTCAGTAACTAGGATCAAATTAGACACCAAGGTTGGATTCGAAGTGAAACTCATCCCTGACATTTTTCTCATTATAAAAGATCAGTTTTATTATTGTTGTTAATTTCAAATATTATTTCAATCAACTTGGGAACCTTTTGTTCAATTTTAGTAATTAAATATAATTCAATAGTAAAACGTAATCATTGAGTTCGACACTCGGTACTACCGTTTTATTATTACTTGCAACGATTCAATACACTTGCTGAAACGTTATTAGGGCACAAGGTCCCATACTTTCTTTCTTTCAAACTGAGACAACTCCTCCATCATGGCATCAACTCATGATTTGTCACAAATTGCTTGATCAATCGTTTTGGGTTCAACTTGTGATATCATGGCCATGTTGTTTGCATTTTCTTTTAGAGATTATCTGGTCATAACACCATCGGCTGTATTTGCAATGATCAGATCAGGAGGATGATGTGTTACCATCTTCCATCCTCTTGGAGGCTGCTGAGAGATTGGATCAGAATGATCCTCCTCGTTTGGACTATGTACTCTAGATGATGATTGTTCATCTTCTTCATATTTATCCATATTTTCTAAACACAAGTCATCAAACTCATAAAAAATAACATGCATGGATTCCTCCACAGTTTAAGTCCAAAGATTATATGTTCTATAACCTTTTGACAATGTGGAGTATCCCAAAAAAATACCTTTATCAGATTTTGGATCAAATATTCTCAAATTTTCTTTATTATTTAGAATGTATCAATAACATCAAAATATATGAAAATAGGAAATATTTAGTTTTCTACCTTTCCAAAGCTCATATGGAGTTTTGTTTCAAATTTTTCTAATGGATGCACGATTTGAAACATAACAAGTTGTGTTAATAGCTTCGACTCAAAAGTATTTTTCAATATTGGTTTCATTTAAGATAGTTCTAGCCATTTGTTGTAAAGTTATATTTTTCCTTTCAATAGAATAATATTAAAAGTCTCAATGGAATAATATTTTAGGTCATTTTGGTCGTTAGTGGGTTTATTCTACTCCAATTTTGTTCTTAATCAATGAAGTTCATCCAATAAGTGCAAGAGTTTAAATAAATTAATATTTTAGGTCATTTTAGTCTTTACTAAGTTTCTTCTAGCCCAATTTGCTTCTGAATTAGTTTTGTTTGTCCAAAAGTTCAAAATTCCCAATAAATTGATATTTTAGGTTATTTTGGTCTTTACTAGGTTTATTCTAGTGCATTTTTGGTTCTTAATCAATATAGTTTGTCCACTGAAAGAAAATGTTTCAATGGATTAATATGTAAGGTCATTTTGGTATTTAATTGGTTTTTTCTAGGTCATTTTTTCTATTAATCAATGTAGTTTATCAAATAAGTGCAAAAGGCTGAATGGATTAATATTTTAGGTTATTTTTGTCTTTACTATGTTTATACTAGTTCATTTTGGTTCTACATCAATGTAGTTCGTCCAATAAGTGCAAAATTTTCAATGGATTAATATTTTAGGTCATTATGCTCTTTACAAGGTTTATTCTAGCACATTTTGGTTCATAATCAATGTAGTGCGTCCAATAAGTGCAAAATTCTCAATTGCTTAATATTTTAGGTCATTTTTGTCTTTACTATGTTTCTTCTAGCCCATTTTAATTTTATTAATCAATATACCCCGTCCAATAAGTGAAAAATTCTCAATTGATTATTTTTCCATTGAAAGTAATAAACCCACTTATTGGACGACTACTAATTGTTTCATTACACATAAATATCAATCATAATTTGCTTCACTTCAACATCATGAACATAATGAACTTAAAATTGTTCTTTCTCATTTCATAATAATAGTAAAACAGAACATACATAATAATCTAATTAGGACATGAAAAAGATTAAACAGTAAAATTTAATGCTAGTGTGACTAATTTTAATTTTTGAGATGAACATCATAGATGTTTTCCGGCTACACTTGCCTACAAAATAATAATACCCATACACCCTAATCTCACGCATAAGAAACATTGCCCTGGATCAATCTGCTGCAACATATTATTCAAATATACCCAATTTATTTACATGTACAAACTAAGTGATACTTATTTTATACTATCTTTATTTAAGCTATCTTATATCTTATAATGATGAATTTGAATGTTCTCCACATTCTGTTTCTGGAAATTGCTGCTCTTTCTGTGGACAAGAAACTTGCCCCAATTGTATGGTTTATATCTTGATGGGTTTTCCTCATTTATCAGCTCCTCCAATGGTTTGACTTCAGTGTAATGTGCAGGGAAGAAAAAGAAGGGAATTGAAAACCTTTCTTTCTCAGAGTTCACCATCACTCTGTGTTCCACACTCTCATAGGCATCATTGCTCCAAACCTGCACATACAAATCAACTTCAACCATCAATCTACTAATTAAGGGGAAAAGTTAAGAATTTAATAGTCACACACATTGAGTCATAAAGTACCTGAATGATATCACCAACGTTGATAATATAAGCATTTGGAGTTGGTTTCACAAGAACCCACTCTTGATCTGTTTTACGCTTCACTTCAAGACCTCCAACATCATCTTGGGCAAGAATGGTTAAGGCACCAGGATCCTTGTGACGTCCAACGCCAAGAGCTAGGTGAGGGTAAGGGCATGGAGGATAGTGATTGAATCTAATCACACTAGTTTGATCCTTGAAGAATTCTTCAAACCTTTTTGCTTCAACTCCTAAGCTCAATGCTATAAGTTCCAACAACTTATATGCTAACTTTTCCATCTCTTCAATATACTCTTCAATTTTATCTCTGCTTGTGTTTTAATTGTGTGGAAGTATGTCTTAAATCAGTAACAAACTTGGAGTTAGTTATTATTATAACTGAATTAGTGATGACAAAACTTGTTATAATTAGTTAAGCAAAGAGTCTTTAAATACAATAACTAAAAATGCATTGTGTAATATCTTGTAATATGTTGAAGTGTGTTGATGTATGTCATAGTTGGAAAACTCAGAGTTAGTTAGAGAGGCATAAGCAATTTGTGATTCATAGGAAATCAAAGAAGAAAGATTAAAAGGAAAAAAAAAAATATTGAGAGAAATACTAGTATTGTTGGTTTCATAAACAATGATAGATACTAGGATATTAATCTTGAGAAGACTTTAATCTTATAAAGTTCAATCATTAATAGTGGATTAATCTTGTTAGTTTGCCCGTGACGTAGTTTTCATCAATTGAGACCGAACACGTAAATTATTGGTGTTATTCTTCCCTTATCCTTCTTTAATTTTGTTTACAATTGATTGAGAAAACTGGTTCATAAAAACTGCAAAAAGGAGAACAAAAAACGTTCTGGTTTTCCTGTTTTTCTGGTTTTTTAGTTCAGTCCAGAACGTTCTCCATTTTTGTTTTTTCTCTGTAATTGTTTGTTTTCTGTTTTGTTGGTTAATCTTTGTTGTAGATCCTAATATTGTTTTAACTATTGGCGTTGTCTGTGGGAAAAAGAGACATATGCAATCCATGATTCATGAAAGATCAGAGAGAGAAGATTAAGAGAGAAAAGAAAGATTGAGTGAAAATACTAGTATTGTTGGTTCATAAACAATGATATACTAGATTATGGCCCGCACGTTGCACGGTTATTAATTAATTAATTTTATAAGTTTTATAAGTAATATTTAATGTATTATATATATAGTTATCTTATAATATTACTTTATTAATTTGTAATAATTGAATATGATTAGGAAAATTAAAATGAGGGAAAATTATATTTATCACAATCATCTAATTTAATTTTTAAAATATTTTTTAAAATTTGTATGATAATTTATTATATAGGATAAATGTTTGACTCATTGTGGTGTGATTGTTAATTTATTTTTCAACATATAATGATACTTGTATTTATTTGATGAAATAAAATGTAAAATACAAACCCAAAAATAAGATGTAAAAATTTAAAAATATGATTGACTATTTAATATTTTTTATTTTAAAAAAAATATTAATATTGAATTATATTGTAGGGTAGTCTAAATTTATTTGTTTTATTAGTATGATATTTTAATTGTGAGTATGAGAAGTTGTTGTAAAAAAAAATTATTGAATATATTTTATCAAGAATTTAAAATTTATTTTAT
>JBBPBS010001017.1:9483196-9503530 GCA_037974835.1 Cicer judaicum | reverse complement strand
ACTAATAATATTATAAAATAATTTATAAATTTATTATAAAATAATTTATAAATTTGTTATAAAATAATTTGATAATAATATAAATTATATATTATTATCAAAATTGTAAAATAATTTTATAAGTTATAAATTTATTATAAAATAATATTATTAGATAAAGAGCATTTATGTCGATATTTATGAGTGATTAATTATTATTTTTTATTGAATTTAATGATTAATAATATAAATTATTACCATTGGTAAATGATTGATAATATTATAAAATAATTTATCAATTTATTATAAAATAACTTATAAAATAATTTGATAATAATATAGATTATAAATTATTATCAAATTGTAAAATAATTTATAAATTATAAATAATTGTAAATAATTTTATAATATATAAATTTATTATAAAATTATATTATCAAATATATTTTAGAGGTATGAAAGAAATTGTAGAAGAAAGATGAAAAATAGAGTAGAATTAAAGGAGATTAGGTATTGAGAGTATGATTTAGAAAGGGAGAAAAGATTACAGGTCCACATCAGCTTTTTGGCTGATGTGAAAAATATTTGTATATGTAGCATTCGAGGGGGTGAGGTGGCATTCGGGGTCTGTTTTAAATATATATAATAGATAATAAATGAAATAATATAATTGTCCATAAAAAGAGGATTAAATAAAGAACATTTATGTCGATATTTAAAAATTATTAGTCAGTTTTTTTTTATTGAATTTAATGATTAATAATATAAATTATTACTATTGGTATATGACTAATAATATTATAAAATAATTTATAAATTTATTATAAAATAACTTATAAAATAATTTGTTAATAATATAAATTATATATTATTATCAAATTGTAAAATAATTTATAAATATATTATAAATAATTTTATAATTTATAATATAGGAGTGATTAGTCTTTTATTTATTGAATTTAATGATTAATAATATAAATTATTATCATTGGTAAATGACTAATAATATTATAAAATAACTTATAAAATAATTTGATAATAATATAGATTATAAATTATTGTAAAATAATTTTATAATTTATAACTTTATTATAAAATAATATTATTAGATAAAGAGCATTTATGTCGATATTTAGGAGTGATTAGTCATTTTTTTATTGAATTTAATGATTAATAATATAAATTATTACCATTGGTAAATGACTAATAATATTATAAAATAATTTATCAATTTATTATAAAATAACTTATAAAATAATTTGATAATAATATAGATTATAAATTATTATCAAATTGTAAAATAATTTATAAATTATAAATAATTGTAAAATAATTTTATAATATATAAATTTATTATAAAATTATATTATCAAATAGATTTTAGAGGTATGAAAGAAATTGTGGAAGAAAGAGGAAAAATAGAGTAGGATTAAAGGAGATTAGGTATTGAGAGTATGATTCAGAAGGGAGAAAGGATGAGAGGTCCACATCAGCTTTTTGGCTGATGTGGAAAATATTCGTATATGTGGCATTCGAGGGGGTGAGGTGGCATTCGGGGTCTGTTTTAAATATATATAATAGATAATACGAGATCAATCTTGAGAATGTCTTAATTTTGTTTGCTTGCCCGTGACGTAGGTCTCATCAAATGTGACCAAACACGTAAATTCTTGGTGTTATTTTTCCTTTATCCGTCTTTAATTCTTGTTTATATTTTATTAAGAAAACTGTTTTATCAAAACTGCACAAAACCAAGAACGTTCTGGTTTTGTGGTTTTCTGGTTTTTCAATTCTGTCCAAAAAGTTTTCCGTTTTCTTGTAGAAAATGCAGAACATTCTCCGTTTTTGTTTTTCTCTGCAATTGTTTATTTTCTATTTTGTTGGTTAATTCTTGTTGCAGATCCCAATATTGTTTTAACAATTATGCACTTGTGAACACCTTGGTCAATTCTCCACAACTTGTAACCCTTTACTCCTTTAGGATAATATTCTTCTTGCATGTTCAGGTAAAGACTAGATTAAAAGGCTCAAAGTTAATCTTAGAAATGAGTTTGAGATGAAAGAACTTGGAGAGGCCAAGAGGATCTTAGGAATAGACATAAAAAGAAATAGAATGAAGGGGGAACTATTTCTTTCTTAAGCTACTTTCTTGAAGAAAGTTGTCACTAAATATAGAATGCATGAGGCAAGGGAAGTTACTACTCCTCTGGGACAAAATTACAAATTATCTATGCAAGATTCGCCTAAGACTGATGAGGAAAGACAAAGAATGAGTATTGTTCCTTATGCTAGTGGAGTTGGCAGCATAATGTATGGAATGATATGTAGCAGACCAGATTTGGCTTATGTTGTGAATGTTGTCAGTAGATTCATGACAAATCTAGGAGCACTGTATTGGTCAACACTTAAGTGGATTATGAGGTACTTAAATGGCTCACTAACAACAAGTTTAAAATTCAAAAAGACTCGTCGTGACAAGGAACTAATCAAATGATATGTGGACTCGGATTATGTTGGAAACATGGACACTAGAAAATCAATTTCTGGTTATGGTTTCACTCTATATGGGACTGTTGTAAGTTGGAGAGCAATTACACAGTCGGTGGTAGCACTTTCTATAACTCAAGTTAAATTCATTGCGCTTACCGAAGGTGTTAAAGAAGCTTTATGGATGAAAGGACTTATTGGTGAACTAGGAATAAATTAGAATTGTGTTTCAATTTATTGTGATAGTCAAAGTGTTATACACTTATCCAAGCATCAAGTGTATCATAATAAATCTAAACATATTGATGTTAAGTATCACTTCATAAGAGATATGGTCGATTCAAAGCAGGTTTCAGTTGAGAAGATAACAACTGAGGACAACTCAGCTAATACATTCACCAAATCACTTTCACAAGCTAAGTTCAAGCATTGTTTGGACATAGTTGGTTTCAACAAATAGTAAAGATGAAGCAATGGCAGCAAGGACAATGATTGAATTGTTATGATATTGAGTCAAGGTGGAGAATTGTGGAAGTATGTGTCAAATCAGTTAGTTAAGCAATTAGTTATTATTATAACTGAATTAGTAATGACAAAGGTTGTTATAGTTAGTCAAGCAATGTGCCTTTAAATACTATAATTAAAAATGCATTGTGTAATATCTTATAATATGTTGAAGTGTGTTGATATATGTCATAGCTGAAAAATTGAGAGTTAGTTAGAGAGGTATAAGCAATTTGTGATTCATAGGAAATTAGAGAAGAAAGATTAAAGGGAGTAAAGAAAGATTAAAGGGAGAAAAGAAATATTGATGGAAAGGTTAGACAGTGATAGATATTAGGAGATCAATCGTGAGAAGATTTTAATTTTGTAAAGTTCAATCATTAATAGTGGATGAATCTTGTTTGCTTGTCCGTGACGTAAATCTCATCAATTGAGACCGAACACGTAAATTTTTGGTGTTATTCCTCCCTTATCTTTCTTTATTTTCGTTTACAATTGATTGAAAAACCTGGTTCAGAAAAACAACAAAAAAGATAACAAAAAATGTTCTGGTTTTTCTAGTTTTTCTGGTTTTTAAGTTTAGTCCAGAGCGTTCTCCGTTTTCGTTTTTTCTCTGCAATTGTTTGTTTTCTATTTTATTGATTAATATTTGTTGCAGATCCTAATATTGTTTTAATAAATTGAGAATATCAATCTATCGATAATTTTTCAATCATATCACATCAAATTCAACACAAGACTTAAAACAATTGATCGATGAATAATTGATATGGATTAACTACCTCAATTGTGGAGGGTATTGAAGGGATGGATTAGACCATTGAATAACTCGATCATCATTTTCATCAGAAGTGAGAGGAGCAAAAGTAGGATCTTTAGAAAGAAAATTAAACACTTCTTTCCAATCTCTAACATTCTTGGTATGCTCTGTATCATAATAACCAGTAGGATTGATCTCATCTCTTCCAACCTTCTTCTTATCCTCCAAACTCTGAGCAAAGAACTCTCTAGAAGCTTCCTCAAGCTTCTGCCTAAGACTAAGGGGTACCCCATGGTTTATGACTTGGAAAAAACCCCACTCTTTGCATGCAGTTCCAATTTCCTTCACTAAGGTATCAATTGTAGATGGATTTGGAAGTTCATGGTGGAGTATAGGTGTGAGGTCAATTTGGGGAATTCCTTCGGCTTGGATGATGGAGAGTTTTGGTCTGTGTTGTTGGTCTTGAACGAAAGCTGGGTCAACTTCTCCCATGGTGATAGAGTTTTTGATAAAACAATGTTGAATGTGGTTGCTTATGTTTCTCAAATTTAATAAAAGGTTATTTAAAAAATGACAAAAAAGATGAGTAGGAAAATTGTAAGAGCCGTATCAGCATTATTGTCATTGTTAGTCCACTTAAGTATATACAACGAATCTGGACAATTTTTTTGCATTTTCGACTTTGTTGCGCCACATTGTGAAAATCGACCGTGTAGTATTAATATTGCAAACATAACAAATATGAAGTTTCTATTAATCAAAATAATTATGTAGATTTTTCTTTTAAGAAAAAAATAAAATTTCTATTACATCATTATTTGATACGATAAATTCGTTGAGAATGTAATGGTCAATTAAAAAATAAGAAAAATAGAATACAATCAACTACACTACATAGTCTTTTAAAAAATAAATTAAAAATAAAATACAATTAACTACGTTAGAGACTCTTTTGAAGGTATTGATGAATAGAAATAACTATCTCATTTGCAAATTTTTTGTTAAGAAAAAATAAAATAAAATATTCATTACATTATGATTTGACATGATATATCAGTTGAGAATTTAGTTGACATGAGAAGAATGAATTAAAAATAAAATACAATTAATTACAATAAGATTGACAGTTTTTTGTTGTTGAAAGTAACCGTTTTTTAAACACCACTTTAGCAACTACCACTTCAAATTAATTTAATTAAAAAAAATTAATTTATTTTATAAGTTTTTATAATATCTTCAGATTTCTCTTCTTACTTCGACGTCATCATATCTCTCCTCAATAATCTTTTTTTTTTTTTTTTATGCATCTCTTATAAATATCATTCATATTATCTCATTTATACACAATTCCCTTCTAATTTCTCTAAATACCAAAAATTAGTTATTCATGTTTGTGTTTATAGATGTATAAAAGAAAAAAAAAATCAGATTTTGTCGATTTCTCCAAAGTAGACATTTGGTTGATAGAGTTGTGCGAATATGCAAAGATGGAAATGGTATTGATGGATGATGGACGACAAGGTTTAATTATTTTCTTTATAAATTCAAAATTTATAAAAATTATACACAAACTTATTTGTTATGTTATTAATTTAACAAATTTGTGTTTGATATTTTTAGGAGCAACATTGTGAAAATCTATTTCGCTCTCTTGATGTTGCTTATAATTCTGGAGCATATAGAACACTTAGACACCATTTAAATTAGAAATTTAAAATGTTGACATCAATTATTGGTAAATTTATTTTAATATGTCATTATTATTTTATTTTATTTCTAAAGTAACATAAATTTAATTAAAAAATTTATGTATAAAAGAAATTAAAAAAATAGATGTCTCTATTTTGTTATATATTTTTTTTTATTGTTTATGTTTCTAAATTTTGTCTCAACTACATTTGTATATATCCTCCAACATTTTATATTTATATAAATATAAAATGTACTTATGAATTTTTAGCAAATCCATTACATATCAATTTGACTAATGATTTTTCAAACATTATTTTTTTAATGGTTACATTTTAATTTTACTAATATACTATACATTTTATATTCTAAATTTATAATTAAATATTATGCAAATTTAAAGGAATTCAAATAATTCATGAAAACTACAGTTGCCAAAATCAACAATTTTAAAGGATTCATGAAAGATAATCATAATTTTTATGTGTATTTTTTTTTTTTATACAACAAAATTTATATGAATTGTTAAATGTCATATATTTCATATAAGTAACATACTATGTTGAATAATAAAAATAAAAATTTATTATTAAATTATTTACTCATCTTTACAATTACTAATTTATATATGTCTATGTTCATTATTTTGAAAATTCCTATTTCATCTAGTCTAATTATTTAATTTTTTAATAATAATTATTTTTATTTGTTTAAAGTTACAAGTATTGTTTTATAATAAGTTTTTTTAGAAGGAAAAAATATTATTTAGAGAATTAAAAAATAAGACACTAAGTTTAAAGAGTGATGTACGAGTTATACGTTTGATCACTAACATTGGCAGTCCAAAAAATGATTGAAGATTCTTATTTCAGATGATGAAGGAAAATAATGTGCGGACACTCAAATGTTTTGTACAACAAGGAAAATTTTCATGGAGAGAAATTTAGTTTACAATTAAATTTCTTTTTTATTCTAAATTATTTATTTTTGTTGTATGAGATTAAACTAACGATAAAAATTAATTTATATATTTAATGTCAATATCAATAAAAATTATGAGAATTAATATATATAAATTAATATAATAATTTATTTATTTTCGTGCGACGCATGAGTTACTCACTAGTATAAATTAAAGCGAATCGATAAAAAAAATTATGTATTTAATATAAAATTATTATCGAATACATTAATATTTGTTAATTTAATGTATTTAGTATAATGTTAGTATCAAATATATTAATATTTGTTATATTTAATGATTTAGTATAAAGTTAATATCAAATATATTAATATTTGTTATTTTATTTTTATTTTTTGTTATAGAAAGAGTATCTCAATTTGGTTAAGAAACATTAAATCTTTTGGGGAGAAATTCCCAATTTAGTTTCGTGAAGATTATTCAATAGTCAATGATTAATTAATTTAATTTCATAAAGGATAGTCAATAGTTAATAATTATTCACATATCAATTAATTAGAAGATTAATGTGTATTTGATTATTAGAGGATCCCTTTAATATATTTTAGATAAAAGTCTGCGACAAATTATAATACATCGATTTAAATTAATAATATAAATATTACGTGAGATAAATGTCTGTCACTAATTAATATATTAAAGTTGGTAATTTATATATTAATTAGTTAAAAAAATATGTATTTAATTATTAGTTTGTCCTTTAAATAGTTGTAGACAAAAGTGAAGAATGTAAAAAATACCCTAATTATAGTTTAATGCGTACACCAAACATTGGATAAATTTTCTTCGTGGATCAATCAACTAAAGGGTGACTGATCACGTATCAATTAATTAAGAGATAAATACATATTTGATCATTATTGTTTTTATGAATTTCTTTTAGACAAAAATAAGAAAATTTTAATATATTAATTATAATTTATTATACAAATTATATACGAGATAAATATTAGTTAGTGGCTCGTAAACTAAAATATGATCTTGAAAATCTTTTAGATAAAAATGTTTAAAATTATAATACAATAATCATAATTTATGTTTGTAAAATATAATATAATTTATTGTATAAACCACATATCTCATGGATAAAAATGTTTGTAAAATATAATATAATTTATTGTCAATAATAAATTAGTTAGAAGTTTGTCATTCACAAATCAATTAATTGATAGAAAAATATCATTTGATTATTATTGTATCTCTTAAATATCTCATAAATTAAATAAATAAAAAATTATAGTACACTATTTATAATTTAATATATAAACTATACACAAAACAAATATTTTTCATGAATAAATTAAGTGAGAACAAAAATGTCTATTTGAATTATCGGTGTATTTAAAACAAAGTTACTTTTTTACCAGAAGTTAAGTTGATTATAGTATTTCACTAATAATAATAATGTCTTCAATATAATAGTATGAAGCACTAAAACACTAAAACATCCAAACACTAAAACATAATAGCACCAAACACTAAACTATATTTTGCAAGGACAAAAAGACATTGCATTTTTATCTGCTTGTTGTTGATTTTTTTTTCCATACAATCACCCTATATGTTACACAGAAGCAATACGGGCTTCTTGCACTTGAGACGCTAACTCCCAATCATCAAGAAACTTCAAACCGCGATGGATTACTTGTTGTGTCGTCTTGTCAGTATTGTTCCAAATTTTATTGTTGTGTTGCTACCACGTACTCCACACCATTGTGTTGCTACTGCTCCATCCATTACCTACAAAACTGAGAAGAAGAAAAAAACCACAGTTGCAATGCAACGTAAGTTGTATGAGTTGTTGCATTATGCACCAAACTAGTGAGCAGATTTGGCAACACTAAGCCAATTCTCATCCCACATCAGAATTGAAGTGACATTCCCAATGTTCCAACAAATTTCTGCTTTTAATAAAGGATTTGTCGTCTAAATGCTTCTCCAAATATAATTTGAATTATGAGCAAGATTAGAGGCAAAATAATCACTTTCAATAATTTGTTAACTAAACACTAAAATTAAAGGCCAATAAAAAGTAAATTTTTTAAGTCAAACATGATAACTTTAAGTGTTTCATTTGTAATATTTATTTATCTTAAATTATTTGCTCTTTACAATTATTAATGAAATATTAGTTATTTACTGGGTCTTGCTAACAAGGCACTTATTAAAAATAAAAAGTAGAAAATTATCTTAAAAACAACAAAATTTAAACTTTTAAGTTGAGTATACAAGTTTCAATACCCTTTCAATATTTTATTTATAGATTTGGATCACTAATGATTATACTTGAGGCACTTATTAATATTTGTCTTACTCCATTCCACTAATATAAACTATTATATACCTTTGTTTACTGTATATCAATTAATCTAACTACTCTAGTAACAACAACTAATAAAACTATGTGTAAATAAAATTCATTCATCGTTGTAAAATTAATATAATTGATTATTGTCTTAAAAATTGTTTAAAATTTAAATTAGACATTTCTAATAAGACGGTGAGAGAATTAACTTAACTTTTCTTTATTAGGAGATAAAATGTTTGCATGCATATGGAACACTAACAATTTTAAGAGTTTAACTATTACACACAATCAGTGTAAATGTTTTATAGTATTAGCACATCATAATCATTCTTAGATAACTTTAAATGTAGTTTTAGTAAATCTCAAATATTTCTAATGATTTAACGGTCGTAAATAACTAACACTATAAAAACTTTTTAGACTAACTCTATATATTAATTTTATCTCAATTTTAATATCAAATTTAATTGCAGCCACTGTTACAGAAATAGATTATTAATTTAAAATATCAAGAGAATAAATTATTATTAATTACAGTAGCACTATCATTCATTTTACAACTACCTTAAAAAGAGTTGTTATCAAACTCTTACCGGTAAACTAGATAGATATTGTCTAAATTAAATCAATCTTAATTTTATTATGTAACTGTAGCTGAACTAAGTGATACTTTTATAAACTATCTATGCATCTCTAAGATAAGTTATAATGATAAATTTGAAGATTCTCCACATCTTGTTTCTTGAAATTGCTTCCTATTTTGTGGACAAAAAATTTACCCCATTTATATGGCCTATATTTTGATGGGTTTTGTTCGTTTATCAGCTCCTCCAAAGGCTTGATTTCAGCGTCATGTCCTGGGTTTAAGAAGAACGGAATAGAAAACCTGTCTTTCTTCGTGTTCACCGTTACTCTGTGCTCCACACTCTCATAGGCATCATTACTCCAAACCTGTAACAATAAACCCAATTTTAACATTAATTCGTTTAGGACGGAATTTTAACATTAATTCGTTTAGGACGGGCTAGTAGATTAAACTTCTATCAAGTCTCAATTGAATAAAGAGTCATTTTCGTCTCAATGTGTGAGTTGTTGAAACAATAGTTTTTGAATGTATCAAAATTACAAAAATATATTTATACATGTCTATTGTTAGTCATTTTGATGCTTGAATATGTTTTTAATTTGTTAGTTTAATCCTCAAATGTATTTTCGCTAGTCAATTTAATCTATAAAATTACTAACAAAAGAGATATTATATTGCTCAACATGTTTATTTTCATCTTATGCCGGACTTCTTTGCTCACACTTATATTCCAGCATCTACCAATTATCCAGTTAAATAAAGCAATTCATATAATTAAGTGGCAAAAAAATAACACACAATATGAGTTAGGCAAAAGTACCTGAATAATATCACAAATGTTGATAATATAAGCATCTGGGGTTGGCTTCACAAGAACCCACTCTTGATCAGTTTTACGCTTCACTTCAAGACCCCCAACATCATCTTGGGCAAGAATGGTTAAGGCACCAGCATCCTTGTGCCGTCCAACACCAAGAGCTAGGTGAGGATAAGGGCATGGAGGATAGTGATTGAATCTGATGAAGCTAGTTTGATCCTTGAAGAATTCTTCAAACCTCTTTGCTTCAACTCCTAAGCTTAATGCTATGAGTTCCAGCAACTTATATGCCAGCTTTTCCATCTCTTCAATATACTCTTCAATTATAATTCTGTTCATGTTGACATCAATTTTAAACATAACTACAAATTGAGTATCAATATTCTATTGTTAAATATCTTAAATGTCCCAAAGAAAAAGACTACTGTTTTTCAAATGAAACTATTCACTGTTTATTTAAACACTAATCTAACAATTTGGTTCTGGGAAGTGTATAACTCAACCCCATAAACCATAAAATCGGCTCAGCAAGGTCATATCACATACTCTCAACACGCCTCCACTCACACACGAGATGGCTCTAGAGCGAGAATGACCCAATAACAATAACAAATGACCCAAAGGCTAGGTAGTACACTGTATCGGGACAGCGGGATATCTCACCGAGAAACGCTGGGATTAACTACCTAGTCCAAAGATCTAATATAGTACTCCGGTATTATCTTAAAACTTAGATTCTGTATAATTCAGACCCACAAAATCAATTCATAATGCGTCGGATACTCATCACTTATAAACAATTTTCCAATCCTATCATATCCAATTCACACGAGACTTTCAATAATTAATGAACGAATAAGGAATAATTAGTAAGGATTGAAAATGAATTAACTTAACTACCTGAATTGTGGAGGGTATTGAGGGGATGGATTAGACCATTGAATAACCCGATTATCATATTCATCAGAAGTCAGAGGAATAAAGGTGGGATCTTTAGAAAGATAATCAAACACTTCTTTCCAGTCTCTGACGTTCTTGGTATGCTCTGTATCATAATAACCAGTAGGATTGATCTCATCTCTTCCAACTTTCTTCTTATCCTCCAAACTCTGAGCAAAGAACTTTCTAGAAGCTTCCTCAAGCTTCTGCCTAAGACTAAGGGACACCCCATGGTTTGTGACTTGAAAGAAACCCCACTCTTTGCATGCAGTTCCAATTTCCTTCACTAAGGTATCAATTGCATATTGATCTGGAGCTGCATGGTGGAGTATAGGGGAGAGGTCAATTTCGGGAATTCCTTTGGCTTCGATAATGGATAGTTTTGGTCTATGTTGTTGGTCTTGGACAAAAGCTAGGTCCACTTCTCCCATTGTTGTTCTGTTGCTAGAGTTGATAAATCAATGGTTAAGATGGTTTACTGTGTTTCTCTTATATAAAGGTTGTTTGTTTACAAAATGACAAAAAATATGTGTAGGAAAATTGTAAAAGCAGAATCAGCATTATTGGCATTGTTAGTCCAAGTACATACAATGAACCTGGACTAGTTTTGGCATATCTAGATTTTTTCCCGTCACATTTTGAAATTCAACTTATATTAATAGTGTGTGTATTTTTTTTACAGATGTTTGCGGCAAAACTGAGTGTGCACGGAGAAGAGGGGTTTTGCGGGTTCAAACTCACGCCCCAACATATCAAGGGTCCATGTAGTCTTTTACGGTATGAGTTGTACTTATGAGATTGTATGTATCTTAACTATTATCGGTTGTGTTATTTGAACACCAAAATACAAACACCATATGAATTTATCTTTATCTCTCTCACAGCTTTTATTTTTTACAACTTGCGAATATTTCAAAAATACACAAAAAAACAAAGGACAGTATTTGACAACAATATTCTGATGTTCAAAAATCATTTCTGGTCTCTACAAAAGTTTTACATGTTGTCTGCTTGTGTATTTAATAAAACCTAAAACACTTCATATTTATACTTTTCAGAAACTAAAACCATAATAAAAATTTATGGTAAGCTAACATTTATATATCTCTAATTTTATAGTTGTAGTAGTAGTACTTCGATCTTTAGTACTAACATTTATGCTTCTCCTACCAAATAAGCACCACAAACATAAATTTTGGAACGTCCGATCTTGAACGAACGAACGATCGAGATGAGTGTGACTGTGTGCAGTCACAACACAGCCCAGAACCCAATCTAACCGTTGGGCTAAGGTTCTCACTTCATCCTCTAATTAAGAGGTTAAATTAATTAAGCAATTCATAAAATTGGGAAACAATAAACACAATAATTATCAGGCCAATAGTCAATAAATTTTTTATGTTTTTGGGAATGCACATGTAGTACCTGAACGATATCACAAACATTAATAATGTAAGCATCTCGGACGAGCATTACCAGAACCCTTTGTTGATTTGTTTTACACTTCACTTCAAGTCCTCCAGCCTAATCTTGGGCAAGAATGGTTAAGGGACCATAGTCCTTATGTGGACCAACACCAAGAGCAAGGTGAGGGTAAGGGCATGGAGGATAGTGGTTAAGTAGAGCTAGTTTGATCTTTGATGAAGAATTCTTCAAACCTCTTTGCTTCCTCGATTCTGAGCGCCTTAGACTGAGATACCATTGCCGCTATAGAGATTATTATATGGGTATAATAGAGTTAATGGTTGCTGTTAAATGCTCTACAGTTTCATAAATAACATCAGAACAAGGATGTGTTTTATCTTCTACAGAGAACAAATGAATATTGTTGTTCAACTCTATCCAGCTGCACCCTGGATCTTTTCTCAATTCCAAACTCTGCAATCTCTTCCTAATTTTTGTCTTCTTCCCCCATCTACCTTGTAATGCATACATGTTTGACAGCATAACAAAGGCAGATATTGGATTTGGATCCAAACTGAACAACTTCTCAGAAGCCCTCTCTCTCACTTCCACGTCATTCCAAAAACACGAGGCATTAAGCAAAGCTCCCCAAATTACACCATCTGCTTCAACAGGCATTTGTGTGAGAAACTCATCTGCTTCTTTCACGCGGCCTGACCGGCCAAGAAGATCCACCACACATGTGTAATGTTCTATTGTTGGGGTTACTTTGTAGCTTTTCTGCATTGAGTGGAAAATTTTCAAACCTTCATCAACTAGACCGGCATGGCTACAGGCAGAAAGAACAGCAACAAAAGTAGCAGCGTTTGGAACAACTCCTTGAACTAACATCAAGCGGAAGAGCGAAATTGCCTCAGATCCATGTCCGTGATATGCATAACCATTTATAAGAGCTGTCCATGCTGCTACATTGGGTGAAAATATGCTGGTGAATGACCTTTGAGCATCAGCCAAGCGACCACATTTGGAATAAAAGTCAATAAGAGCGGTCCCAACGTAAACATTTGCCTGGTAGGGTGTTTTGGCTAAGTGAGCATGAAGCAATTGTCCTTGTTGAAATGAACAAAGACATGCACAGGCACGAAATAGGACAGAGAACGTTGATCTGCTATACTCTATTGATAATCTGCGCATAGTCACATACAATTTAAATGCCTCATCGTGCTGACCATTATGAATGTAACCCGACATCATAGAATTCCACGTTACACAGTTTCTTTCAACTTTAGTTTTGTCAAAAATCTTCACAGCTTCATCAAGTTCACTGTTTTTAGAATACACAGAAATCATAGTATTTAAGGAGGTTAAATGTTTGAGACTCATTTTCTCGAACAACTTTTTCGATTTTTCAAACTGACCACTCATTGCATAACCTTTAATCATCAAATTATAAGAGATCGGAATTTTCTCTCTCAATCTATAAAAGATCATCTCAGCTTCTTCGATCCTCCCCATCGAGACAAGACCACCAATTAGCGAGTTAGCAACGTTAAAACAAGCTTCTGCTGCCATGCTCTCATAAACTCTCTTGGCATCATCTACATTTTCACAAACACAATAAAATTCAGCAAGTGCACCACCAATTGAGTTATCAAAATCAAAACCTTCCTTAATGCAAAGTCCATGAACAACCTTCCCTGCATACAAAATCCTGAGTCTAGCACAAATCCTTATAACACAATCCATAGTAAACTCATTAGGCAACACCTCAGAACTCCTCCTCATACACCCAAACAAATCCAAAGCCTTCTCACACCCATCTTCCCTCTTCGCATAACCCGATATCAACGTAGTCCAAGCCACAACATCCCTAACAGGCATCTTTTCAAATATTTTCATAGCATCGCACATCATGTCGCACTGCACATACCCTGCAAGCATCAAACTCCACAACACGTGATTCTCATCACGAAGATCCTCAAAAACCAACTCAGCTTCTCCAATTCCAAAGCAGTGCACATAGAAATACAACAAAGCACTCCCCACAAGGCCAAACCTTTCGTGACCAGATTTCAAAAGGAATGAATGAACCTGCCTTCCAAGAAACAAAGACTCAGCGTGTGCGCACGCGCTTAAAACTGCGGAAAAAGAAATCTCATTGAACTTGACGCAAGAGCGGTGCATGAAGGAAACAAGAGCTAGAGCTTCGGTGTACTTCTTCCATTGGGAGTAGCCAGAAATCATGGTGTTCCATGAGGAAATTGTTCTAAGCGGCATTTCATCGAACATGTGGCGTGCTTCTTTGAGTTTCCCTGTTTTGGCAAGGTGAGCGATGGAGATGTTGGTGGATATCACGTGAGGGGGATGGGGTTCCGAAGCTTGCAAAAGGGTCGTGAAAAGTTGAAGTTTTTGTTTCCGTTTCCAAATGGTGCTCACTGGGCAGAATCTGAGATATAGGGTCATTTTGCGGGAAACAAAACATGGTGTTTTTGCGAGGGCTAGTGTTTAGAGAAAACAGAGCTTCTCTTAGTTATGAATGAATTTATATATTTAAATATTTAGGTGCATATTTTAAGACTTAAAAAATATAATTGTCATCTAAATATATTTTAATTTAATTTTCTTATGTTTCAATTGATCCACGGATTTTTTTTCGTATATTTTCTTTGTTTTGAAAAAACTTTTCATTATATTATTGAGATGCGACCTTTATAAAAAAAAAAAAAAACATTTTTCATATAGTTATAGGATAGAGATACCATCTATTAAAGTATTTTGACATATAAATTTAAATATAAGATATATTTGAATATATAGATATAGATTAAATTATTACTTTTGTTTCCCACACACTTTTTATTTTGCTTTCCACACCCCTTAATTTTTTCTTAAAAAATACCCAAAACTATCCTTCCCTCTTTATTCAATTAACCTATCATTTTTATCTTCATCATATTCATTTTCATTAACCTAACAACTTATCTTCAATCATCTACATTCTTGAATCATTTTTGTCATCTTCAATCATTTTCAACACCTTCAACCATAAACCAAGTATCATCTTCAATCAAGTAAGCAATCTTCAATCATCTTCAACACCTTCAACACCATCTTCAATCAAGTAAGCAGTGGTTTTTTTTAGCAGCATTACGTGAACTGAGTTGACCTATGTGTACGTGAACTCACTTCACGTAGAAAATACGTGAATTGAATTCAAGTACACATACGTAAACTCGCGTATGACCAAATGTTTCAAAAAAACTGACATTTACGTGAACTTAGTTCACGTATGTGTACTTGAATTCAATTTACGTATTTGCTACGTGAACTGAGTTCACGTACACATATGTTAACTCAGTTCACGTAATTCATATGAATTCTTAAACTCTATTTATGTACGCAATCTTAAATCACGTACATTTACGTAAACCTAATTTACGTAGTATTTGTATTTTTTTAATTTTATCAGCTACGTGAACTCATTTCACATAAACGTACGTGAATTCAATTCAATTCATATACGATTAAGATGTTGAAGATTTTGAAAGAAAAAAACAAAAAATTCAATTAAAAAAAAACCCATAGTGTAACTCAATTCAATTCAATTTACGAAACCCATATTTTGAAAATAAATAAATAAACTACAAAACACAACAACACACATACCTAGTTGAATTGAGTCACTATAATGATGAAGATGTTGAAGAAATTGAATATGATTCAAGATTATTGAAGATGAAATGTATCAAAATGATTGAAGAAGATTGAAGATGTTAGGTTAATGAAGATGAAGATGATGAAGATATAAATGAGGGGTTAAGTGAATAAAGAGAGAAGGGTATTTTGGGTATTTGGGATTTACAAAAAAAATTAGAGGTGTGGAAAGCAAAAGTGTTAAATTATAAATGGAGCTAAAATCTATTTAAAAAAATCAAAGAAAGTACAATAAAACAAAGCACAAATAAGAAAGGCAAAATAAATAAATGACTACAAAGCAAAGACAATACCTAATCGAAGGAGATAGAGAACAAACAACAAACAAAACTGGTGCAAAAATCCCTAAGCAACTAAAAAGGCTACCAAGTGGAAAGATGGAAGCTCTTACAACTTCAAGAACATAAGACTGAAAGGTGAACTGTAATAGTGATATGTCACACAACCAAACATAACAGCTAACACGTAAATATAACGAAAGTTCCACTACCCACTCATAGAAAGAACAAGACGGGATGAGGTATTAGTCAAAAACCACTTTGATGAGGAAATCTGAGATCGATTCATTATCTTCTCAACAATCAAAATTCAGGACCCTATCAGAGAAGATGACATCGTTTTGGACTTTTAGATCGATCAAACCATTAAATGTAAGACCGAAACGGATTTATTCTGAGACCCAACATTGTATAATATTAGTGATAATATTTGACTCTTTTAATCATTTAGTATATATTGAGATAAGTCAACCTTTTCATTTTTAAATTGACTTTAATACCTCCTCAAACATTAATCTTCGCACTCACACGTGATTGATTCATCCAAAAATAAATCAAATTTATAATTGCAAAAAAAAATAATTACGCGATATATTTAAAAAAAAAAACACAATTTACATCCATTTCCATCAGATCCTATACTCACTCAAATTACAAAAGATGGGAATTATGAAAGGCAATAACCAAAGTAAACAAAAATAAATAAAAATTTACATGCTAAGACATTCACACCATATGGAATGTATAAAGAAAAGGGTTACTAAGACATTCACACCATTAATCCTTCTCTACAAAAAAAAAAAGGAATAAATATGGAAAAGGGTTACTAATCATCAATCTGTTTCATGATCTGGTACTTCAGAATACCATGCAGGGGACCTTCCCATGGTTCTAAGAAGTCTGGTATATGATGAATCAGGCATTTTTGCTTGCTCCTCTTCCTTCATCTCATCAGCAGATTTTGGCAATCCATCTGGTCTAGGACAAAGATTTTGTTCTTCCTCTGATTTTATTTCTTTGGTTAAATTCAAACCATTCTTCTTCAATTTGTGCATTAGTGCAATTCCATGCAAACATCCTATTAAGGATTTTACTCCGCCAATCTCAAGAATTAGCCTCTCTATCTCTGCTTTTGGTGACTCCTTCTGTACAAATTGCGGGGAGGAATAGAACAATTAGTGAATGTTCATTAATATCTAAGCATAATTAAGGTACAAAAGATTTCTTTTTTGTGTTTTCTCCACACAAAAAACATAGGTTGTGGTCTTGAAAATCAAGTCAGTGAAGTGTTTATAAGAAATTTTGTTTGTAATTGAAGGCTTGTACCATATAACAATGTATTCTCAAAAAACATGTCACACATGCAAAATGAACCAAAAATCAAAGAGTTAGAGACAACTTAGTATCTAGAATCAGACATTTGATCTCTAAAATTAACAAAATTCACGTTGACTCTTGAAATAAAAAATCTTCAATAATATTAGTCTTTTAGGTAAATTGGCCAACATGAGAATATTAATATCATTAATTATTATTTTTTAAGAAAATAGAAGATGTATTGTCAATTTAAAATTATTTTACACTGACATCCAAATATTTTGTATTTCCTCAAATCACAAAGATATTTTGAAAATAGTTGCATGATAAGGGTAAAATGATTGTTTTTTATTATAGATGAAACTTTAAGTGTATAAAAATTAAACTAGTTTAATAAAATTATAAGTTCTTCAACAACCTTAATTTTTTGTTCGAGTTCATTAACAACCTTAAAATTGAAGGGTTACAAAATGTTTGTTGTTTGCGTGTGTAGATTTCTCTCTTTGGGTGCATATCATGTGAACTACATTAGCATGATTTATGCTTTATTAATATATTTTTTGCCTCTTCAAACAAAGCAGCCTTAATGTTTTTACTTTTTTTCATTCAGTTTAAATTTTAAAAGAACCAAATCTATCTTCCTATTGTCACCTATGGTAACAAAAGCAAATCTCATGGAGTTGTATTTTTTCTACCTATCATTCTTTGAGTATTTTAAAAATAGAATGCTCAACAAAGCTGTACTTTCGGAATCTTTAAAAGGCAAAAAAACACTTAAACAAAACAACAGGCAGAAAATCAGGGAAAACGCCATATCTTTCAACAAATTGTGCATCTCAAAGAAGCAAAGAAATTAGATCAACAATAACTACACAACACAAGAGGAAAATTTAAAAAAAAAAAAAAAAAAAAAAAAAAAAAAAAAAACATACTTCAAGATCCTTCAGCTCAAAATAAGCCTGCCAGCAACTATAAGATTCATCACCCTCAAGTGTTGAACAATAATCTGCCACAAAAAAAAATCGTCAGTGAAAATGAAATTATGAAAATAAATAAATTGATAGACGAAAATAAGATAATTAAAAAAAAGAAATAGAAGGGGTATTGATAACCGTTATAAAGTTGTGAAATTTGAGAAAAAGAAGCGATGAAATGAGAAAAGTAATTAAGAAAAAACGCAACGTACCAGAGAGATCTTTCTCAGATTTTTGAATCAAAGGAGGGTCTATAGCGAGTCTTTCAAACTTGGTACGGCTAAAAGGTTGAAGTTTAGGGATGAAAGAGTTGTTTTTAGATGAAGAGCAAATAATGGAAGAAGCGAGTTTGGTTGAATAGATTCGGCTGCGATGAAGATCGTGGGTGTCGAGAAAGAGAGGAGAAGAAGAAGAAGGATGAAGTAGTGTTGAATTCATGGTACGGTGTTTTTGTTGTTCTGAAAAGAAAGATGATGCCTTTAAATATTGCCAAATTCTGTTGGAGATTTCTCTATTTGGATAAGGATGATATTTTCTAAGATATTTTATTAGTACAATGTCTGCCAACAAAATAAAATGTTCATTATCCTTCTTTTTTTTTTTAATGCACTTTATAAAACAGGGGGCCACACCCCTCCTTTTTTAGTAATAATACGTTAAATATAATTTTAATTATTTATTTTTTATTTTGATTTTAGTTATTTATTTTTATAAAAAATGTATTTTTGTTCTTTTTATGATAACAATAAAAATTATAGTAATATTTAATCATCATAATTTCTTCTAACAGTTGATAATATCTCTATATTATAATTTTTTTTTTAAATAGGTTTGAGTTTCAAAAAAACACTTATTTCATGCTTTAAAATATTAAATATATATAAATCATTTAAAATGAATGACATTTATTAGAGTTTTGTATTTTTATTTTAAGTTTTTTTATAACTGATTTGAGATTAAATTTCACCAATTTATAAAAGTGTGAAAGAATTATGATTTGAGATTAAATTTCAACAATTTATAAAAGTAATGTTTGAAAGAGTTAAAATGAATAGGATTAATATTCATCATTAATAAAAAGTAAATAAATAACTAAAATTAATATTTGATAAAAGATCAATAATGTATAATAGATAATATTATTTTTAATATTTTTTATTAAAGAAAATTGACCAATTGTAATTCAAGTGTATCATTGCAGACTATGGTTAAAAATAACATGAAATTCATCGATAATATATCTTTAAATTATAAGTTAATAGTTATTTCTATTTTTATGTTTGAGCCGATAATTTATTTTGAGTTGTTTTGACAAGTGGAGTTTTAATTTTTAAAGGACAATTTGTTTTTATTTTATTTTAATATTTAATTGAATCATTGTCTAAATTATAAATATCAAAAAGATAATTTTAAGGACTGTTGCTAATCTTCATTATACTTTTGAGTGATTCTTAAGAATTAGTTCACTAGAGACCACCTATAAAAATAATACACCGTAATATTTATCATACATACATGTCAATAAATAATTTTTTAATAATTTTTTTAATTATTTATTATATGATTTTGCATGTTTTGTTTTTATCAATCAATGAT
>JBBPBS010001017.1:9463691-9476789 GCA_037974835.1 Cicer judaicum | reverse complement strand
AAAAAAGAAATTCATTTATACTTATTTTAAAAGATATATAACAAAAATAAGATCGGATGTATTATAATTAAATAAGATAAATATCGTCAAATATAATTTTATCTATTTTTTCTCGACAAATTCAACATATTAGGTAAAACCAGTACACGATTCTAACTTAATTTAAAATTTGCAACAAATTATAAATTATTTAATTGTGTTAAATTAGTACGTTTCATGTTAAATTACTCTTTTATATTTACATATATCAATAATATTATATTAAATTTATGATTACTAATAATTTTATTTGGCCATTCAACAAAAATAAATTACATATTCACGTCATAAAAATAATATCTAAATTACATAACAACTAACTCAGCAAAATTAACAATATACTTTTTATATTTTATATAAGATAACAATACCTTTGTTGTCAACTAATGTCTACTTTGAACGCTGAGTGACCAACTCTTCTTTATGATCTGTAACCAAAAGTAAACTAAGTATGTATTAATTGAGTTTTAAAAATTTACCACTTGAGTTTGGCACCATCAATTTAAAAACTTAGTCCAAATAATTTATTAGCGATTTTGGTGGTTTTCAAAATTTATACACTGACAATAAAAGTTTTGTTTTTTTAACAGAATACTAATGAAAGTTAATTCAACCATAAATTAATTAAAAGAATAAATTATTATTTAAAAGTCTAAATTAAATTAAAGAAAGTATTGTAATTTACCAGTTTTGGCCAAAGTAAAATACTAATTTTTACGATATACCAATTATAAAAAAGAGAAGAATATATATTTTATTATGTGTATATTATTGGTAAGAAATAGTGGTCTTGGCGAAAATTGAACGTATTACATGTCACGCACGTTACCATTATCATTATTATTATCGTCACCACCTCAACCCTTCCAATTCGAATTCAACTTTGGTCGTGTTGGACTGGTATGGTCTGGTCTGGCGTAAAGAAAGAAAGAGGACCAACTCATAACCCACGAAGAATATTCTTCGATAATCAAATTCCAGTTGTTACTGTTTCTTTCTTCCAAAACCACCGAAGCAAAACAAGAGCAGTAGACCTAGAATAATGATTTCAAACGTTGTTGTTTGATTCCGTTCCGACGTGGCTGTTTATTAATTCCAACAATGAAGCCCATCGAGAGTTTCAATGATCTGATCCATGAGGCCAAGCTTCGCACTCTCTGGTGGGCCCTCTCTATTTTCGCCGTTACTTATTTCCTCACCAGTAAGTCTTTCTCTTTCACTGTATACTATTTTAATTTCTTTATCAATCTTATAAATTTGATCTATTTTGTTTGCTCACTCTTTATTACTGCTAGGTTCTACTTTAAGTTCATTGCCAATACTCATGAATATGAAATTCCTTAGTTGCATTGAACGTACTCTGATTGTTTAGTTAGGACTATTCTGGTTTTATTATGAAAAGTGTAAACTACTCTAGAGAGAGAACTTTAGAGTTATGAAATGTTCTATTTCTGAATTTTTGCTGTGATTACAATTGAGGGTGATCTATTTATAGATTCACCAAAGGACAAGGGGATCTAACTAACTTTAGTTAGTTAGTTACATGGGGAATTGTAGTATAGGTGTGGTGTAACATAAGCTCTCATGAGCCGGGGTAAACATACTCCTTTAATAGTTATGTTTGTCTTCAAAATCAAATGCAGTGTTTCTGTCTTTGTTTAAAAGGAAACAAGGAAGTTTTTTTAGTGTTTGTGGTTCAGTTGGTGCGTTTTTTCCCCCTTTGTACTCATGTTTTGTGTGATGATTATGTGTGTCTCACAGATACAAGTAAATCAATGTGGATGAATGTACCGATGTCAATTTTATTTGTTTGTGCTCTGCGCATTCTTGTAAATAATGTGGAGTTTCGTTGGAAGGTTAAACGGCCTAGATCAAATACATATCTATCTCATTTGGAGAAAAAGCAGTTGTCTTTGAATGATCCCCGTCTCTCCAGTGCGCCTTCCCAGACAAAGTGGAAGAGGAAAATTGATTCTCCTGTCGTGGAGGATGCAATGGGTGATTTCATTGATAAGATTTTGAAGGATTTCGTGGTTGATTTATGGTACTTGGAAATTACTCCGGATAGAGAGTTCCCCGAGCAGATACGTGCAATAATCATGGATGTTCTTGCTGAAATATCAGCAAGGGTTAAAGATATAAACCTTGTTGACTTGTTGACTAGGTATGTTGTTTTTACTTTCCTATAATTTATGCTAAAGAGAAAGTATTATGAAAACTACTAACTGTCTTCTGATTTGTTTATATTCAGGGATTTAGTTGATTTAATAGGCGATCACTTGGAACTTTTCAGAAGAAATCAAGCTTTTATAGGTGTCGATGTTATGAAAACATTATCTTCAGAGGAGAGGGATGACAGATTGAAATTCCATTTGTTGAACTCTAAGGAGCTTCATCCAGCACTAATATCTCCTGAGAGTGAGTACAAGGTGTGAGTGGATCAGTGGAGTGTTCCAATGTTATATATGTTTCTTTCCAGAATTATTTCTTTTATCTTATATGATGAGTGCTGTTTTTGTAGGTTCTTCAGAGGCTAATGAGTGCACTTTTAGCTACGGTACTGAAACAAAGAGAAGCGCAGTGTCCCGTGATTCGCTCAATATCTCGGGAACTTTTGACTTGCTTGGTGATGCAGCCTATTATGAATTTGGCAAGTCCTGGGTACGTTGTTGCATCATATTCAAGATTTGAATACAGTCTTTTAAGTTGTGTTATTTTATAGGGATCAGGTATTTTTTATTTGTTAAAAACATGTTTAGGGACCACTTGGTTAAGTAGGCAGAAAATAGGAATATACAAAAATGAGGGAAGAATGAATTTTCAAACATTGTTATGGCGCAGAGTAAAGAATATACTTTATTTTCCACCTCCTCATATTTATGTTATGTCTTTGTCAAACAAGTCCATAGTGATTCTATTCTGTTTGGGTTGTTTTTTATTTATTTAAAGTTGTGGAATTAAAACTATGAAACTAGAAAAAGTGTGAGGACATTGATGATAATCTTGGAGGTTGAGAGGTGAAATGGAAGCTACTAGAACAGTAGCAAGTTTCATATATTTTGAACATTAAAGCATAGTGCAAGGGGAAATCATTACGGGATTTAGGGTGTTAGTAAGTTGAGTAGTGAGTAGTCCAGTCCAGCGGCACATGCAAAATACTGAAAAAGAATATAAGAAGCTGTAACTTAATAATACGTTTTATGGAATACGTCTGAGATGTGATGATCCTAATCACTGTGTTTCCATTTTGAAACAATGATTTGTTTTTTTTTCCCATCTATCATTCACTCCTATTCTATAATGCATAGGTATGGGTATGGTTCCGAGTGTGAGATACAATATTTTTAAAAAAATCAAGGTACGGGTACGTCAATAAAAAACATGATATTTTTTTATATAATGTAACACGAGAGAGCTAAATTGTTCAATTCCAATCAAAACATCAAAATAAAAGTTTAAAAAGTAAAATATGTTTTCGGTTACACTTACAACAAAAAAGAATATTCATATACACAAATAATATTATATTATTACATATCATTGTATTTATATATGAGAAAACCACAAATTTCACTTGCAACGGAAGACTGTGAGATGAAAGGGAGTACCAACTAGTACGTGCGCGTACCGGTCTTGGGTATGGGCACTTTACCATTTTACAAGTACTCATGCTTCAAATGTCCTGTTTCATCAAAAACCAATTCCTTAACTTTAAGGTTTATATTTAGGTTTAAAAGAGTAAATCTAATTGTTTAATTGAAACATCATTAACTAACTATCTCATAAAAGTTTAAGCTGTTAGGTGAGGACACTTGAATGCTTTTATTCTATATATATGTCTAACATGCCCCCTCATGCAATAGCACTTTGAGCTTGCAGAGTGGATAATGCATAGGTCATAGGTTCACCTACACTTATCTTATGCCGAAATTCAACTTTTTATTGATTCAATAATGAATGGTGATGGCAAGGATCAATCTCTAGACCACTTGGCCCTAGATGCTCCTATACCATGTTGTGAACCAATTGTACTTGTTAGAATATTAGAAAATATCTTTTATATTATATTAGAGTATCTTGAGTTATTTTCTATGATCAATTTATAATCATAGAGAATCTTAGAATATCTCTTATTATTATTATGATTTATTCATAATTTAGGATTTAGTCTATGTTTCTCTATAAATAGAGATTAGTATTGAGTCTATTGTAATCAAGTAGCATTAAGCTATTATTAATAATATTCAAACCCTTATTATTTTCTCTCCTCCTTTTCTCTAAAATCCCACAACTTCAACAGTACCAAAAGGTTATATGCTATTTGGTGAAGAAATGTGGATGATTTTATGCAATTGTTAAAAACGTTTTAATACAGAAACTTATCAAGGTAGAGCATTTGCTTCCTGATACAAAAAAGAAACTTATCATATTGGTCATCTATGAAATGGGAAAATTGGGTGAACTTTTTTCAACTTTGTTTCTTTTAGTTTTTGCAACTTACTTGTAATGAAATATGCATTTTTTTTTATCAGGTTTATAAATGAACTGATTGAATCCCTTCTACTTCTCCTCAACAATGATGGTAAAAAGTGGATGGCTGATGATCAGTCGACTAATGCAGCAAGTCATCATCACAGTCATTCTGTAGCTACTGGGGGGAGACATGACAATCTCACAGCCTCTAGCAAGCATCCATCTTTAAATCAAGGAACCGACATGATATTGGGTAAAATGAGTGACCTGGTAGAGACATCATCACAATATAACGCACTCCATCAAGAATCTTCAGAGGCCAAGCCTGCTGATTGGGCACGAATGTTGGAGGTTGCAACTCAGAGGAGAACGGAGATTCTTATGCCTGAGAATCTGGAGAACATGTGGGCAAAAGGAAGGAATTACAAAAGGAAAGAGAACAAAATTGTCAAAACTGGAATTCAGGATCTTCCAACTAAGAGTCCTGCTACCAACAGTTCGCTGCCTTATCAAAAAATGGCCCAGGAAACATTAGCGAGTAAACGTGGAAAGTATGAAGCTGCAGAAGGGAAGTCTTCTCCACCTTCAGATCCGCTACAAAGAGTTGCTATTACAAATAGTTCAGAATCTTCTCATATCCGTGACAAGAAATTATCTTTTGAGGGAGAGCTTGGAATTGATAAAGTGAAAGAGGGTACAAAGGGCCCTTCTTCTGAAGGGTATAAAAGTTCACTAAAGAGGTCTAGTAGTGCTTCTGCCTTGGGAATTCAACCTAATAAAGAAGGTGGTTCCATTATTTCAGAGTTTTACAACCCGGAATTTGAGAGGCACAGTGAAGGATTTCGGGGAAAGAGTTCTTCTGATATGATAATTAGGAAAGAGGGGCAATTAGTTCCAAAGCTCAGGTGCCGGGTATGCACTTTTGGCTTTAATTGTTTTTAGATATAGTATTCTATAAAGCATATTGATTTAGGATCTATTTGTTTTACTTGTATACCCATTTTCTATACATAAGAATGGATGTCATTTCTGATAAAATATTTCAATGTGAGTACTTGTTGATTGTGTGTTTGTCTACTTAAAACATTGCAGGTTATGGGAGCATACTTTGAGAAAATTGGGTCCGCATGTTTTGCTGTCTACTCAATTGCAGTGACTGATGCACAAAATAGAACTTGGTTTGTGAAAAGAAGGTTTACTTCTTTCTTACATTTTTATTGAAATGAGAGTGCACAAACTATATTTGTTTAGAATTTGAAATTTTACTAACAATTTGATTTGAACTGGGTTTATACAAAGCTGTAAATAAAATGCCAGGGTAACTGAGTTGTACTTTCTTGTCTTATCTTTCTCTTTCCCCTATTTTGAGTTTAAATTGCTCTTTCGTATAGAATAAATATATTCAAATCTCGAAATTGTTTGTTCCATCTTTATCTCTGTACTCTGACTTTATCATAGATGACTTAAACTGCTCCATTATACAAAATAAATATGATAAAGTCTTACCATCTTTATATGTGTGCTTTGACTTTACCATAATATATTTTGATTGTATACAGATACAGGAATTTTGAGAGGTTGCATCGACAACTTAAAGATATTCCAAATTACACATTACATTTGCCTCCTAAAAGAATATTTTCCTCAAGCACTGATGATGCCTTTGTACATCAACGATGCATTCAGCTTGATAAATATCTCCAGGTATTTTATTTTCCTTGTTGCAAAAATATACATTTAAATAGATAGTTTCCTTGCTGTAGTTTTTAATTAGGTCTTTGGTTAAATTATGCTGTCTTACTTCAGGATCTCCTATCAATAGCTAATGTTGCTGAACAACATGAAGTATGGGACTTTTTTAGTGTTTCCTCAAAGGTGTGTATCTGTTTAATGTTTCTTATCATTACTTTTGATGAGTTACCTTTGTATAATCTCTTTTAGTAATTTTTTGGCGTGAAAAATGACAATCTAACAAACTGTTGCTTTGTTTTATTCTCAAAGAACTACTCTTTTGGGAAACCTTCTTCAGTGATGAAGACCTTGGCAGGTATCCAGTTCTTAGTTATAACATTTTGGTTTTATGTCATAAAGTTTAAGAACTCAGCTGTAGCTATTCTATGTATGGGGGCCTCTCTTGTCAATCTTCTCAGATAATAGAATGTTTGATTGGTTATTCTACATTTTGTACTTTTGAAATCATAAAAAAGCCTAGTTACCATTAAAATATAATAAAAAGAAAGATTGAAAAGGTGAGGGAGAAAAAGCTTCATGCTATGCCATTCTAGTATGCTTTTTATCTGTTTTTCTTGGGGATTCAATCCCATAAGATATCAACTTTTTTGTCATTGTTGTGGGTAGGCTGAGCTAGGCCATGCGATTACTTTATGTTTTGTTCTTTGATGCATTGTATGTGTTGGGTTCAAGTGTGAGTGATTAAGTTAGGTGTACATCCTTAAGTATTTAGTCCATTGTGCTCCAGCACTCCCCCAAACTCCCCAATAGGTGGTATCAGAGCCGTAGTTCGAGTGATGTGAGTGACCCACACTCGAGGGGGTTATTAGTCTCACATCAATTAGGAATTGAGGAAATGTTGGATATATAATAGAGGTGACCCATATACTTACTGCCTTAAGATTTTGGGTGAAGGTGGAGTGTGAAGGTCTCTTTGGGTGGAGACTTGCTCTCACTCTCTAGGATCCACATTTCATCTCAAAAGAGGCTTTGACACCTCATCTCAACCAAAATCCTAAAGCAATGGGTATATAGGTCACCTATCTTGTATATCCAACATTTACCACGTTCGTAGTTGATATGAGACTTAATCACTCAAACTTGAACCCAAGAATCTCCCTTTCAAGTGTGAGTCTCCCACATCCTATACTTGTACGCCATTATTATCAATGGATGGAACGCGCCTCTTGACTACACTGCCAGGAAGACTTTCGATACAAGGATCCAATACCAGGATCCACTCTCGCTCCTCCACCAAGCTGAACCATAGCTCTGATACCACTTGTTAGGGAGTCCGGAGGAGCGTGGGAGCAACAATGAGCCAAATGCTCCAGGATCTACAAAAAACTTTGACACCACGTTCATAGCCGATGTGAGACTTAACCATTCACACTTGAACCTAACAGTATGGTATGACTTTTATGCTGAAATTAAGTGTGGCTCTTCTATGTCTATTATAGCAAATTCTCCCTTCAATAAATATATTTATCCCAAGTTGATAGAAACTGTTTAACACATAGAGCTTTTTCTTTCATTTTCTTTCTAATATATGAACTGGATTGCTATATGTACCTATTTTATAAGAAGATTAAGTATTTACTACTTGTTTATTCAAAATCAGTTTTCTTTGTTTAATCAAGTATTTATTTTTTAATTTAATTCTAAATTTGTAAAAGGTTTTCTAAATGTAGAGGTTTTTTTCTTCCAGTTCTATGTACTGATTCCAAACACAATGTTTGAATGTCTTAAATCTACAGTCAATGTAGATGATGCTGTGGATGATATTGTACGACAGTTCAAGGGGGTTTCAGGTGGCTTACTGCGAAAAGTTGGTGGATCACCATCCCTCATCAATGAAGGAGCTTCTACATCTACAACATTGTACTTGCCATGGAATGCAGATGAATTGGATAAAAGTACCTCAAGGCAAAGTACTACAGCAAGTGTGTTAAGTTCTGACACCGAGGAAGGTGATAGGAACAATAATTTAGGCCATGATAATATTGATAGAGAAGAAGTACAAGGTAATGAATGGCAATCCGAGAATGCTTTGATCTCGAAGGGTTATCCATCACTGGTAACAGATGATACTGAAGAGTCCAGCAACTGGGAATTTGATAGAAAGCGTGATCTGTTGGTGGAAGCTAGGGTTAGCAACGATGTTCCAGCTACAAATTTTGTTCTTAGTAATGATAATTTGGGGGATCCTGTTGGAGTGCCACCCGAGGTATGTGTTGTCTGCTGAGCTTGCTTTTCTAATTTACACTTTGCATTACATTTAACAGTTGATTGAGAAACTTGGTTCTCTGCTCCGTAACTTAGTAGCTGGTCATTTTTTCTGGACTTGATTGCCGCATGCTTTGTCAAGCTAGGAATGCCATTATTAACAGAGCCATAATGAAAACCGTACAACATTAATACTTTATACGTCCATTGCCCTATTATATTCCTTTATGAAAAAAATAGCTCCAAATAAAATGAGCAAAAGAATCTGCACTTTTCCATGTTTATTCATTAGCATGCTAAAAGCTTGGTTCATTTTCTTGCATGAGCTGTTGTGTTGTCCATCAGATGTATCCACCAAACTTGAAGAAGCTGAACTATAATGGGACATCCTAACTTTCATAGAATTGTTCTGGTCTTTTTTTTTTTGGTGTTAACCCTCCGGTTCCTAGGGGAAAGGGACACTAAAGTTCGGCTGTGAGACAAGTAAAGTCTGACAAAAGATTGTTCTAGTTAGGATTTGAACTCGGATTCTTCAGAACATTCATTTTTCACTGAAATTCATTAACCACTTGGTTACTTGTTTTGGTCTTTAAAAATCTATTACCCCTAATGTTTACGAAATGCTCGGGTGGAAGTTGTTTCCAATAACTTATTTTATCTTTCATGAATCAAAAAACGAGAAACATGGGGCAAACATATCGGTGTTCAGAAACATGCTTGGTGGTGTACTGGAGCCCCTCATTTCCCCTTCTATCAAAAGGGAAAGAATAGTGATTTAAGAACCTGGAGAAAGCCGGAATGGAGTTTTACTTGGGGATTTCACAGGATTTTTTTGGATCTTTGCATTCCTTTTTTCTTCATTTTTTTAATGAGAACTCTTTTTGGGTTTAATATACATTTTATGAACATTAATAAGCTTGATATTTTTTGCAGTGGACCCCTCCTAATGTTAGTGTCCCTCTTTTGAATTTAGTTGACAAGATATTTCAGCTTAAGAAAAGAGGTTGGATAAGGTATACTACTCTATCTGATCATTCTTTAATATTCAAATGAGTAACTGCTAGAAACAATGCCCAACTCTATATTGTCTAATTTTTATTTTAATACCAATTTGCAGAACCTTCCTTTGGTGTTGCTCTTTTAAATATATTTTTAGCTTCAAGTTGTCTTAATGGATAATGTTATTTTCCATGTTGTTATAGACAAGACTCATTCGTAGACTTGCATTGCATCCAACAACTCATGTTGTTATACCTTCATGTTGAAGTGAGTTAGAGTTTTATGCCTGCACCTCTTATTCTTAAATTTTAGCTCAAGATAGTGATGATTGATCAATCTATGCTTTGTCTATTCTTCAAGCCCTATTTTGTGTGTATGAGGTGGTGCTGTAGATTTTCTTGGTTGATAGGGTGTACTATTTTGAATTTTATTTTCAATCTGATGTTAGAAAAGAGTCTAGATAGCATTTACCAAGGAGTAGAAATTAATTTCATTTTATTCTCAACTACATATATGCCAATAACCATCAGTAGGTTTCAACATTCTTATGCTGTTTTATTGTTTGTTAATTTTAGGTTAAGTGGATTTGACTACACAAAATACGTGTCGTAACGCCATAGATTTTATTTCCTGGATTCGGAAGTAGCTAATATCACTGTTTTTGCTATTTTGCAGAAGACAAGTCTTTTGGATGTCAAAACAGATATTACAGTTGGTGATGGAAGATGCTATTGATGATTGGCTCCAGAGGCAGATTCATTGGCTTCGGACAGAAGACACTGTTGCACAAGGGATTCGGTGGATTCAAGATGTAAGGATTTTCAAACATCTTTTACTGGGACATTGTATGCCAACTCACATGAATAGAGCTTTTTATGCAAATTAAAATAGTAAACTAGGTTACCTGATTATCAATAGCCTGTGTTTTTTATATTTTCTGTTCAGTGCAAAGAAAATTGAATTGCTTATTTGCTAGTCTTTCTTGTATGAGTCAAAGATTAATGGTGAGGGATAAACTGTTTCCTTAAATTTACAGTTACCTCTTCTTGAACATGAATGGAATCATCACTGTACAAAAACGAAAAAATTATGCTATAACATTGGCTTGTGCTTATGTTTCATGTTGTGTGGCCATGTTTTCAGGTCCTTTGGCCTGGTGGTACGTTTTTTTTAAGAGTAGGGACACCTCAGATAACAAATGGTGGCAGTGATCAAAAGCCTTCTCAGACAATAAGCGAATCCGGGGGGCGCAACATCACGAAGCATGAATCTGGGTCGTTTGAGCAACAGCTTGAGGCTGCTCGTAGAGAAAGTGACATCAAGAAACTTCTGTTTGGTTAGTTTTATTTTATGTATGATTAATTTGAGATCGGTTTTTATTGGATATATTCTCCCAATTTTGAAACGTCATTTTTAGTTTTCGAACCAGTATATTTTGCTATTTTCTTTGAAGTTGAGTCTGTGAATGTAAAAAAATACCCTGTTAAATTTCTGACTCGTTTGCACGGACACCTCACGGTTTATATGTCAGGGTCATTCACCATGTTTTTCTTGTTGGTAGTTACTCTTTTTACAAATTGGTTGTAAAAAAGTAATGTGATAGGTTGTCATAGGTTCAAATTGTTTAATCTAATTATTACTTCATAGTGATAAAAATGAATAAATTTATATAATGCTAGTCTCAATAAGATAATTTAGAAATTACGAAAATCTTAAAAAATTTCAATGTTACTCTGTGCTGTTATATTGAGTGAGTGACAGCTAAACATCACATATTCTCGTGTATTTATCAAATGGCACCAACTTTTCCATAATTAATATAACTAGACCACAAGGAGTGTGTTAGTGTAATTGCAAGTTTGCAATAGTTGGAACTAGATGTGGAAGTTGAGCAAACTTTCAGTTCATTCGATGACTTATGGAGCACTATTTCTGCAACCATAAAAAATATGAAAGGAAATTTTGTTTGTAATCACTATTTTGATTTATCTACACTTTAGATTCTCTTGAAGATGTTTTCTGGTGAACTTAATGAGATAGTTGCCGAAGAAGGTCTTTGAATGTTACAGTATTTTGAAGTTTCTTTGCATGCTTTAGAATCTTGTGAGGGTTGAAATATAGCAGTTCTATTCTTGCATATTTTATATCCTCAGACTTTGACATATGAAGTTGTCTCCCTTTTCATCAGACGGAGCTCCAACAACTTTAGTCAGCTTAATCGGGCATAAGCAATACAGACGTTGTGCGAGGGATATATATTACTTCAGTCAGGTTAAATATCTGCTCCATTGCTATAGTGCTTTATTCACTTGGTGCAAACTTCTTTTTTATGTTTGCATTAGTTTTTGGTGTCTGCTTGAAATGTTTTCTGCTAAACTAACAATTCTATGTCTTATTGCGTTTTAGTCTACTATATGTGTGAAGCAACTTGCCTATGCAATTCTGGAACTTCTACTTGTCACCATATTTCCTGAGATGAGGAATGTTGTGTTGAGTATTCATCATGAGAATGTGAATGTTCATCAACCATCATGAGAATATGAATGCCTGTCTATGTTGTTGTACATGAAATTGGGAAGACCATGTTTTGGTTGTTTGGTGCCAAAGGTGCAAGGACAAGAGGCCCGACCGATGATTTGGGAAATTGGCGATTGGATCTGCATCTCTTTCTAATTGTATAAAACTTAGGTGTAGGGTTTGTACAGCAACAATCATGTTGTGTCACTATGTTTTCTCAAGGCATATTTATATACCCTATTTCCATGGGGATTTTGTATTTATTACAAATAGGTTGGAGAATTGCATCTAGTGAATATTCTTTATTCGTTAGTTATTGGGATTTGAGGCTCTTTTGCTTAACTTGGTGTTGCTCAATAGTTACTATATACCAATGTTTTCAATTTTGAGTATGTATCTAGTGAGATGACTTTGACTTTCTTATGAGAAATGAGAGAGATGACTTTGACTTTCAATTTTAAATGGTCACTTTTTAAAATCACGTGATTTTATATTTTAACATTAATTACTTATTGTTTTTAAGTTGATGATTATGACTTAATAAGCCCTTCTTGTTTTGAATTTTGCTTAACATATGAAGTATTTTTTAATATAAAGACTGCACTGACCTGCCCTAAAGTATCATGGGGCTGATTTAAAATTATTATCTTGTGATGGTAGTAGCTGCAAGATTTATGCTATTGAACAAATTGCATAGGGTTGATTATCAAAAATATTGGCACAGGGTGAATTGATGTTTTAGAAAATGATTAAAGTTAAAGAGAATTGGATTCCTACCATCACATTTTACTATTTTTTTATAAACTTCCAAAAATATGTAGGAAATACAATTTTTTTAAATAAAATCAACCTGTTTTTTATCCCATATCTATATATTTTTTTATATATCGGAAGTTCTGTTTTGGAATTATTTTTAATATATAAATTTTTTTTCTCACTTTTTCTTATTTTAAAAATTAAGTTTCTGAAATTTCTGGTATATAAAATTATTTTTCAGTTTTTCTACATATCGTAAATTGAGTTTTTCAAACTTTTAGTATGAGAAATATTTTCTCAATTACGTCCATAAAATTTTTAAAATATAATTTTTTTTTTGTTTTTTTTTCAATTTTC
>JBBPBS010001017.1:9427397-9463527 GCA_037974835.1 Cicer judaicum | reverse complement strand
AATATGTTAAAATTTTTCTTTTCTTTTGCATATTTAAAATTTAAAATTTTTTATATGTTAATTTTGTAAAAAAAAAAAATGAATCCAAAAAATTTCAATAAAAATAATAGAGGTTTTTTTTTTAGAATTGTGTGTGGAATAGGCGTCTAATTATCCAGGTATGAAATCTAATTTTCAAAGTTAAATACAAAAACATTATTCAGTTTTACTTGGTCAATATATCAGAAGTCACATCTATTAATTAATATAATAAAAATTAAATATATTTAATAATTATGATTGACTATAAATTAACGAAACTAAAAATACTATTTCTAATTTAAAAATAAAATTATCATTAAAAAGATTAAGTATAAAATTTGACTAAAATGAACAAATTGAGACCATATTGAATAATTTAAGAATAACCTTTTATAGATTTTTAATAAAAATTAAAACTATTTTGTGTTTGTTAATAATAATTAAATCATTTTTTTCAGTACCATCTTTTAGTAATTATTTTAATGAGAAATTATTCCAAAAAAATATTTTTAATCGAAGTAATTTTTAAATAATTTTTTTAGTACAATTGTTTTAAAAACGATAACAAACAGATTAAAATTCTTTAAAATAATTATTTTAAAAAATATTTATTTTTAAAATTAAGCTAAACATCAACAACAAGCAATAAATTTTATCTGTTGTGTTGAGTAGCGTGAAGAACATTCCATCCCCGGCGGAAAAAGGATTTCCTCCAGTGGGAATATCACACATGGACCAATCTGGACCCTTAAGTTTTATAATTCATTCATCTACGATACAGATTTCATTGGACCCTACTTTCATACCCCGCTACTAGTATTTGACACATGCTTGAAAATCCCGCCATTTTGCTATCACTATTACTCAAAAATCAAATCAAAATAATAAAACCGTCCAAAAACTCAAAAGTCACAGAACAGCAGAGAGTTAGTAACAATGGGTACTCGTAGAAGCGAAGAACAAAACGCACCTTCTTCTGATTCTGAAGAAGAAAACGACATTGCCACCACCCATACCAAAACGACTAAAACAGAAGTTGTCGTTTCGGAATCATCACGTTACGAGCAGATTAGGGAACAAAGAATGAAAGAGAACGCTGAGAGAATGAACAAGCTCGGTTTATTAAATCTTTCTCTTAATCTTAAGCTCAACAAAAACAAAACACAACGCACTCACATCAAGAAAATCGCGTTACCGTTAAACCAATCCGAAAGACGTTCTTCTAGGTATTCTGTTTTCATTTTTACTTATTATTACTTGCTTCATCAATTTAATACCATCCATTAATTTTTCTAATGACTGATTACTGTATCTACTAGCATGTCACTAGTAATGATATCAAAGTTTCATATATTAATTAGGTTACAAACATTTTATAATTCCTCTAGAGAAATGTTAACATTTGTGTGTGTTTGGAAAACCCTAAAATTACCATCGACCAAAAACTATACAATGGAGCTTCTAAAAATCACGGTGGAAGAGCTCTAGACTCATGGTGGTGATTGTACGCCCTTAACCGAATACACAATTATTAGTTGAAATTCAATGGAGTCAGATTAAATCATGTGGGTCCCTCATAAATTTGGCGAGACTGATATATGAATTTCAATCAATAGAAGAGTGAATGGAAATATTGTATTTGAGAGTGTATTATATTAATAGCATTTCTCAATTCTGTAATATGGTTTTTTTGTTCTTTGTAGTACCTTGGTTGAGTTTTTGTGTTGATTGAGCTTTAGTAGATATGGTTGGTAAATAAAAACTTATTTTGGTTTTTATTTTGGTATGTTTGATGGGTTTTGCAGAATAATGAGCCTAGCCCCAGTTGACTATTGTTTCAAGCGTCCTAAAGCAGAGCCTCAACAAAGTTCATCAAGTAAGAAAAGGAATAGAGTGGAGATTTATATAGAAGAAGGTACAAACCCTGAAGTTTACACTGAAAAGCATGAGAAGCTTCTGGGAGATTGTGAGACTGTTTGGGAATTGTATGTGGATGGATATGATGAGGATGGGGACCGTATTTATGATCCAACCAAGGGAGTCAAATGCCATCAATGCAGGTGTTACTATATCTTTTTATATTTGATTGCTTTATGATTCACTGTGCTCTCACCCTCGCCTTTGAAGGGTTTGTTAGTTTCTATGTATCCATGATAGTTTATTTAAAAAAAGGAATCTGATGCATGTATTTATACAAACAAAAAAGTAACTTAGATTGTCAGAAGAAGGGAAAGGGATACTGTTTAACTAAACATGGGTATTTTAGATTGCACCTCTTGTTTGCTATACTTAGTACATTCATCTTATTTTATTTTTAATATACAAGGTCATGGTTTATGTTGCTGTTTTGTTAATAAGTTGGAACTTCGAATGATAAAGCTTTATGCCGAGTCTTAAAATTTAGCTGCTATTTTTTTAACTTTAGTAGTTCTAGAATGGTTTTAACTTTGGTAAAATAGTTTTATGCATGTGCTTTGATTGAAGAACTCAGATTTAACGCCTTTCTGTAGTTAATGCATAAAGTTGGCATATGACTCTTAAATGTCACTTGTTTCTCTGACTATGGTGAAGTTTTTCAGAAATAATTTGTTTTCTTGTAGGCATGTAACTGTTGGTCAGCTGACCGATTGCAACAAATGCGAATTACCCCAAGGACAGCTTTGTGGAGATTGCTTGTACACAAGGTAACATTGTTATAGTTGAGATTCAGATTGGGAAAATTATTTCTTTTTTCATTTGAATCTTGAAAATATATGAAATTTCAATGTTATTTCCCCGAGGTGTTAATGCCTCTAAAACTTGAGTATAGCCTTGTGTTAGCAACTGTCACTCCATTTTTATAATATTCATTTTCTACTACTGTACTATAGATATGGAGAAAATGTGACAGAAGCCAACTTTAATCCCAAGTGGACTTGCCCTTCATGTCGAGAAATTTGCAACTGCAATAGTTGTCGTAGGAGAAATGGTTGGATGCCCACTGGTAATATTTACAATAAGGTTAGTTGCACAATTTGGCCTTTACAGTTTGTTCCCTTCTCTTCAGTTCTATCTTCTTCAGTATGCATGAAAACGTAACTGCAGGTCTTCATAAATGAGTACATTATTTACTTCACATTCTTTAAGGGAGTCTTTCCTCTTAAATTTTTTTGCCATTTGTGGTTTGGAATGGACGGCCAAGATATGGATGTTATGGAACTGATTGTCCCCTTTCCCTTTGTGTTTTTTAAGGTAACAAAATTGGGTTTCAAATCTGTTGCTCATTATCTGATCAAGACCTGTCGCCCCGAGAAAAGCTTGAAAGGCTCAGTTGCTGAAAATATTGTTGCCCAAGAAACACCAGAGACCTCTCCAAATTCAATCCTGAGTAGACCGATTCGTACGAGAAGGGCTTTGAGAAGTTAAAAAGGTGATCAGACGAATGCAAAGGATATCACAGACAGAAACTAGGTCAATGGCTTGTACATCTACATGAAGAGGGGATATTATGTTTTGGTTTGAAAACATGTTAGTTAACTTAGTTTTCTTATTTTGTTTGATATTCATACATGCTTTAGGCCATCTAACAACTAAGTTTGCAGCCCTTTGCTCCTAGTTTTGTTAACATTCTTGATAGTTCTTGACTCTTAAAGCAGTCGGGTCATCAAGAGTTCTGTACACAGTGGAAGAAAAAATATTACAAAAATTAGGAAAGTTTGTTGTAGTATTGAATTTGTTGGTAATTTGAATTGTTTTATTAGTTTACACTTGAAGAAAGAGAATTAGTTTATGATTTATTATAGATTGTAAAAAGTATGTAATATAATTAAGGGTAAATTGATAAAAAAATAATTAACTATAGTTTGAAAAATTGAATTAGGTCTTCCAAAGGGATGAAGAAAAATTTCAAAAAGACCTTATAATTCGGTAAGGAGGTAGTATATTATTAGGTTTCTTGGTCTTATTTCTCTAAAAAATGCAATCTATATTGGACTTATTTTAAGGGATGCTTTTAAAAGCATGCTGTTCGGGACAAACAAGCTGAAAAGGAGATAATCAGAAAACAAATTAAAAAGATGTCCGGTATACGATTTTTTTACTCAATTTTACTACTTACAACTTTGAGTTGCCATCTACACTATTAAATTTTCATAACTAAAAATGATCTTTATTATTTTACTAATTTTTAAACTATATCTATTTTCTTCACGTAATATCTTACCTTTATATAATATATACATAACTCCTCATAATTCATTCATTTATCTCAAAAAGTGCACCTCTTAACTTTTATCATTTATAACTCAACTCTCAAAAAGTACACCCCTTAACTTTTATCATTTATAACTCAACTCTCAAAAAGTGCACACCTTAACTTTTATTTATTTATTTTTATTATGCTTAAAACCATCAACAAGACATGTATAATAATATGCTAATTTCATATTTTTTTCTTTTAAAATATAAGTATTTTATGTAATTTGAGTTCATTACATAGTAAAATATACATTGTAATTTGTATGCTAACTTAAATCACATATTTTTACTTTGTATTCACATAAATGCAGCAGCGGATTTTCTTGGAAGCGGGTAGGTGTTACGACATCCCTTATATTTTTAAATTTTTTTTATTTATATATATATATAATAACTAATGATATATTATCGAAATAATAGTGATAAATTATTAACTCATCTTGAACTAACAGATTTTTTCAAGAAATTTTTTGACAAAGATGAAAATTATAAAATGGATATATTTTATCTGATCGAAGTGTGAAAATTGCGTGACTTGTGAAAATTGAAATTCTAATTTTTTTCAACTTGTCTACTATGTATGAATTTATTATACTCTAAAAAAAACTATATGATTTTTAAAAACCCGACTCCCCCAAATAAACCCAGCTCCCCCAAATATTTTGTGCAAGATCCGCCACTGCATAAATATACGTAAACTAAATTTACGTATATATACATAAATAAAGTTCAAGTATATATAAAATTTTACAATGAATAACAAAAGTGTGTACTTGAACTAAGTTCATGTAAATGTACGTAAACTGAGTTCACGTACATGTACTTAAATTTTCAAGTACATGTAAAATTTTGTAATAAATAGGAGAAATATGTACTTGAAAAAAATTCATGTAAATATTCGTAAACTGAATTTAACTACATATAAAATTTCACAACGAGTAGTTGATGTACGTACTTGAACTCAATTCGCGTAAATATATGTAAACTAAGTTCACGTACATGTATTTAAATTAAATTCACATACATATATTTAATCTAAGTTCACGTACATGTACTTAAACTAAGTTCATGTACATGTAAAATTTTGTAATAAGTAGGAAAAATGCGTATTTGATCTCAATTCATGTAAATGCACATAAACTGAGTTCACATACATATATTTGAACTGAGTTCATGTATACGCAAAATTTTATAATAAATAAGGAAAATGCGTACTTGAACTCAATTCACGTAACTATATATAAACTTAATTCATATACGTGTATGAAAACTGACTTCAAGTATATGTAAAATATTATAGTAAGAGAAATGTATACTTGAATTTAGTTCACGTAAATTTATGTAAATCGAGTTCATCTATATATAATTAAATTGAATTCAAATATATATAAAATTTTGTCCGTAATGAAACTCAATTCAAGGAATGTTGCGGATTTCACTATGTAACAAATTTGATTTAGTGATAAAGAACAATTTAATCTTTTCAATGATGACAAAGTGTAATTAGAAAGAAAAAAAACAACGGAGTGAATAGAAAAATTGTTTTTTACTTAAAACGTCTAAAAAAATGAAAAAGAAAAACGTTTAAAAAATCTACAGAGCAATATGGTAGCATATACGGTATGGAGTTTTGAGAAGAAAAAAAATGAGGAAAGCGAAGGCAATGGGAGGATAAGTTCCCACGTTAGACAGAGGTTTATTTTTTTTTTTTTTAGGACTAAAATTTTCTATTTTAAAGGAGTTCAAAAAAATGAATTCAGCGAGCATTTTCGAGGATTTTTTAGGTTATTGAAAAGTTTTCCGAATCATTTCCTTAATCAAATTCTTTATATCTTCTATTTTGGTGATTCTTATGATTTTTTTTATATATACACAGATATATTGGACATCCAATATATTGTAATACAAGTTTACTTTTGAGATACTTTTCTCTCTTTTTATTAATGTGACTTTCCGTTGCACTCTCAAAAAAGTTGTAGGGGGGTTTGCTTTTGATAACAATAAAATAAAATAATAATACAAGGCCTTGTGTTGTTTTCCCAAATTAGTCAATTTTTTTTTATTTTCTTCTTATGAATCAATGCCATTTTTGGACAAATGGATTAGTTGACGAAATAAGAGCAAAATATATATCAAGTTATAGTTTCAATTTTTAAGAGATATATACTATAAGTCCTCCATTTTAACATACTAATATACCATTAATTTTAAAATTTAGTTACAAAAATGAGATAATGTGACATTATTCTATCCTTGTTGAATGTCCTTAGGAAAATTGTTTTATACGAAATAGTAAATATCCTATTTTCTCTCAATTTATTGTTAAAATAAAATTATAAAACAACATAAATTTAATTGTTTCCCAAAATATGAACCATTTCTTTTTTATTTTAAAAAAAAAATTCATTGTTAACATACGAGTGAGGCCACTTATGAATCAAGGTATAACTCTGATAAAATGATCTAACAAAAACACAGTGCAACTATAGCTGTGAATTAACTCAAAGTTTAAAAGTCTTATTAAAAAATTATCTATTAAACTCTTAATTCTGATTCACTATTTCATTATTTTTTTATGAATTTAATTGAAGGGTTCAATATTTTGTTAACTGAATTCTTTTTTAAAAAAGTTTGAAATTTCTTTTTATCAAAAATTTCTCAAAAAAATTTATCTCAAACAATTTCAGCATAAAAAATTGAAAAATTTATTTAAATTATCAAGAAAAAATTGCAATTTTTATGAAAAATATTATCAAATAAAAAAGAGTTTTAAGAAAATATCTCATTAACCCTACAAAATTTTAGAAAATTTTTAATTTTAAAGATTTTTTTTAGTTTTTAATTATAAATTTTTTTAGGTAAATTCAATATAGCACTTTCAAAATACTAGTACGACTATATGAGTGCGCAAACAGTCTTACTCCAAATTTATCAATTTCCATAAACCATCTGCAGCCACCTAAATAAATACTACAACTCATACTGTTTTGTGCCTCTGTCTGCTATATATGCTTTTCGTCTTAAATAAATTTGTATGAACTTCATAAGATTAACAAACTACAAAGAACCACAAATTAAATTTGGCTTACATAACCACAAAATTGTTTTAGTCGCAGAACAATCACTGGAATGCATCGATAACTGCACAAAAAAAACTCATGTTCTCTATGCTATATACACTCAAATCCCCTCATGCTGTACTGTAGTTCCAGTATTGACATGCTCCGCTGAGTATCTTCTCTGTACAAAGGAAACCTTATCACTCAATGAACTTCACCTTGAATCCAACTTTGTCCACAAATGAAGTGCTCTTCTGATGATAGGATCAGCTGAAAACCCTTCTGCGTAAGCACTGATAGCTGTTAAAAGGCTGTTGAATTTGCTGCCATCGTCCTGTTCACATTGATTTTTACAATGGTAAGATATATTGTGGAATGTCGAGCATAATAGTGTACTACCAAAAAATTACAGAACTGATAGTTTATTGCATTAGATAACAACGCATAAAATTATGAACAGTGTTCAATGATGAATTCAGAAATGCTTGAATGTCTTGGATAAACTTTCACCTGATCATTTGATCATAGTTTTCTTTTTGTTCCCAAACAGTGTTCAAATTCAAATAATAACCTACAAAAATTTCTTCTGCTACTTCTATTCTCAATCAAGGCTCATCTACTGCCACAGTGATGACCCAGCATGGTTATGCTTATGGCACAAAAACTTGATACCAATATATGAGCTTTTAAATGAAAACTAATAAAATAATATAAGTTGAAAATTCAATCTGCCTTGGGTGCCACAAACCTCTGGTTTATTAAATGAGAGATCTTTTACAGAAAATGGAACCATGTAGGATGGGAGATCAGAACGCAACAATGCCTGTCATATTAAAAACACTTGTATAAATGCAAATTGCAGTTTAAACTTTAAAGGATAGAGAAAAAAAATAAGAAACAGAAAAGTGTATATAAACAATTAAAAAAAAGAAAATCAGAGATCGAGATGCTTGCCAGTTCCTTGCTTAATATAGCCTGCTCAGCATTTTCCATTAAGGCCTGCAAGGAAAATAACAAAATAAATCACAATATTGGCATTGATGTCAAATATAACGGTGAACTAGATTACATCCAAAAGGTAAAATGACTAATACCATATACAGTATACTTTTGCAAACAGAAAGGGATTACATTCAGATGCTATATAAATCAATAGATCTTATTATTCATGTTGCACAAGACGTAATAAGTTTGAGATAATTTTAACCATTACATGAATAACTTCCCCCCTGAAGCATAATATTGACTGGGGAATACCTTTCTAATGCGACCCTCTTTGATTTGATCGACAGATTCCAACAACCTCTCCAATGTGCCTATTCAAATAAGTGGAGAAACATAGCTTAAAATCATCATGCATACATATGAAAGTCTCTGAAGATACAAGACAGAGTAACAATGCACACTCTTTTCAAATAAGTTTGTTCTACAAGGTTAGATTAGTTGGATGACTAAATAATCAAATGTCAGCCAAGCAACCATCCAATACAATGTTTGTAAATACAGGCAAAATATAGGAGATTTTTGGTTAATAAATTTACACTCATATTTTCCAGCCAGTTCAGTAAGGGTGCAATTAATATATGAATTTTCAGCCATGCCAATCACTCCAAATAGAACATCACAAAAGAATGATTATAAGAACCCAAGTATTTGATTGCAGACGGAGAAATAGTTCCCAATGAAATACAGAAAATACAGAGCAGAACCTCTAACCCTCAGAAATAGAAAACAGAAAGAGAAGAAAATACACAAATGGAGCAGGAATTAACTTATGACTTTCACACTAGATGAGAATCATCAAGTGTAGCCTTTTTGAAAAAGAATGAGAATGTCAATGAAACCTCACCAAATTTACTGATTAATTGCACAGCATAAACGTCTCCAATTCCATTAACTCCTGCATTTAAAAATACTTTAAGTATTAAATAGTCATTAAAATCCGATAATCTTATAAAACTTATCCCCTGATAACTGAAAAGCATGCTTCGAACAAAACAGCGATTCCATTTTTGACTCTAATCTTAGGTAATGTTGATAGATTAGTTTGGCATGTAGAAAAACATTAAATGGCAATTCCATGGACTTTGATTCCACAAAACAAGAACGTGCCTAGAGAAAGGAATTCCTTATAGAGTGGAATAAATTAAAGTTTGTTTTCCTTGTATACTATAATTAGTTGTTAGTTATAACTTATAATCCCATTACATATACATTTCAGGAACCAAACATAAACATAGAATGAAATGTGTTATAAAATAGATTGCAACTTTTTAGGAACCCAACTTTTAAGAGTTGGATATGAAAGTTATCTTTTCTTTTCCAAAACAAGGTTAAAAGAGTATATTAAGACATAGTCTGCAAAATAAGGGAAACCAATATCAAATGTTTTTAAATAGGATATGCAGTGAAAATGAGTGAGAAACACCTGATTAAGGTACGACATGGGGAAACAGTTAACAGGGGTGTTTGTATATTTTTTGTGATTTCAGTCTGAGAGGAATTAAGATAACAAGTATGAAAAGAGTTACAACATACTTAGCAAGTCTTTCATATTTAATAAGTTGATTTTTCATATTTCACTTTGATGGGAGCACATATTTTACTAATAGGGATATTGATGTTATGAAATTATGATAATGTAAAAAATGTGATGATATAAGTAACTAAATTGTACTACTATTCATACTAATAATCTGAATCAGGCACAAGTACAGAACAAAACACTCACGGCATCGTAAGACTCACAATAGTACTGAAGTAATAATCCTAACATTCAAACAGATCTTATGACCCATTGGTTTCAAAGGTGACAAATAAGAAATTATGCATTCCCTCATATTTGAAAAGCTTCCTGGACTTGGTAATCTGTTCAATTTCGACTCATGTTTCATAAAATGATGTTCCAAATAGAGGAGCACAAATAACCTGGAATATTATCAGATCTGTCACCAGAAAGTGCAACCATATCCACAAACTGGGATGGTTTCAGACCTCCATATCGCTTTGCAAAATCCTCAACTCCAAATGAAACCACCCTATTGAGAAAAGAGAAGAATTTTTTTTAAAACCTTAAGAGTAAAGAACTTTGTTACGAACAGGAGATTAAAATCAAACAAATAAGGCTGTCAAAACTAATTAGACAATTTCTCATTATTCTAAAGAAGTAAAAATAAATTGCTATTAGTTATTGCACTAAATCATTAGGTAGCACACGATGTAAAACCAGAAATCATGTCTGATACTAACTGATCACCGCGTGGAGCAATTCTTAGGAGACGTAACGAAGGAGATAGAATCTGAAAAAAGTCTTTGTCTGGGGAGACAACTCGTACCTATCATCCAGATGAGATGAGAAAATCATTAGTGACAATGATTTAGTAATATTACTGATGGCATTTCAATGAAAAAAGCAGAAACACCTGCTACTTATAATTTTATTAATCAAGCAGAATATTCGACTGATTAATGAACTCAAAAGTCAAACCACACAACAAGAAAGAACAACACATTTACATAACAATGATGACGACGTTATTAAACGGAAAATGCTAACACGACAGAAAGAGGTTTTGAATGTAGAATTATCTTAATGCAATCTAAACTTATCATTAGACATACATGAATTACATATAAAAAGGCATGAAAATAAGGATATGATTATTTTTCTTCATTCCTTATAAGGAATAACAGCATTTTCTGCATTCTACAAGATATGTGACTTCGTTTTCGTCTGTGGTGTCCCAGTGGCTGAGTACCTAATTTAACATTCATAATAATATGAAGCCATATGTCTTAACCCTGAAGGAATGGTTTTACTCGGTAATACGAACACACTCATATAACTATAGTAGTACACTTTTCATTTCGTCAAGAAAATAATATTTTTCTTAAAATTTGTAAAAGTGCATCAGAGTTAGAGCATATGAACCATTCTTATATATCTTGAAACTATTAAGACATCACCTTGTACCCAGCATCAACGCTCCTTAAGGCTAATGTTCCAATCACATCATCTGCTTCTACACCTGGAACCTATCATTTAATGAATTTATATCAGTTACAGACACCCTTAAAATCTGATAGCAATATCTATCCACAACTTGCCTCAATAACTTTTATGGACATGGCCTTGATGGAAGCTTTGAGATATTGAAGTCCCTGAACAATGGTATCAGGAGTTGGAGGACGATTGCTCTTGTATGAAGGGTATAGATTGTGCCTAAAATTTTGGCCTTCAAACAAAGTGCAAATGAAATTAGGACGCATCGCATTAAGAAGCTGTAAATCAATGTGTTAAAATCATGGTCAAAGAATGAGGTAAATCTCAAATAAAAAGGTTAACTAGTCAGTTAACTTTGATTCTAAAAATTCCACATGACGTAAGATTCACAACTCCAGTCCAATTTGAATCAAAGCATCATTTATTCCAAAATGAGACAAAAAAGAACAGCATAAAATATCAAGGTTGTGCATACCACATTATTACAGCTTACAATTCTAAGCAGATAGTTATTCATATTGTAGTCCTCAATGAAGCTTACAGAAGGAATATAAATAAAAATGAGAAAGAACAGGCCTGGGAAGAAAATAATTATGTTGAATTAATTTGGCCTAGAAATACCACTGAAAAGCATTATCCTTCAATCAAAGTCTAGAACATTTCAATCTTGTAATGTCCCCCCAAAACAGTTAAGATCATTATATGGATTACCGCCAACCTTATGAATTATGATGACCAAAACATTTGAATGAATTAACCTAGATTATATAAAATTATGGAGCATTGACACAAATGCGGACACCGGACATGATATTGACACAAACACATAGACACTGTAATAATTTGAGAAAATAGAAGTAATTGGATGTAACTATATGTGTATATGTCGTGTCGGTATCTACCACTGGCATGTGTCCGACACCAGACGCACCTTCAATTTAAAGAGTCGGTGTTAGATAGATATGAACATGAAAAGTAACATCTAGCATGTATGACCAATATGAAGGGCAGGAGACACAGGAGCTTTGTTTGAGGTGGGCAGGTCAAAGTGAAAGAGCAATTTATTTGAGGAAGCCAAACATCATTTTAATACACAAATAAAGGAGAAATTTGATGGGAACTGAGAAGAGAAAGGCCTAAATGATTAACAAGGACACAGAATGGTATATTGCTTTTTACATCTCTCTACGCAGCCAGGCTCAGGAACAACAGGGAATTTTGCTTCTGTAATTGTTCCTTTTTCAGTAAATGACCTGCCCGTACTGTTTTCTAACCTTGGACCTCTGTCAAATTAAAGGAGAAAAAATGAAAACTACACAACACTTACCCATATATAGTGACGACAGAAAGGGGTTCAAATTGTGATTACATTCTGATTTAATCACTCAAAGATACTGAAACTCAGAATTTAACATACCTTTAGCAGTATAACTTTCTTTTGATGAATTACAAGTATGACGAAAAGGAATTCCTGAAATGAAAAGGATTCCTTTATTAAGATTTTACTTGACAGCTGAGAGAGGCTTTACAAAAAATAAATAGGAACTTGAGAAATGCAAGTTAGCTTATAGGGAGAAAGAGACGCAAAATGATAAGTTATAACCCTTGGTATGCCCAGATACCACAAGTGCATTGCATCAATAGCTTGTTGAACCAACTTGCACTCAACTAAACATAATATCCCTCCTTTTACACTTTCTTCATTAATCATAATAAGTTTTACCTAAATAACACATCATTGGTTACCAGTGCAAGACTTTGGTGGGGAATCATGTACCTATTTATGCTTGGTTACCAGTGCAAGGGTGAAAAGATTCCCATATCTTTAATTTCTAACCTAACTAAATGACGCAGTTATCTCAGAAGTTAATAATTGGGCATCAAACTTCATATTAAAATGCACCGCAATATGAATGCATTAGTACAAGATAATTATGATGACAAAAAAGAGAATAAACCTTGAATGAATAGCCAAAATGATCTCAATAAAAACATAAGGTGCACAACACAACATTGTGTGAAAACAAACTTCAACTCAATTTATCATCAACACAAACACACGTCCCAAAAGTAAAATAATCAAAATATAAGCATCATAATAATTATTAAAAAAAAAAAAGTTTATTACCATGAAGGATCAAAATAGGATATAAAATATACTAGCAAAAAAATAGAGGTGGAATTTGATATCTTACCATCATGGTCAAACACTACCTGCATGCAAAAGAAGCATACTATTTAGCAAGATTAGCTGATTACAAGAAGGGAAATGCAAGCTTTTCTCACTAATAAATTTAAAGGAAATGCAAGGTTTTCAGACAGCTGAATGCATAATGGGCAAAACATACCACCACATGGGAAGGAATAAATTCCAGAACATCAATTATCTGCAAGAAAGATAAACAACAGTAATTAATTAAAAGATAAAAATAGTGCATAGCAAACAAAATGAAACTTCTATCTGTATTCAATCACAATTAAAATTATTATATACAACTAGTAGTGTTATCGAAAACAATTAAAAAATTTAGGGTGCATTTGATTTGCTGAAAAATGAGGGAAAGGAAAGAACAACTTTTGTTGTACTATGTTTGATATAAAAATTGGCTGTGGGGCTGGACAAACTGGGAGACATGGGACTTGACAAAAGCTGCAATTATTGTCCCTTGCTCAACCATGGGACAACTTTTAGTCCACTGAACAGACTATCTAAAATACCCTTTTATTTTCTACTGAAAAAACATTTTATCTTCTTCATCTCTTCTCTTTCCCTCTTATCTCTCATTCTCTTGCTTTCTCTCTCGCTCTCTCTCTCTCTCATTTCTCTTCGTTGTTGTCTCGTCTCTCTCTCTACCCTTTCCCTAACTATCTCTATCCTCTTTCTCTCTATCTCTCTCTCCACTCTATTAATATTTATCGTCATAAACATTTATACATATCATAACGGATACTGTAGTAAATTTCATAGTATTTTGTTTGCATGGTCCATTCATTGTCCATCAAATTTTCTACGTACAAAAAGTCTGTCATGTACTGTATGCTATTTTATTATGTCCAATATTTACTATCTTGCATATCAAACGGACCCTTAGAATTCAATTTGAATGATTTCCAAGAACACTGCATTATTTTTCAAATTTCTTGATTGAGAAAAAAAAAAAAAAACGCTGCAAAGTTTCTTCAATGTAAATTAAAATTATAGTTCATTAACTCCGTGCATTTCATCAAAACTGTTGAAGTTGTGGGATTTTAGAGAAAAAGAGGAGAGAAAATAATTAGGGTTTGAATATTATTGATAATGGCGTTATGCTGACTTGATTACAATAGACTCAATACTAATCTCTATTTATAGAAAAACATAGACTAAATCCTAAATTAGGAATAAATCATAATAATAATGAGAGATATTCTAAGATTCTCTATGATTATAAATTGATCATAGAAAATAACTCAAGATACTCTAATATAATATAAAAGATATTATAAGATATTTTCTAATATTCTAACACTCCCCCTCAAGTTAAAGCTTACTAAGTTTTAGCTTGTTACAATAAAACAATATTTTGCTCCGTAAAATAGTTAAAAAAGATGGAAAGGCAACTCAGGGATGCAGGTGAAGTCGGAGAGAATTGCTATAAATACAGCCTAGCCAGATAGCTGGAATGATCATCAGCATGAGAGAAATTCATGGCAAGCAGTTGAACAAAGCAAGATTCGTCCTTCTAAAAAACTGCATTTGGAAGCTTCAAACCAATAATATCAGAGACTCAAAATATTTAAACTTGAATTTGCTTCAAGGAGAGAGAGGCATGCTTCAAGGAGAGAAAGGCAAGACCAGTACATCTGGGACAAAGATAGGGCCAGTGCATCTGGGACAAATTGTCATGCTAAAGTGTGAGTCATGAAAATAAAAGATATCGTCAAAATAACCATCAATGGAAGAAGTCATCACTAATATGATTCATCTATGGAAAAAGGGACACCACCGGAATGATCGTTGGTGGGAATAAAAGCCACTGTTATAATCTATTAGTAAGAACTAAATTGCATGACAATTCCTGATTAAGTGGAAGGGGAGAACTAAGGATGACACCACTTGGGTGAATGAAGACATGTTGCGAAGTCAATTTCCTTCCCTCAACCTTGAGGACAAGGTTGATATTATAGGAGAGGGTAATGATAGGAATGTGGGTAATGAAAGTCTTGGGCCTTTGATTAACAAGGCAAGCCCAAATCAGAGGAATGAGACTGAGTGGATAGTTTACACTAGGAGAAGGAAAGTGGGGCCAAGGGGAGAGAGGAGTGCGGGTGAGGTGGCATTGCAACCCACGTGATTCGGTTAGGATCACTCTTTCAGGGTGTGATGGGTGGTGAAGGGGTATTGTAAATTTTACAAAAAAATAGGAAACACACAGAAGCTATTGCTCTGGGAAGTACTTTTGCATTTCAACAGTGTACTTACAATATTACGTAAATAATACAGATTCCTATACCATTACCTCATTTCTTGCCTAATATTCATCTTTCTGTTGCTGTTATGTGCTTGCTATTTTTCTGTTTCTACCAGAGTACTAGTAGGGATTTAGTTATATATGCGTACTAATAGGGATTTAGGTATATATGAGTACTAATAGGATTTCGTAGTTTAGTAATCTAGTGTATGTGTATATATATATATATATATATATATATATCTGATGTATTGTCAACATAACTCAATTCAATAAATATGATTTTACTCTAATTCTTGAGAAATTCATCTTTATTTTTTTTTACCAAAATTGGGTGTTAAAATTATAATTTACCATGAAATGTCTATATTTTTCCACAAAATTCAGAACAGTCTTCATGAGGGGGAAAACACCCTTCATCTATAGTTCTACTGATCAGAGATCAATATAGCAACATCATAGAAACAACGCACCACATTAGAGAAATAAGGCACCAAGCTGGCATAAAATTGATGGCAGGAGAATAAAAGTTGGCGAATTGTACAAGTCAAAATGAGAAAATAAAAAATCTTCATTTACATATTCATGTATCATACACATATAACTTACAAATGATAGTGCCGTAAATATCGTTAAAACCCAATCTCCATTTCCATCAGCATGCGTTAGATGACCATGGTGCAATTTTGCTATCAAACCAAACATGGGTTAACAACAATATGTTAGATTTCTCAAACAAAACCCAAATAAGAAAAATCAGAAGAAAACAAAAAGTGGGAGGCAAAATCGCTTCTAATATTATCAATAACAAAATACTACATAAAACCCAAAAAATTATCAAACAAGTACTAACTATGAATAAAATTTCTTGCTCAAAAACAATTGCAAATGCACATCTCCAAACATAAAAACAATTCACCTAAACGTTACAGAAGGTATAAACAGAAGCAAAAGAAAACAGCACACACCAACAGAAACACCAATGCATACCTAAAAGCTTGTAGTATGCCCTATGAATTACCGCTGTGCCATCAATAAGCATGACTCTGCCATTGAAAGAATCGGAATTCGCCGCTGCTTCCGCATTACTAAAAGAACCAAGCTGCACAGCTTCAGCAGCTCCATAACTAATTTCTGAAACCAACGTTGCAGTGCTCGGAGGCGTTGCAGAAACAACTCCATCTCCATGCGAATCTAACGTTGCAGTACAATAGCCCTAACGGAGAAAAACAAATCAGCGATAAAAAGCATGGTGCCTAACAATAAATTAATAAAACGTTAATAACTCCTCGCGAGTGCGTCACCTTCGAGACCTGTGAGCGTGAAGAAAGAAGAAACTTCGGTGTTAGAAAATTGCGAGAGTAGTTCCCGGCGGTGGCGGTTCCGTGAACCCGACGGAGAGGGAATGGAACTCTTCTCCACAAGAAATGCGAGTGAAGAAAGAAATAGTTGTACTTATAGCAGCATGCCATTTGTATATAGATTTTTTTGTTGTTATAGTAGCAACAGTTATAATTATAACAGCATTGAATTGAAGTTGAACTACACTACGGAGAAGAAAGCGCGCGTGTGAAACGGAAAAGAATCTATCGTGTAGTTTTACTTTCAGTGTCGAAACGAAGGAGAAGTCTTTTATGGGAATGTATATCATGTTGGGTTGGGCTGATCCATAAGGCCCAATTTAATTTTAACAGTCAGGTCCAATTTTTATAGAAACAAAAATAAGCCCATAATAAAGGCTAGGTATTGTGTAGCTGCTTCTTACTACTTCTGCTTCTTCAATTCAACTTCAACCTCAGTCATTGGTATTTGGCGCTCTGTTCTGAAGTAACGATATTCGGCGGTGAAGAAAGGATGGGGAAAAGAGGAGGAAAAGGTTTTCAGAAGAAAGAAGTTAAAAACCCTACAACAACCTCTCGACGCGACCGTCATGCCTTTTCTACAGAAGACATAGACGACGACATCGATGCTTGTAACTATCTTTTTTCTTTTATTTTTTATTTTGCAGATTAAAATATTGATTATACCTTATTGTTGTAATAATACTTGTTTATGTGGTTATTATGAATTTGGTTTCGTTTCAGTGACTAGTTTCCGTGTTGATTTTTTTGTTTGTTTGCAGTTCATAAACAGAGGGACATTGTTCCCCTAGACATAAATGCTGATGGTGGAGAATCAGAATCAGATGATGAGATGCCACTTTTTGATTCAAAGGTTTTTATTGCAAGTAACTCTTTTTTGTAATTAATATGAGAAACATTATTTTATTTTTTTAAATCAGAGATGCAACTTCTAGTTTTTTTTATCTTCTACTTGTTTGGTTAATAGTTAGAACAGGATGGTTTATGGCCTTTTTTTATACTTGTTTCGTTTCTTTTCTTTCTTTCAAATGTTGGTTAAAGGATATTGATGAAAGTGATGACGACGATGAAGATGATGATGATGAGGAAGATGACAGCAATGAGGATGAATATGATGATGATGACAACGGCGAAATAGCAAAAAGTAAGTTTGATATTTTCCAACAAGTATGCATTCATTAAATTACTGAATTGTTGGACCTAAACTCGGGAGAGTGTGGACCATGAGATTGAATCACAATGCAAGCCTCTACTTGTACTTATTTGCTCCCTGTCCTGAAAGGATGGGGATACTGATATTTGGAAACCTAATGTCAAACAGTCCATTTTATTATAGACTTCTATAGATTTAGAGATTATACCAATTTACAAGTCTTTTGTTTATGCGAATTTGTTATAGACACTAGAACAGTACAGGACTACAAGTTTTCTGTTAGATATTCTTGGGCAGCAGACCCCAGTTTATATTGAATCTGTTTTATCAAATCTTACAGTCAGTTAGGTTGCGGCTAATTAAATAATCGTGGCTAGTTTAATAGTTGTGAACATCAACAACAATTAAGTTTTTTTTCGACTAGATGGGGTTGGTTACATGAGTCAATCAAACGCCAGACGTGTCAAAAGATAGGGCATTCGCTCAATTTTTCTTACTGATGATTTTATACGCTTTCTCCAGACATGTCAAAACCATGTTAGACAAGACTGTTCCATCCTTTTTTTGATGGGGGATACTCCAATTTTCTAATCTTATTTTGTCTTGTATAATCACTCTTCTGCTGTAGCATTCTTATCTTTACCACACATTTTATATTATAAAAAGCACAAGTATCTAGCTCGTGTGTGAGCCCAATTTCATGGTCTATTTGTTTAAACTTCTAAAGAATTGGTTGAGGTTGTGTAAAAAGTGATATCGTTTTTAGAAATTTTATGTTAAGTATAAGCTATGTTTTATTTTACTATTAATAGTAGAAATATGAAATAAACTTTTGATTCTAAAAAGTGGTTTGAACTTACGATGATGGCCTTTTCAGAATTTACTCAGAATATTATAAAAATAACCAGAAATTTGCTTCTTTTGTCCAACACACTAAACAAACATTCTAACAACTTTTGAATGTTTTGTTTCTTCAAAAAGGTATATGATTTATTTTCAAGAGAATGCTTAGACAACTTCAATCATAGTTGACTCATTGGAAATTCTGCATTCCTTCAGAGATACATAGACTTATTAAACCAGCACTGGTAGTGTTAGGTTTGTTGAAAATTGAAATTATTGGTTACTAAGTTTATACTTTATATGTTTACACATTTATGTTGGGTTTAGGAAAATAATTCTTGATCAATTACCTTTGTTACTTTGGAAAGCTTTCAAAGGTGTGATTCTGATAAATATGTGTTTTTTTGCTTAGTTATTAGGCAAAAGAAATATTTAGAGGCAATGCTTGGTGGAGAGGATGATGGAATGCAAGATGATGATGATGAGGATGAGGAGGAAGATGATAAACCAACTATAGGTGGGAGACAATTCGCACATGGTGCTGACAATCGCAATTTTGAGGTGAGGATTTGAGTTTTGCATATGAAAAAGATTTTGTCCATGTGTAATATCTAACACATTGATGCTTCTGTGTTCTCCTTCTGTGCAAGTGATGATTATTTTCCATATTTTTTTATGGTTTCTCTTGAATAATTGTAACTTGTTGGTAAATGGTTTAAGATACAATCAAGTGATGATGAGGCCCCAAAAGAAGAGGAAGAAATTGCACTACAATTACAAAGGGAGAAGGCACAATCCTTAACAATGGAAGACTATGACCTTGTTGACATAATTGCAGACAAAGATTCTGAGAAATTAACTTTTAAGGTGAGTTCTGCTTATTGTATCACTGGTATGTTACCTTGGCATTGTTGATTTCCACATTAATGGGTAAAAGACATGCGGGATGAAGGAATGATAGGTAGAGAAATAAAGGGATAACATATGCTTCTGGGGTAGTATCTGTCAACATTTAATAAACTTTTATATCTTTACAGGATGCAACAGATAAAGGAAACAGAGAAATAAAGTCACTGGATAGAGATGTAACTTTCAAGGTTGAGGATCTGAATGCTTTGTCAAAGGAGGAGCAAATGAACGTTCTGTATAGGTCAGGATATTGTCTTTTTTTTACTATTGGCATATATTGATTACTTTTTATGAATTATGGTGTTACCATTCTGTGCATTGTACCCTGTGCTACTGAACCAGCTAAATGACATTGCATCCATTCAAGATGATAATAACTGATTTTAAGATTGCATCATGCATATATTAAGAAAGCTTTTGGTTTGGAGAAAAAAGAGAGTGTAGAGATAAAATTTGGTGTTACTGATGCTCTGTTGGAAAACTGATTAGTCAAGGGTAGACTAGTCAAGATCACCTTTCTAATGTCTGATATACCATTGCAATATTCAATTGATTTCAATGGATACTTTTCAGCATAACAATTGATTTTTTGCAATATTCAGCAGAAATTTGGATGAACACCCTGAGGGCAGCTGTTAAACATAGGCCAACCTAACATATACATCCTCTTCCTCTTCAGCCCATAGTTTGCTTTGCTCAATTGCTGCTACATTCATGATTAAACATTATCAGATATTTTGTTATCAAAAAATGTCTATGTTGGCATTTTTTTATTCAAATAATAGATTTGCCTGTGCTTCTTGAATTAGTGGTTATCTTCTCTTTGCAGGTCTGCTCCAGAATTAATTGATTGGTTGTCAGAATTAAACGAGGCATACAAACAGCTTGAATGCAAAATTAACCCACTTTTAAGCAAGGTTTTTCATCCTCTTGTGTTATTTTTTTACTTGCCCATTTTCTTCTTAGTCATTACCAAAACCATGCTAAGAGGTTTACATGTATTTATAGTTGTAGAAAATGTATCGTCATAAGCTTATTAGAGTATATGCATTTTTATTCATTTAAATATTCTAAACTATTGGGCCTCATTGATGGGCTACAATAAATATGAACATTATTTACAATACTCTCCCTCAAGCTGGTGAATGGATATCTATCTGTAAAATGTGAGATTTTGTGTTTCTTGTGTGTTTCAAGCAAAATCACACATCTTCTACTTATAATGATGCTGCAATAATTATATCCAATGCCTAGGAAGTTGTTTCTACTAGGACTACTAACAATTAGCATAAGATGTTGCACAATCAATGAATAATTAAAACATACATTGAATTTTATCATTCTTAGCTTGCAAGTAGATTGGTTGAATCTTTCAGTTGGTAATGCCTTTGTTAACACATCTGCCAACTAACGCTCATAAGGAATAATATGCCTAGAGCAGCTTTCTTGTGATTTTGTCTTATTTCTTCCTTTCATTTTCTGTTTCTCTTTAGGCCTTGGGTACTTATAATTTTATTTGTTGGATTGAGATGTTGGAGATCCTGTTAGGAATTATACTACAGTTCTAATTATAGTTCTGCTGTTTTTAAGTGAATCTGTCTCTTGATCTTTCCTATTTTCTTGATGTTATTTAGAATATAAAATTTTTTGGTCCATAACTTTCGTATATAGACAAAAGTTTTATGTTTCATCGATGAATTTGTGTTTTTCCCCTTGGATGTGCATGAAATCCTTATTGCTTTGCAACTTATTTCTTCTTCTGTGAAGGTTAAAAGCGGGGAAATAGTTATGGAAGGAGGAGTGCGTTATTTTGAGTTGAAACAACTTCTTTTGCTGTCCTATTGCCAAGCTATAACCTTCTGCCTTCTACTCAAGTCTGAAGGGCAGCCAGTCTATGATCATCCTGTAATGGCTCGCCTTGAAGAGATCAAGGAATTAAAGAATCAGGTCTTTTATTTTTAAACTAGCTACATCTGTGACTGTTAAGATTAATTAAATCTAGTTTCCATAGTCATTTACTTGTCATACGAACATGATTAAAATGAATAAGACACATGTTTTGCTTCTTCTAGATGTAGTCGAATATCTATTATTTGAATGTCTTAGGCTTTGTTGTATGGTGGATTATCCATCTTATACGAATGTCTTTTCGTTTCTTGTATTGTGGCCTACACATTAAAATTTCTTGTAGTCTTTTGCTTTCTTGTATATGTAACAGTATTTGACTTGTTATAAATTTACAATATTATTGCTGTTTTAGTCATTTATTTTAGATAATGTTTGGTTCAACTAAATTTATTGGAAATGCATATGCTTATATTGGATAATTTATTATATTGTATGCATCTTACATTGGTAGCCTTGCATTCACCTTGGAGGAATTTGTATACCTCATGCTAGATTAATATATAAACTCTACTTTGACAAGTGCTTAGTTCTCTGTAAATATTTAAACCATTGATGCACAATTTGCACACTAATATCAGATTTGAAATGTATGTAGTTAGTCCGTTGGTGTGATCTTTAGATTTTGCAATTTTCTAATCATGCCTCACTCAACAGATAAATCAACTTGATGCAAAACTTCCATTTGAACTTGAGGACATTCTTAAAGCAAGTAGTGGATTAGAAACAGTAGTAAAATCAGATAATGAGAATGTTCAAATGGCAGCCGATTCTATCACTAAAAACCAAGAACAGACTCTTGTCTCTGCCGAACCACCAGAAGAAGAAGTGGTAGTGATCACTTAATTTTGACTTATAAATTTATCTGTCTTTCAACTTATAATCTTAAAGTGACCACAAATCCTCAACAGTTAATTTTTTCATACATTGCTGCAGCCCAGCAACGTAGTTGAGATGCAAAAATCGGTTGTCTCAAAGGACGAAATACAAAAAAGACGAAAACAAAAAGATCAGGTAAATTATAGATCTCTGTTTTTTTTATTCTTTGATTTTGATTATATTGATTATTAATGTAAAATATCTATGCAATTTTACTATTTCATTTAATTTATATTTATTGCTGTAAAAATTCACTAATTTGATTCTTGCTCCTTAACCTGGCAGAAGAATCACATCGGCATGCAGAGTTTAGAAATGTTAAAAATTAGAGCTTCCCTTGAGGAAAAATTGAAACAGCAGGGTTTGTACAGTCAAATTGCTCCAAAGCCTAGTAATTCTCTAAAGCGTTCGAGACCAGCTAATGGGTACAGCTTTACTGTTATATATCTTTTACCTTATTTATTTCCAACATCTAGGAACTTACTGGCAACTTACAAATTTCACAGCCAACTTGCAACGTATGATGATTTTGATGATGATGCTGTGGATGTTAAGGGGGCAGCTGGACAGTCTAATGGTCTCGTCTCCAGTAAATTTTCAAAGTTGGTTAAAGCTGATTCTTTTAAGAACAATAAGAAACCCAAGGTACTGAAATTGAAATTTTATAGGATTCTGATTTCTAATTTCATTTGCAATTCATAATGACAAGCATTTGTAAGCTACTTACCAGAAGTGTCCTGTTAACCGGTTTGTGTTGGTTTGAGTGGAAAGAGCTTGAGCCCTTTGATAAGTAAATTTTCACAGTTGAATTTTAAAGTTCATATGTGATAAAAATGTCATTGGGATGGGTCTCCTGCCTTCGGTATTTGACTGTACCCTAGGATATGAGTCTCGTCTATTGGAGGGATATTTTGAGAAAACAAAAACATAAAAGTTATTAAAGCTATATTTCATTGGGAAAAAGTTTATATCTCTAATCTGCTTTTACTGCATGTTATATTCATAATGCTTCCTACAAAATGAGGCTGATCACTGAACTATCACCTAGACTATTGTTAAATTTAGTTTACTTTGTTCATGTGAAACGTATAGAATCTGCAGTTCCTGCTGTCCAGAATCTCAGATGAAATCTTTCCACCGTTTTTGGCTACAAAAAACTTCATTCTTTATATCACCTTTTTCTGAAACATCTGGCTGATCCTTGTTTTTGGGTAAGGTGGTTTCCGGTGATGAGGATTTACCTAAGAGAGATAGCATCTGTGCACGACGGAAAAGAAATGAGGATCGGGTGTTGGATGGTGCTGGAATTAAAACTGAGGATGGCGACAATGATGATCAAATGGGTGATCTTGGATCTCATGAAGTTGACGAGGAAGAGGACATTGGAAGTGGGGAGGACTCGGGAAATGAATTTTACGAACAAGCGAAAAAATTGCGAGCAGCAAAACTTGCTGCCAAAGCTGGGACCTTTTCGAGGTGAAGTTTAGGAACCCTTTTGGCTTGACTATTTTCTCTGATCTACAAGGATTCTTATTTTTTCCATTTTTTTCAATGTGAAAATAAAGATTGTTTTGCTTTTTGCAGTAAATCAGCTGTCCCCTCTGGCACAGAGGAGACTGTGGACGGAAAGCGTCTTATCACTCCTCAGGTTCTTACTTGATCTGTTAGGTTTTCGCTATAATTGTTCTCATGTTTTTGCAAATTTGCAGTTCTTAACTTGGTCACCTATGTGCTGTAGATATCGAAGAACAGAGGACTAACTCGAAGTCGCAACAAGGCGAAAAAGAATCCCAGAAAGAATTACAAGGTACTTTCACATACTCTGGTTAACCGTCTCGTGAAATTTAAATGTTCAACTGTTGCCTTTCTTGTTTACTATTTGGTCTTCTCTTGCTCACTCAATGTGCAGATCAAGCATCAAAAAGCTGTTAAGAATCGCAAGGGACAGGTTCAAAGCATCAGAAAGCCAACTGCACCCTATGGTGGGGAATCCACTGGAATTAATGCAAATATCAGTCGTAGCGTCAGATTCAAAAACTGATATAGTCAAATACTCATTACATTACAATTTCATTATATTTTTTGCCAATTTTGAACCACATCATTTGCGAAGATGGGAGAGTAGCTTTTTTTTGCCTGTTGTACCGATTGAAGGATAACTTGTACTTATTATTTATTGATTGGAAAATATTCTTTGGCATATTACAATTTTTCAAGTTTATCAAATTTGATCCCAGTATTTCAGAGTGTTATATTTTACTTTTTAAATGAGATTTAAGAGTAAATGAATTATTTCCATTAAAAGATAAATGCAAATTAAAATAAAAGACGTATATATTGTGTATGGGAAATTTGAGATTGTCGATAGAAACGTACCCACATTGAAAGATAGTGCAATTAAATATGATTTAGTTTGTCAAGCTTATTTTGATTTTCATTTTCAAGATGTTCTATCCATGAAACTACCTAACTACTATCAGACCAGACTAGTTGTCAAAATGTTCTAAAAAACCTTGGTACAAAAACTTGGAAAGTTACACCTAAGGTCGCAACATTACTCTGGAGCACTACTACACCAAAATAAGTGATACACTAGACGCAACTCATACATTACAGAGCATATAAATAAAACCACCCTAATTTTGAAATGATAGATGAAGTTATCATCATCTCCCTCAGCATGTTCTGAATTCTTTGCTTCTTGTTGGTTCTAATAAAACAGTATCAAACTATGTTGATGCTGCGGGCAGTTGGCGACTGAGTGATATTACAAACTGGCTTCCCTAACATTCCATTGATACTATTGCAGTCCCCCTCCCCTAACCAACACATTAGTGACGATTGCGTAGCTTGGAGTTTGACAAGTGATTGAGCATTTCAGAGTTCTTTTGGAAAGGACCATATTGGATCCCATATTTTTAATGGAAAATCAGTCATGCAACTCTTTTAACTAATGCCAACAAATTTTGATGTCTAACTTGGATGCCTGCCCTTGTGCCATATTCATACTGAAGATTACTTCCATGCTATTCGAGATTGTGATATGGTGAATGAGCTCTGGAGTATGTTCTTGTGTTGCTCTCATTGGTGGTTTTTCAATAGCATGGCCTGCCAACATCTAGCTAAGAACCTCTTGAACAATGACCTCACTTGGAAGTGTAATGAGGTGGTCTTTCAAACTGTTTCCATTACCAAAGTAGCAATGTTCCACAAGATTAATGGTTTGGTTTCAAGCATGGATGACTGTGGTTTAGCACAATGATGGTAGAAGTGCATGCACCATTTGTTGGATATTGCCAATGGATGGGTTTGTGGCGTTGAATACTGGTGGTGTGGTTTCAATGGATGGTACCTAGGCATCATGTGGTGGAGTTTTAATGGGTTCTAATAGTTATTTTATGTGCTTTTGCAGCACATCTTTGGCCTTGTTCATTGCTTGGCTAGGAGTTGTAGGGTATTTTTAATGGTTTTAAAATTGTTTGGAGTGAAGGGTTCAAAAAAGTTCATGCTTATTATGATTCTTCTACCCTTGTCAATGCTATTCATCAAATTTACGATAGCTCAGGAGAAATTTCTTCGACAATGTATACAAGAAGCTAACCAGACAGTTGATGTCTTAGCCAAGAATGGTTTGACCAAGGATCAGCATCAAGATTTTTGAATATCTTCTTGCTTTTATTTCTATTGCATTGTTGGCGGATGCCGTCAATGTTTTTCTTGGAAATTTCTAGTTTCTTTGTTGGGGAATAGCCCTTTGTTTCACAAAAAAACAAAAAAATCATTTCATGCTATTTGGTTGACCAGTGTTAAATTTGTTAGCCTTATCCACCAGATGCATCGACGTTAAATTTGAAGGTAGAAAGTGGGAGTTCAATCCCAATGACAGCTTAAGTTTTTCATCGTATAAACATGAGTTGACACATGAATATAATAATATCATGCATGTAAAAGATACTTAGTAGACAAAGTTTACTGTTACTCATTTCTTCTTTTTGTGTGTATGTTGGTGTAATCCTCCAGCTCAGTATTTCACTTCTCCAATAAATGCTTCTTTTGTCGCGAGACAAGAAATGGTTTATCTTCTACTCTCCCAACTTATGTCACAATTGGAAACTAAAGCCAATACAAAACTGCCTAAAGTTTTCTGCCAGGGACATGATACAGTTAAATTAAGAAATTTAAGCCTGAACCTCAAATTTTCAAGCATTTGATTGCAGTGATAGAGGAGTTTAGAATGAGTCGGCCAAAATTGTGATGCAATCACGAAGAACTGGAATCAGCAGCTGCCTTTTTCTCTTTCTGCTTCTCTCTCTTTTTCTTGTTTCGTAAGGCATTCTTGCTCAATGATCTAAAATAATCAACCAGTAGAATTTAAAAACAAAGTATTATCTAAAATACTTAAAACATCGAAAGAGATGGAAAGGCACTTACTCTGTCGCACTCTCTCCTAACAACTGCAAATACAAATCATTTTGGAATAATTAGAGCATTAACTAAACTGAAAACTCATATCCAAGAACTCGAGGGAATATGCTTAAACATGTATATATTAACACATATTTACCATTATTAAGAGTAAAAGCACTTCATAACTTATACAAGTTACGCTATGCAAAAGCATTGCTGAAAATTTATATTGACAAGTCAAAATAGAAATAATGACAGATCATTGATTCCGTCAATGTGTACCTCTGCCTGAATAACAGCCGCAGCCTTAGCATGTGGTGGACGATATGCAGCAGGTTTTTGTGCAGTGGGGTTGGCAGAAGAGGCTTTTGTAGAAGCCTGGGTTGGTTTTGGTCCTTGACCTGCAAAAAGATCATGGTCTTCAAATTTCAAAGAACATAAGAAAAAACTCCTTAGGAAATGAAATTTAGAATAAGCATGGCAAAGAACCTGATGGTTTTTTATCTTCAAGTTTTATCGAGTCTAAAGACTTGATTAATTCAGTGATATCACCGAACTTACTGGGAGACTCTGGTTTCCAATCAACCTGCAAATAGTTTGCACACAATGCAATGACATATGTGAAAAGGATGTACAAAAACCATAATCGGCAAGAATTTCAAGATACTACTGACCTGGTACAACTTGTCAAACATCTTCTTGAAGTACAATGACCCATTATAGTGAAAAATCTTGATCCTTCAATAGAATTAGGGGAAAAAATAACAAAACAAAGAATGCTTTCTTAGTGAATAAAAAAGTATGATCATTGGCAAGGGGGAAACAAACATATGACAGTCAGCAAAATATTCCCCCATAACAAGTTTTGCTGATTCACCTATCACCTCAAAAATGTTATCAAATCAATCGCTCTTATTAATAACTAGATCAAGGTCCCACTAATGGACAACAAACATACCCATTGTCAACTTGAAGCCTTGGAGCCGTTGTCGCAGTCATGAAATAGCACCCATCTGGAGACCATTCACTTGTCACAGACCATTCAGCCTTGGTTGTTCCAAGTTGTTTCTTATCTACGTAATCCCAAAATACCTAGAACATAAATATGAAAAACATATGAATTCCTTATAAGAAGCATGTGTTTGCAATCGTGCATGCATGTGAGCATGTGTCGTGTAAGAGTACAGCAGATACTTGCCAGAAAAAGAAAAAAAAAATACTTCAACTATTATTTTTTTTAATGGCAAATGTTAGTATTTTATTGTGGGTGGAGATAGAACTCTCAACCTCATTATCACTTCACTCCTTAACTCCCCCACCCCAACCGCCAAAGCAGCCTTATATCCCCTACTTCAAAAAAATGTAACATACTTTGGCAATACTGAGCATCTAAAAATACATCATAAGTTTATAATTTTATTATCTAGTAAGGTGAATTAGTACTAGTAGTCCTAGGTTTATCCAATCAAGCAGCAAATCTTTTCCAGTCACGAGAACATACCATATCACCAGGCAAGTTACCAAAGCCAGCCAAACATAAAACTGGAAACAGTCAAGGGCACAAAATAATAATGTTTACTCTCACCCGGATGTAGATACTTTAAATCAAAAGAATTACGAACTTCGTCAAAGTTCCAACCCCTTACCACAACCCTCAAGGGCCCTTTAAAGATTTAAAAAAGAAAGAAAGAAAGCTCCTAGGCTAAGCATATAAAATCTAGTTTATTAAATACAATGAACGCCAAATCATCAGCTGAGGATACATTTCCCTTTTGGGTTCCATCGAATTGTGTTGTAAGGGCCAGTTCCAAGCTCCAGTAGAGGATTGCACTTCTTGTCAAATAGAGTTGCTTTAGCAGGCATAACTAAAACATGTTAAGGAAAAGGAACATTCAACAAATAAAAATAATAATTGATTAATGCAATGCAGAAACAGAATAAACATCTGACTTTTTGAAACTGTAAAATTTACTATTAATCAAAAACTATGCAGGAAAAATCTAGTCCAGTTGGGTACCATTATGGCTTTTTAAAATCATATAAAAGAAGGATTAGTTTTTTTTAATTCATAAAGTAGATAGAAAGAAGCAGCTCTAGTGTTTTCGTCAAAGCAATTCCTGATATAAGTCTAAAATCATCTCAAAAAAAATAGAGGAATTTGCCAAAATTTGTTCATGATTTTACCATAAAGTCCTGCTGGGGAATAATAATCAAACCAAGCCCTAATGGTATCTTCAGCAAATATAAAAATTCAAAAGTAGGATATTTAATACATATAGTTTATTCTTATGTTGTACATATCACAGAGAAAAGGATACACCCATACACAACAGCAAATTCTAAGCCTGAATGTGACCACTGAGCATCGTGAACAGGCCCATCTTTCCCTGCCAAAGATTTAAAAACAAAAAAATTATTATCCTAATTATGTAGAGCCAATCATCAATTATTCTTTAAATAACAATAAGAACATACGAAGAGGCACTAATCCTTCATGCACCCCATCTGTTGTCAGGTAGTATAACTTTGATTCTCCGTAGTAACTCTGATTGGTTTTATCAACATCTGACTGCACCACAACTAGAAGTCCAGTTGAACCATGATTCCATTTAAGTTGGGTGGTAGAACATCGGAAAAAACTTCGTCGAGCCACAGGCTGACTTTGGGAAGCACCACAAGCAAATATCTGTACACTAGCAGGAACACCCTGCAAAAGTTCATGGAATTTTTTATATATTAGGAACCTAAATAACAATGTGCCAAATAGCAATAATACCAATTCCTCATTATTTGTTAACAAAAACTAAAGCTAGCTAAGCCTTCATGATTAAGCACGGTGTTGAGGAACACAAACCTTGGATTCCGGAACAAATGCAGCTACATGAGAAGCAGGTGAACTAGAAAGCTCAGCAGCAGCAACTCCTGGAACTCTTAACCGATAAATAAATCCTTTAGAAAAATCCCCAGTGTCAAAAAATTGCACCTCATTAGTTGCCAAGCGACATGCGGTAGTTTCATCGGAGCTGAATTGAAGTACAGGCCTAAACAACAAACACAGTGACAGTCAAAACATAAGTCATATGAGAATGTTATGACCTGTTTGCTTAGAGAAAACATTTTCTGTTTTCATTTCCTACTTTTACTTTTTAATTGCAAGTTTTCATTGTTTCTACAAATCTTTGAAAACACGAAGCGAAGTGTAAATAGACAATTTTGCAAAACATAAATGTTGCATCGTGATGAATCCACAGCGACAAATTCTTTTTTCCATAAATCAATAATAATACATACCAATTGGTTTTTGTCAAGTTCTTTTGGGAGTGTTGATAAAGGCGATCACCGGTCTCCGTTTTCCATAGCGTCACGTTCTTATCTTGCGGCCCAGAAGGTTTTTGAAATGTTTGCAAGTAAGTTCCACAAGGTGACAGGACAGAAGCAACAAGATTGGGAACTTCAAAAGACCTAATCTCTTGAGCACTTTTGCAATCATAAATACTAATCACATAGTTTGATTTCACCACCATAAGCCGAGATCCATCATCACTGAATTTTGTATTCAAGCAATTAACTTTATCAAGCTTGACATTAGGCTGACCATTGGGGAATGGAGGTCCTGTCCATAGCGAAAATTCTTCCGGACGCCGAACTAAATGCAAAGCAAAAAAAAAAACAAATAACTAAAAATGACAGTGATAAAAATATAGCAATTGAATCAGAAAGTTTTGAGTATTTAGTGAATACCTAAGATCTCAAGAGGCGGTGAGTGGTTGTTATCTGATGCCATTAGAAGCTGGGGGAGGAAATGCTGTGTTTATAAAAAAGATTATAAATTTATATGTTACATCTAGAAATTTGAATGTGTGGTAATGTAAAATCATAACCTCAACTGAACTAAAAATTGCATTCCCAATGCATGGTTATCATTAAATTAAATCAATTAATAACATATTAGTATTGTTTAAGATAAAAAGTAAGGATTAGAAATAAAGAATAACAAAGGTGCAAGTTATTGAGTTAGTATCATTGAACATGAATCACACCGCATAAAAATACAATTATACAAGTGAATAGAGTGTTTTTGGTATAATAAAATAAAATTGGTTAAGCTATGAAGAATAAAGTGGTTAATGTCAAAATTATAATTATAATGTTTAGGGAAAGAAGAAAAAATGAAAAACAAAACTCACTGTTCTTATTCTTCTCAGTGCAACCCTCAAACTTCTTCAACTCAGCAGATCACAACTCGCTTCGCTTACCATGATACGATATTTTTTTTCTTTTTTTTATTTAAATCCCTAAAATATATTTTATCCAAACACCTATTGCTCCGAAAAACAAATATCGTCATAAATGACTCGACCCGAAAAGCCCAAACGAAGCCCAAAAACATGAGAGGACATTGAGACTCAAAAAATCTTACTTCTACTCCAGAAAATGACAATTTCTATTGTACTGGGAGGTATTATCAAAATTTAAATCAATAATTGAGTTAGTTTATCACTAACATTTATATATTGGCCATTAAAAGTTAACTAAATTACTAGTATAAGTACATTTGTCTATAGATTTTAATTCTCAACTATAATTTAAAGTATTTCTTTAATTACAAATCAAAAGACTTTAAGTGTAAAACTTAAAAAATTTAGCATATTAAATCTATAACTTGATCGCACTGATTGATTAAATAATATCTTTTAACAATTGATTAATTAATTTAATAGTATTAAAACACGTCAATTTGTAAATATATGATAGAAGTCCCTCCATATAATTGAATTTTGTATTCCTCAATTACACTTGTACCCTTCAAAAGTGTACCCTTTTGCTAAAAAATTTGATACGTAAAATTTTTTCCCAAAAATCATGTATACAAATTAACATTAGCAGAAATTTAATTTTCAAAAAATTCGATACACAGCTTTTTAATTTTATTTTATTGGAAATGTAAGTAGGAATGAAAAAATATGTTGACGAGCTGACAAAGTATCACGTTGCACCGAGACACATCTTGGCATCTTTGAAAAATCGAGATAAGGAGAACATGACGAATATCTCTCAAATTTATAAGCAATGAACCACGTACCGAAAGAATTTGAAAGTGTCCAAAACTAATATGCAACATATGTTGACGTTACTTGAAGTTGAAAAATATGTTTGTTAGAGCAAGACCTGTGAAGACTTCAACTTTGTGAATAATATGTTTTGGACACACCTATACTCTATAACTTTTTTGAACATGTTCTATCTTGTATTGATCATGAATAGTACCTACAAAATCAACAAGTACAAGTTACTTTTATTTAAAATTGTTGGTGTAACTTCAATTGGGTTGACATTCAACTTTGCATTTGTTAACATGGGTCGTGAGCGTCAAGAAAATCTTTATTAGACATTGAAAAAATTAAAAGAGTTATTTGTTTCAAATACCTCATTTTTTTAGGTGATTGTGACTTTATTGAAGAAGGGCATGCAAAAACCTAATATATATTATGGAGCAAAATTATTTATTGTTATGAAGAGAATGAGTACGAGCAAATTTTGCAAAGGTTTGAGCAAGTATGTGTCGATAATATTATTTTCTTTGACTATATCAAAGACACACGATTGACTCCTCACATAAAAAGATTTGTTGAAGCATGGACTAATCAAGTATTGCATATAGAAAATACTATGATTAATATGTATGTCATTAAAACGTTGCATTTTATTTTATATTTATACAGATTAAGCATGCATGTTTGATGTATTTTTTATTGAAATATTATTTGTTCTTTTTTATGTTTGAATATTATGGTTGAGTCTATTCATTGGTCATTGAAGAGAATTTTTTGAACATAGTAAATGAGATTTCTGTAAGACGTGAGACAGTATGAATGAGATGTTGAGATTGCAAATCATTAAGATAAAAAGTTCATTTGAGATAAGTAAGGGTCGCAAAGAGTATATACACAACAATTCATTCTATGAGAATTTGACTTAAGTTGTATCAAGGATAGGTTTAGCTCATATTGTTGGTGGATACGAGAGAGTCGGTTATGACAAAGTCGCGTGTCGTTGTATATTTATAAAGTCTCATGGATTACCTTGTGCATGTGAGTTGGTAAGGTACAAGGTGGAAATTGTTCCAATCTCATTAGATGCAGTTCATATACATTAGAAGAAGTTAATCATGAATAGTGGTCCAAAAGAAGAAAAATTAGAAAATGATTCATAGTTGGACATTACATTAGAGATGAATATAAGTTGGAAAACTTGGAGAACAATTAATGTTGTTGGAGGGAGGGCGTTGAACAAGAAATTGCATGAAATAACATATCCATATATAATATCAATGTGTGCACCAACAGATAAGATCAAAACAAATGGCGATGTGAAGAGGAAGAAAGGTAAGAAGCTAGAGGCATTTGACGTATATTGCGACCCTTCATTTTTTGAGCATGTGGATACATTTTACTTTAATAATGCAACTATTCAAGTCTATCAACGAGGACCTACAAAAGTATCCAAACAAATCTATTAACAAGCACGCAAATAAGTCTTACAACAACACATGATGAGTGAAGTTAGAAAGTATATGGACGAATTTCCTTCTATAATTCATTCATATAATGAAGATATAGTTAATTTGTTAAGGCGAATATAAATTATGGATATCATGTTATTGATGATTTACTAGTGGAGAATATTGGAGCATTTTGCATCACTAGTTGTATACAGAGATCAAGTCTAAACCTGATTTATATGTTGCATTATTCGAGAAATATTTACAAGAAGTGATTGATTATTTACTTGTAACCGATTTAGGAAACCAGCACAATGATAAGTGGATGAGCATTCTATATATGATTTACGTGATAACAATAAAATATAATTTCGTTCTTGTGAAAAACTTTTTTTTTATTTTTTTTTTATTGCGGGGTGCACATAATGGAAATCTATCACATGATCATATTATCAGCATTGGTTGTGTTAATGAAAGTCATTGGATTAAGGTTAAATTGAAATCAGAGTTTTTGTTCCCTCTACTTGCATGATATTGGAAGGATCACTATAATAGTAACACTACATCATGAGCTATAGGCTATGCATGACGCCTACAACATTAGGGTTCATTATATTTAAAACATACATCAAGTTGTATGTCTTTGGTAGATGATTGACACTTTTGATTTAGAACATACATTTAAATTTTTATTTCATATCTTAAATGGTATGTCGTTTACTCGAACGAAAATCATTTTAACTTTAACAACCAATAAAGTAGTAAAAATAAATAAGTCTAAAACAATAAAGTAGTAAAAATAAATAAAGTATGAATATTAAGTCAAAATAAATAAATATGAATAGTAAAATAAAACAATCAAAATACAACTACGGTACTAATGATAATGCATTCCTCGATATATGTTTAAGACTCTTTCTAAGTAGACATACATTTCATCTTCAAAATCTAGTCTCTATAAGTCTAAGCTATGTTGACCACCCATTATTTGACACCGTGTATACCATTCAGTAGGACTCATGGCTTTAGGTTCGATGGCAGAAGAACCAACATCAACATCATGACAAGGACTAGGACCAACATCAGCAGCAAGGGCACCAACACCAATATTATGACTAGTACCAGAATCAACATCAACAACACCACTAGGAACGTCAAAACAGGAAGGTGTTGCAACAACATAAGGGATCATTCAAGAATGAGATATCCTATAGTACCATTGTAAGTATCACTCAACACACTCGTGTTGATATATGACTGGATGTAATATAGTAGGGATGGAAAGAACATAGTTCATGAGCCTACTCCATTCATTCTTCTGATTATTTGACTAAAAAATGATGATATGGATGATTTAAAATATGTGACATATGATACGATGATATATAATTATTAACACCCATAAAATTAAAATAAAACGTCATAAAAATGTAAATTACAACTTTTAAAAAAATTCATATTTTTAATTTAATTAATGACATGTGAACAATTAATACGTCTATATGGTTCTATATCATAAAATTGTATATTATGTCATTAAAAATATGAAAAATAGTCATTTTTTAAGTTTGAAAATATGAGTCAGAGACAAAAACTTCATGCTTTTAAAATAGGGGTAAATTATGTAAATTGATAACAATAGAAAGATTAAAATTGCAATTAAGCCAAAGTAATATAAAAACACTTAAAATAGAGATATATATCATTTGATCTGCTTCATAGTATCATCTCAAAGATAAGTCATATGAAACAACAAGAGTGGTTGGTCATCATGTTTATTTATATATTTTGATATATATAAATTGTGAGAATAATAACTTTATCAAATTATTCTTTGAAATATTAATATATTGCACTTGTGATAAATGCAAAATAAGAGAATAATAAAATAGAAGTGATGTATATATTTTTAATTAGAATGCCAATATAACATTTATTAGTTCCTTCTCAATAATATATCTCTATTTATTATCTTAATTCATTTAACAAATCCACTGTTAATGTGAATATTTTACTAAAAAATTTATCATTAAAATAAACACAATTAATAATTTTTAAAAAAAATTATACACAATTTAAATAGGATATTTTATAAATATATATTTTTTTAATTTCTAATCAAATTAACACACTTCAAATAATTATTAATATGTCTTACTTTTGAAATCTAATAGATTATCCCAACTATAGCGACAAGTTGAATGAAGTTTTTTTAAAATTCAGGTCGCATCTCTGGGACCATGTACTGGGCTAATTTTTATATTTTTCTCTTTTTTTTTTTTATAATTAGAAAAATGTTTATTTAATAAAATAAAAATAATTATAATATTTTTAAAAACAAAATATTATTAATAAATTAAAAAAAAAACATTAACTTGAAGAAAAAATAGGATTGAGTAGA
>JBBPBS010001017.1:9393354-9425110 GCA_037974835.1 Cicer judaicum | reverse complement strand
CAAAAACACGTCATTCAATATTTAAAGAACATTAACAAATACAATAAAACATATATAACAACTAAATTAATAATAAATATCAAATTAAATATAATAACTAAATTATAACTATATTTTAATAATAAAAAATAAAAATAAAAATATATTTATTACATCAATATATTGGAATTGTAGATTCACAAATTCAAAATATCAATTTTGTTAACCAAATCAAACACTATTGAATTTAAAATTAATTAATTTGTGTTAGAGTCAAATTTAAATGAATTGAATTAATTGATTTTAATTTTCAGATTCATGTGTTAATTCGCATATAAAACAATGTTTTTTTTTTTTTACTTCTGATAATTTTTTTTTCAATAGTCAATGTATTAATAGGCGATCTCCGTATCGCTTTATTTCCGAAGTGGTAATAGTATAGTATTGTTAATATTGGCAAGCAAGGTATATATGTATCTTTCACTAAATATCTATTTTCACGAATTTGTCACCACGTCCATTTGTTTTATTTGTGATCATGCACCAAAAAATTATTCACACACATAAATATATTCCATCAAAAGCTCATTGTGCCATTAAAAAAGATTTCTCCTCCATGACCATCCACCACCACTCACCCTCCTCCTCTATTCAACATATTGCCAACAATCACTTTTTATCTGTGACCAAATTTAACACTTAAAAGATTTCTCTTACACTTGAATTTTTTCTAAAAAGTATCACAACCCTCCACACTTCCGTAAACAAATCATTATTAAACTAATCTACCTAACTTCATCCTCTTCTTTCCTTGACCAATTGAATATTTTTCCATTAAATAGACTAATTTTTTCTCCTTCTACCACTACTAGTATGTCTTCGTCCATCCGATACTGTTTCTTAAAAGAGTATAACTAAACAAACTAACATTCCTCACACTTATCTTATTTAACTCAATGTATTTTACAAATTTTCTCACTCTCTCAAAAAAATTGTTCCAATTCAAAAAATCGTATATAACGAAACTTTAAAGAAAGGAAAAAATAAAGTAGTGAAAACTTTTTAAATTTTTAATTTTTTTTTTTGAAAGGTAAGACATTTTTCAGTAGACAACCTATTTGTTTTAACTCAAGATTTAAATGCTTGATTAGAAATTATAGTAGAAAATGATAAATAAAACGATTATAATTAACGCAACTTTTTTTGTCTACCATTTTTGACCTCTTTAAGGGGAAAAAGTACTAACATTAGAAACTTGGTCCACCTTAGAGAAGGACTATGTCACGTTATAATAACAGGATTTAATATTTCATTAAAAAGAAAAAATAACTGGATTTAATAGGTCTTTTTTGGGTGAAAACAGGATTTAATAAGTGAATACAAAATGTGAATGTCACAGATATTTGTCTTATCTAGGAAATATAGGATTCCTTACACAGACAAAATGATAATTTCCCAAACAATTTTTGTTAATTAGTGGAATAATAACCCTTTTCATAATCAGACATAATTTATTTTTAAAATCAAACCAGACTTGTTGGTTTGAAGAAAAAAATAGTGTCAGACTGTCCGTCAAAACATTTTTTTTATATAATATATTTATTTTAATGTGTTAATAAGAATACGTGAGATTTTTAAAATAAATTAATATTATGAAAAACAATGAAATGCTAATTAGATATAGTTTATTTTTAAAATAATAAAAATTAATGGTGATATAATTTGTATATAATAATTGTGAATACACTAATATTTAATAAATTAATTTAGTAAAAATATTATAATTTTTTTAATATAACTTAATCATAGTATTGGTATCTCTATTTTGATAAATTAATGGAATTACTCATTGTATTTTAAAAGTCGATAATTTTTGTTTGTTTTTAAAAAATTTGAATTAAAAAAGTAACGATCTAATATATTTTAAGTGATGTAACATATAATTTTATGATATAAAATAATCTATATACTTTAATTATTCGTATGTCATTAATTAAATTATAAAAAAATAATAATTAAATTTCAAAATTAAGTTTTTAGATAATTTTATTGTAATTGTATGTGTCAATCATTATAGAAACTCGTATTACACATCACATTATTCAAAACATATCACAACATTAGTTTTTAGTTGAAAAATTAGAATAAATAATAAAAATGTCATACTTTAAAATAAAAAAACTAATTTTATAAATTAATAAAAATAAATAAATTAAAATTACACTTAAACTTTTTAATATATGTGAAATTAGAAAACTTATACACAAAAGTGGAAGTATATGCAAAACCTTAAATGCAATTGTTAAATAAATAAGCATAAATTATGCATTAAAAAAAAAACTTTTAAACTTTAGTTGAAATTGTAAGTTTCAACAAATTTTTAATCGACTTTTTATATGTTTGATTTCTTAACAAATGTTTTTATTATCCTTTGACATGAGCATATCTTGTAGAGATTTCACCGAAAGAAGTCCAATAAAAATTTATAGTATTTAATTTCCTTTTAATACTTTTGACCACATAAAAGTATAAAAATGAATGACTGAGAATCAATTACACAAAATTTTCACTGCAGGGGATCCATATCCATTCCCCCTTTGGCATATACAAATTACCAATTTTATCAAAGTTCGTCTTATTTAGAGCATTGTTTATATATTAAAATAAAAAGATTAAGAAAAAAAACCAAAAATTGAAAAAGAAAATCCATGCATCTTGGTTGGATATTAGCTGTCAAGTATATTTATGACAGTATACAATTAAAAATTTCTTACGTAAGGAATTATTGTTGTTATACTATTAATTTATTTTAAGACCAAAAAAATATTAATTTATTTTAGCTTTATAAAATCACAATTTGACATTAACCTGCTCCCCCTTCTTCTTCTTCTTAAATCTGTTTCTTTCTCTTCTTCCTCCATTGATGAACTTTCACTACTTTTCCTTTCATTAGAAGTGGTGTTTGTAACTTTGATAAAGTTTTTGAATTTTCATGCAAAAGTCTTAGGAATTAAATTGTGAACAAAGACACTGTTTGAAGTCACAAACTTTCATGCTTCTAGAAGATACCCACCAAAACAAAAACATTAATTTGCAGTCATCACTTTCTTAACATCACAAAAAGGCTTTGGTTTCAACCCTTTTTCTGGTTTTTTGCTTCAAAGTCATAGATGATAGCTAGCTCCTTCTGCAATGCTGATTCTATGTTTTCAGTAAGTTCTTAACTTTTTTCTTTTATTTCCCTTAAATGTTCTATCTTTTTTTTTCTTTCTATTTTTCTTGAAGACTATTATTTTTGTAAATGGTCTGTTATTTGTTCAATAGTGTTGAAAAAAAATTTCAAGTTTTTTTTTTCTGTTCAAAATTGTTGTGGTTTTAAATTGAAATCCTCAGCTTTATCTCTATACTGTATATTATATTATATGATCAAAATTGTTCTTCTTCTAAGTACACATGTAATAAACGAGTGGTTATGAGGTTATTGGGTTTATTTTAATGATTTTTCAAAATTCAAACCCAAAACCAAAACTAAAGTCTTTGATTCTCTTTTAATTAGTCTTTGTCTTCTTCTGTTAACTTATTAATTATTCTTATGTTCTTATGTATATTGTCAATTAAGATATCCTTTATCATTAAACGGAAGTGGTTGGGAAGATTTTGTACTCAAGTTAGATTCATTCATGCAAGGTGTATGTGTGAATGTGTGAATTTATTTGTATATGTGTTTGTGTGCATGTCTTTGTCAAAGACTAAAAAAACAAACGGTGGGCCCACCTGAGTTTTTTGAGGTTCTTGACAACATCAAAGAATTAATAATTGATAATTAAATAATAATTTTGATATGGTAGATAAAATCACAATCTAGAGAGGATTCTCGTACTTGCATGTTTGGATTATTGTTAAAAAACTCTCATTGATTATAAGCCGTTGATCATTGTCAGTGACAGTGATGACCCTTGGCCTGATTGAAGGAGGAGCCTATGTGGTTTGAAAATGCAATGCATGGCTGATTTGTTTTCCTTAGCATCAAACTATGGGGCCACTTTTGATTTGGTTATAATTTATTAATTAATAGGATTTAATTCGCTTACAGTGTTAGTGTAACGATTTTTTATAAAGTCAATCAATTATAATCGTTAAATCACTAAATATGTTGACTTTAATCATAGTTGATCTGAAGTCGTGCATGTGCATATGGTTGTTTGTGATTTGTTGATAATGTAAAACTTTTTACAATGGCAACATATCACAATTAAACTCCAATTAATATTATACCAATCAGTCTTACGAGTTATGCCGTTCTATGAATCGCGAGTTTCATGCGGCTCCACTTACGTCAGGACTCAAGACCTGTAGAACAAATTAAGGCTTTGATCCCAAGGTCCCTCAATCATGTGGTCAAAGAGTTCGACCTCAGGTCAGTGTGTATGAAAGAGGAAACAATGGAAAAATGAATCTCATTAGCTTGAGAGACTAGTCTCTGGCTTCTGGCTGGAGATATCAACAATTCATCATTTGATATTTTTAGTGATAATATGTTATAGTTCATACATACTTTTTCGATTCGATTCGGGGGTGGGGGGGGGCAGGGGTTGTTAGAGATGGGTTTTCTTAATAAAAGCAGGCAGATTGATTCAAAGGATTGTCAGGATACTCAATATATATGTATATATATATATATCCCCACATAAGGCCACTCATAATTAGTCTTTAAGAAGAATGACATAATGAAAATCAAGCTGAAGGACTGAATAATGGCCAAGAACAAAATTCAAAGACTGTAATAGTAACTACTTTGAACCAATCTAACCAACTCTCATTGGCCCTACTTGCTTTTAATGCTTCCTCAATTTGTAGCAGATGATGTCTCCAAAGTTCTATTGAACAAATTTCTTGCAGTACTTTGCTCTAGTGGTTACTTGGTAATGTAATACTCTTATGTGTATTGAATGTGCACAATGATTATGTGTGACTACAAATAGTACTTTCTACTATGACAAGAGAAAATGTTGATGGTTTGATGGCTTCTTTTATTATTCGAGCTAGTTTTGTTTTTCGCTTTCATTATTTTTGCATCATTCATGCTACTACTATATATTCTAAAACACAATTTTTCTTTTTGTTGTTGCTACCAGAGAGAAGAGGGGATAGATGTTAGAAAGATGATGGGACATAAAAGGAGCCCTTGCTCTGTTGATCAAAGCAGTTATAATTCTATTGCATCTAAAAAGCAAAAGCCTGATTTAGAGATCACCACTAAGGTTTCTTTCGTTTTTTTCCCTCCTTTATTAATTTTTTGTTGTTTAATAATAGATAGAACTATTTACTTTTTTCTGTATGCACTGAAAGGTATTTTTTTTTACTGTATCCATGCTTAGACTTGAGAAATATGCATCGGTGCCTCTTCTCTACGGAAATATTGAGGGGCTAAATTGATATGAACTTTCCTTGATTGAAGGACTAATTTGACATCATTTTGTATAATTACGGGAATAAGTTGATGTCAAATTTTGTTTCTGAGGATTAAATTAATGCCACTTCACATTTTTGAAGGACTAAACCAATGTAACTTATCCTTGATGGACCAAATAAAGAATCATTATAACTTCATGCTCTAAAGTCCTTGCTTTATTTTCTCTTAATTAAAGGCAGTAGCTAATATTCAACCAACCCGTCGCGTGGAACTCTCCGTGATGCTCAAAGTTGTGATATCAATTATTATCTTCATTGAAATAAAACTTTTCCTTTTGTATTTTCCCTCCACTTTTGTATGACATTTCTAATGTTTATGCCAATAGGATAGGAAGGAAAAGCTCGGTGAACGAATTGTTGCCCTTCAACAGCTTGTTTCACCATATGGGAAGGTATACAACAACTGAGTCTAAAGCTCCATTGATGACTTTATGTATAAGACCTGTTATAGATGCTATGTTTATTTGACTTGAATAGCAAAATAATAATAGTAATTAAGAAGCACTTATTTAAGTTTCAAAATAGATTAACTGTTTTTGTTTACCAATGAAATTAGTATTTGTTTCATGTTTATGTGAGCCTAAAGACTCTTTAATTCTAACTGCAGACAGATACATCTTCTGTTTTAAAGGAGGCGATGGAATACATAGGGTTCCTTCATAAACAAGTTAAGGTTTGGCCATTCATGCTACATTGTGCTGATTTATCCTTACAAATATCATAGTAATTACCACAAGCATGTCTATCTTCTTTGGACCTAAATTAAGTCCTGATGAAACATACAGTGATGACTTTGTTTCATGCTGCTTCATATACTTAGGGTGTGTTTGGATTGATAGAAAGTGGTGGAATGGTATAAAATCAGATTCCATTGTTTGGTCTTATAAGAAGTGAATGGAATGGAATGAAATGAAGTAGGATGGAACTCATTCCATTCAATACCACCGTTTCCTTTAATTTTTCATTCCCCCAATTTGTAACAAAAATAGACACAGTGAATGTTTATCGCTATTGCCAATTTGCCATGAAACACTATCAACTTAATTGATGTAGCTAAACTGAGTAGATAATTCAACATATTAATGTTTTGAAAGTAAAGGGTAAAAATGGAACGAAAAAGTTATAATTCATTCTGTTCCGTCACCTATCCAAACAATGGAGTGGGAAATTAATCTCGTTCCATCATAAAGTATCCAAACAATGAAGTGGGAAATCTGTTCCATTCCGTTCCATTTTATTATGTTCCATTCCATTCCGTTCTATTAGCTTTAAATTGTCCAAACAGAGCCTTAGATACATGCACTCATATAAAAAGACTAAACACAATTTGACTTTTATCTTATGCAAAAGTTTTCTGTGTTTTAACAGCTGCTTAGTGCTCCTTACCTCGAAACTTCACCAGCAACTGAGATGCAGGTAAGCATAACATGAATACTACTACTATAAAACGGGAATAGGATTTGTGTTATGGATTAGGCCAAAGTTTTTTTTGTTGCTTTTTTAACATGACATTTAAGAAATATTAATTACACCAATGAGAATCATGGGACATGAGTTTTGTCAACTTTGTCTTAAAACTGTTTTCATATATGCGAGAAAAATAAGACCACAATTAGATACATGAATTTCCCCCCTTAATTTTCACATAATATGTCAGATGGAATTTATACTACGCAATGAGTAAAAAATTTATATATACATTCAGTGTATGCATGTATTTTAGAAAATAGTATTACTACATGACACTAGTGGTATTCCTACTGTTAAATTGGATTGTAATAGAATTGTTACATTTTTCAGGGTACTGAGTCATGCAGCCTGAGAAGTAGAGGGTTATGTCTTGTTCCTGTCTCATTTACTATTGGAGTTGCTGAGGGAAATGGTGCAGATATCTGGGCACCAATCAAGACCACTTCACCTAAATACGAGAAAGATGTTTCACAATTTCAGTGATTAATTAATTTTGTCAGCTTAGCAGCCTTAAGGTTGCTAAACTAGTCTTATAGCATTAAAATTTATGATCATCATTATTATCTATAGATGGAATCATAGTAACTAAAATAGTCATAAACTTTTAAGAACTCTCTATGAGGCTATCACAAGAAGCTATCCCCAGCCTTAATAATTTTAAACCGGTGATGGGGAATATCATGCTTTCAAGTACGCTATATGGATTCAATTCTATGTGCTGATTATCAACTGTATATTTAAAAATTCCTAGTTTTATAATGATTCCATTCGATGTACTCATTTTCTTAAGGAAAGTCAGTTTCTTCAACTTTTTCATCTCAAGGTATTTATCCGACATTTATCCATGCGGTGTCTCTTACTAACGTACCCTTCGGATCTATATATAAGAAAATTTATTTGTTGTTTTTACATCTTAATTGTAAGAAAAATTCTCAGTTTTAAGATATATTAATTGTTAAATTTAACTATTCTTCATGTAAGTGGATGTAAAATGTCTAATGTCAGAATTGTTTTAGGAATAACCTTTTAAAAATGAATTGTCACGGTCTTGATGTTTTTTTCCTTCTTATGTATAGGACTAGTAGTAGTAACTATTAAATGAACATTACTTTAATAAATTGATATCCGGCAAAGGCTAATCTGGATAGGTGGTACAATGCACCACAAATTTTGATCATTGGATCAATTGAGCTCAAAGATGTTGCAATAGACATTATGTAGTTGATCCTTTCTTTTTGGTAGAGTTCCAACTTCCTCCCTCACAACCTTTCCTCATGTCTTCAATCATTTTCCTCTCTAATTTCTAACCCGTAGGAGTCCCTATCGAATTTTCGTAAATGCCTGAATCCTTTCTCAATTCATGTGGGTTAGGAATTATATCTCAGTGAAAAATGGATTGGAACTCATTAATAACCACAAAATTTCCTTTGGTTCAGTTTTGAAGTGCTAAATTTATTGGGTTGGAAACGGGTTTGTGAAATCTTGTTGGGCTTATGCTCTATAGACTTCAGTCCGTGTTGTATACTAAAAATCTGGAATAGTGTTTTAAGTTGGAATTTTTCATCATCATCCATATTCCTCAGCCTACCACCCCATTCCTCCACCTTTTGCAACACAACTGAACCGAAGCATCTATTTTCTTGAGATTTCAAGGTTCAGATCAGAAATAAAAATGAAAACCGAACGAACCTCATATATAGTGGACAAACGGTTTCTCCTTTGTGATGGAACGACATCGGTGAAGGTGAAGGCAGTGGATGGAAGATAATGTAATAAAATACATTAGATACACACTATTCCTGATAAATATTGAAACAAGCTTGTCACAAAAGAAACATTATATGGTTTCAGTTAATACAATTATATCACAAAAGTAAACTGTCGTACGGTAATAAATTATCACAAAAACTGAGAATAATCTGAAATTAACCAAACTATCATTACTTTCCATTATTCTGTCACTAGTAAGCAGTGACCAGGGCGAGTTTAAATGGTTTGTCAAAGTTACAGTATATACTCTTCCCAATTTTTTTGAGCTAAACGACAACAAGAGTGCATGGAGAGATAGTATAGAAGCTGGCCAATATGCTTCCGAAGGTTTCACCTTACCTTCTCTCCAAGATACTGCAGTATATGCTCACGTTTCCAATTGTCAATTCTGCAACAGACAAACAAAATAAAAAAGCTTGATAAAAAACAAGTTTAAACTTGGTTTTTTTTATACAAAATATTAGTACACAAAGAAAACTAAGTTTTCACAAGTCACAAACAATTGCTTTTCTGTAAAAAGAGAATGCAGCTACATAATAGAATTTAAATCAATTCAAGAATGATTTTCCAGGCTGTTGTGGCTATTCTTGTTCATACTTTCGCTGCATTAGAGTTCATGCAACCATAAATAAAATCAAAATTGTTTTTACTTTTGGTTAAATAATTCAAATAGCTGTTTACAAGATTTGTTATTTCAATGTAAAAATCATTTTCATCATAAATACATTATACAAAATTCCATAAGCATGGTGTTACTGACCAATTCCATAATGAGTGTTGTTTTACCAATTACCAACTCCTAGAAAACCTTGTAACTAAATGGGCCAATGGGGCAAATGAAATCATCACATTGATCATAACAATTCTATTTCAATTTTATCATAATTGTCAAAATCTATTTCTATTTTATTATTAAAAATATCCCTCAAGTATAGGGATTCAGTTGTATAGGAGTACTAGTAGAGATTTAGTTATATATGAGTATATATATGTATATATATATATATATGATGTATTGTCAATCTATTTTCAATTCAATAAAATATATTTCTACTCTAATTCTTGAGATGGCATCAAAGCTCTCGGTCTTTGGGAATGGAGAACACCTATTCACTAGCTTGAGAGGGTGTGTCAAAATTTGTTTGTGTCTTATTATTAAAAATATCCCTCAAGTATAGAGATTCGATTTACAGAAGTACTAATAGGGATTTGACTGTATAGTAATCTAGTATATAGTTTTACCCTAATTCTTGAGAATAATTATGTCATTTTATTGTACCATTCACATCAGCTTTCGATGGCAAATAAAGTTAACACATTTGAAAAGTCATAGCATTCCAATAGATGCCTAAAGATCAATTTAAAACCAAGCCATCTAATAGATCCAAGAACAGGACACAAGCGAGTATTTATTTGTGAGTAATCAAGAAATCGCACCTGATTGTTTCCTTATGTTGCCCCGCATTATCCAACATAATTAACTTTGGTGGAGAATTAAAAACATATTGAACTTGAACCGATGGAAACCGGTCTTTTTCCTCTTCAATAAAGCCAACAACTTCAGGATAGAAGACAAGTTTCCTCATGCAAACTTCCAATAACGCTCCAGAGTATGTAACCTACAATTAAATAATTATAAATATTCTTCCAGGGGGTGAAGGTAATATATGATGGAATGGTGAAATGACACAAAAATAGAGACAGTAATCGCATAGACACTCTAGCAATGGATCCTGATATTTCGTTACTTCAAAACTATGATATTGAGCAAGCTAGTCAAACATTGAGATACTGTTGCTTAGACTTTAGGGGACATTTCAATGTTTCTGTCTTAAATAAAAATACCCAGTTGATATGTTTTAAATTTTATACTTGCGAAAATTCTACCTTATGGACATTATGTGGTCTTCATCACTTCCTCTTTGAAAACCAGAAACAAGGCGAAAGTTATGCATTGTTACTCATTGTAATTATTAGTTACAAATAAAATGAACATGAAAACAAAATAAACCAAACACCACCTTAGTTTTCATTATCACTTAAATTTCAAATCATTCACTAATGGGTAAGATTGATATTAGGCTAGTCTAAACTCTAAACTAGACTTTGCTTTAAATAAGGCTACGCTTGTTTTGCAAAACAATGGCCTAGGCCTAAGCCTAAGCCTAAGCAAGTATCAAAACTAGAATTCCTAAAAAGCTAGCCAAAATGGATCGTACCTTGGTAGTGGCATCATTGGAATCTTCCGTGCAACACTTGAAACAATCAGATACCAACTCTGCAACCGAATTTTGAACTTGGTAAATTCCTCACTCAAACTATTGAAACAAGCAAACAAAATGTGTACATAGCTATGACATTAAGATTTGGAATCTCACATTCAATCACTTAATAGTGCTAGGCAACGAAACTAAACCCTAATGTATATGCAATCCTTTTCGTGGTTCAGTGAACGAAAAAAATCCATAAATTAGAACGAAGTAAAATTGATTTTGAATCAAAATTGAACGTATAATTCTGTGTGTGTGTGTGTGAGAGAGAGAGAGAGAGATCTGAAATGGATTTAACCTTTGTCTTTGACATACTCGGATAAAGTATTGCAGTCAGAGCACAAAGCGAGTCCGGTGAAACCGAGATTCTCGCATTCTCTTGAGCTGAGTTGATCCGATGAAACACCGGAAGAAAGAGCCAACATCACAACCACAGCCACGGAAACGCCATAACTATACTCATACATACCCATCGAGCTTTTTTTCATCTATCTCAAGTCTCAACAACACCTGAACCAGCCACAGTAGTGAAGTTTATTCGGATTCAATGAAAAATTAAATTTGATATCCTTAAAAAAACTCAATTTTCCTCCTATCATATATTAAATAAAAATTTAATTGTATTTTTAGTCGATTTATTTGTATTAATTCATGAAATTAGCTTTTTTATTTTAAATTTAATTATAATTTTGATCATTTTATTTTAACTAAATCGCGAAAGTAGTCATCTTATTTTATTTTTCTCCAGTTTTAGTTCTTCAAATAAATTTTGATTCAAGATTTGATGAAATTTTTATCTTTTGTGTGTTTATTTAAGTCATTATCATGGCTCAAAATATCGTGATGCGCATTTGAAATTTATAGTCATAAATAGTGTAGTGCAATTTTAAAAAATAACACTTCATCAAATTTTGGATCAAAATTCTATTTGAGGATTAAAGTTGAAGAGAAATAAAATTAAGTGATTACTTTCGTGATTCAACTAAAATAGGAGAATCAAAATTGCAATTAAGTCTTTATTTTAAAAGTCGATATTTTAATCTCACTTGAATTTTTTAACTAAAAAATAATAATATAAAATGTTTTAAATAACGTAACATATGATCCGATGACGTAGAGTGATTAACATCTATGAAATTGAAATAAAACGCTGTTAAAATTAAAATTTTAAATTTTTTTTCACATTTTTAATTTAATTAATAACGTATAAATAATTAATACACATAGATGATTCTATATTTTATAATTGTATGTCACATTATTTAAAATATATTAAATTATTATTTTTTTAGTTCAAATACTTGATAGTGAGACCAAAACTACCGACTTTTAAAATAAAAAATTAATTTCATAAATTAATATAAATATAGAGACTAAAATTATAATTAAACCAAAAATAAAAGTTGAAAAAAATTGCAACTAAATTTTTTGGTTTCAAAATTTATATTATACAAAAAATTTAAAAAATACATTTTTGATAACTATTTTTAATTGAAAAATTTTAAATAGAAAATAACTATCAAAAAAATTAATTTTTCAATTTATGAATTTAAAAAAAATTACTTTTTTTAAAAAATTTAGAAGGAGCTATTTAAAAAGTTAAAGGATAAAAATCATAAATACAAAAATATAAAATTCAATTCAATTTTCTGAAGCTGTTAAATGGGCCGCATAGATATAGCCTTAATAATAGAAGTTTAATAAAAAAAAAATTAAAGAGCCTTGTAGTTATTCAGAATTGAATTAGTTTAACGCTGTCGACTTTAGCTTTTAATTTGGGGATAACATAATGTTATACACCAATATATGTTCATCCCAGGGGATTTTCTTTTTAACTCTTAACCATGTAGTTAAGATATTGATTATGAATTCATGCATATAAATTCTTCGACAAAACAAAAATGTCAATGACATAACCTAATAGAGTAATGGTTGATGAGTATAGGTTATAGTAGATGAACTTATATTAAAATTTAAAAGTAATATGATGACCTGTCTGGAGCGACAAATCATATAATAAGAATAAAACATATGACAATATAAAGAAATTTTCATTTTCACATAAACCTTTCAAGAGTAATGATGGAAACACTATGACAAGCAAGTTATTGACAAATGTGCATCAAAATATACATGCAATTTGGGAGCTGCGTGTTACAAGAATAAATAACAAGAAAAGGAAAGTTACAATATTGCACAGACCAACAAAATTCTAATCTGACGTTGCCCAGAAATATTAACTTTCCAGATTCGCTGCAGAGGTAGAAGAGGCGTTATCATTCTCATCTTCAGAAGTATGTGACTTTATATATGAACGAGCAACATCTAACATCACATCAACTTCTTTCTTGTACTACATTGGCAAACAATTTTTTTTTAATTATTTAAAGCTGATATAACAAGCCGACAAGTTACAATGCAATAAACGATTCAAGATCTACCAACCTCATTGACTGCCCCTGACTTAATTTTGGATTGCATCACACACCATTTCTTGAAATGTGCACCTGCAGAAACAATTTACCAATTCGATCATGCTTAAACCTAAATAAAAACACAATGAAGTGGAAGAAGCAATTTAACCCAGCTATCATTTTTACTTCAAATTTTTCCTAATGATGTTCATTTTGGGCCCTCAAGTCCTGGAATTCTAGGCTGTTCCTGATTTAGTAGTTTAACACGATAATAATAGAGAATAGGCTATGGGTAGAATATTGAGGAGAAAGGATGCTCTGGTACTACTTGGATGGTTCTAGTAGGAGAGATACAATTGTTTTTTCTATCATTTAAAGCCTGTGTGTATCTTTCTCAGAAATGATCTGGATGCAACTGGCGTGATGACTATTAATTTGAAAGCTTTGCAAAATGGACTCCACTCCTAGGAATGGTAAACTATATCCCAAGATATTCTCAAGTGTGGAAAGAAAACTATGCCATTCTTTATTCGTGGTTTATGTTCCAGAATTGAAGTTTCCAAACAATTGTTGAACACGATAACAGGATAAATAACAAAATAACATGGCACCAATCCTGTTTAATGCATAAACCAAGATCTGTGATTGTCTGGTAAACACAATATTCAATTCATTTCAATCCAGAGGCTGGTCAGATGGTAAACTATATCCCAAGATATTCTCAAGTGTGGAAAGAAAACTATGCCATTCTTTATTCGTGGTTTATGTTCCAGAATTGAAGTTTCCAAACAATTGTTGAACACGATAACAGGATAAATAACAAAATAACATGGCACCAATCCTGTTTAATGCATAAACCAAGATCTGTGATTGTCTGGTAAACACAATATTCAATTCATTTCAATCCAGAGGCTGGTCAGATGGTTAAAACCTATCCATCACATCACATCATACATGTTGAGTTTGAGTATGTGGTATAACCAAATAATCAGAAACCAGGATAAAATAATGGGTGAGCAAAAAGAGAAAGTATGCACAAGTGCTTTATTTCTACAAGACAACTGAATAATGTCTTATCATAATCAGACTTATTTGTAGCTGAACATTAATAGAGGACTGCATCATAAATGACAGACTAAGGTGAGTTCAAAGTAAAAGCAGGACAATCAGGAATCAAAACTTACCCACTCTAATGTCCAGAGTACATGAACTTTCACTGGTTGTCTCCATACTCCATTTACAGTGCACCTGTTAGAACAAGAACATAATGTCACATATCATAAAATATAAATATTAGAACAAGTTCGTAAGAAGACAAACAAAGCACTGGTAAATGAGTAATTATTTGGATGGTTTCCATTTTTTTCCGCTCAGGTGCAAATTGTAATCCCGCCAATATATCAGAGGTATAACCACTCGGATCTCTAGTTTTCTAGAACAGCTAGTAGTACCCAACTACTCTTCTCCCTTTCGATAGGAAATTCACAAATGAACATCTAGAAAAAAAAGGTAATGGTAATGAGTTTGTCTACAATCTACACTATCTAAAATGCAAACTATCCTTTCCATTAAGTTAGGTATAGTAGTAGCTTGGCAGGATTGTGCCCCTTAGCAAAAGCTGGAATACAGATGGTTTGGTGGGTAAGTTGTTGGTAGATTGCAGCTTCATACTCATTCTAAACTAGCTGCAATGGCAAAGTGCTGTCATAGCCATAGGGCGAGAACATGCATATATGCAGAACTTCACAGTCATATTTAAAAGTTAAAAATCTAAGTTGAATACGGGTCATATAGAATAAATCAAATAATGATTTGAGAAGTAGAATTGTTAACACTTTATCTTGCTTCAATGGCTAAACCATTCAAATTATTATGGTTTAAATTGACATAGGTAGTAGCCTATAGTTTACACACAAGCAATGAAATTCATCAGTGACTGTAGACTATATGTAAACCCTTTTACTGACCAGTAATCATATATAAGCTGAATGTTCCAAATCAGATATCACGAACAAAAATATATTAAGAACAGTAGCAATGACAGCTAAAAATCGTTATGAGAAATCCCAGGTATTTCATACCTCAAAATATGACCCAAATGGAACATCGTGTGCCTGTTGCACAGTCTCAAACACCTAAAACAAGTCACAAACCATCCCGTCAAATAGTTTGAAGTTTGAACTTAGGGAGAATATAATAAAATCATTATTATCGTTATTCTTCTTGATATGTAAATACAAGCAATAGTCTAACCAAGTTTTTCTTGTCTGATGATAGCACAACATGCTGCCACTCTGTCATGGCTGTGTCTGGGGGGCACATAGGGCTATTACACAGGGATCTGAAGGTTATCTCTCGGACTTGACCATCATATTCTTCTGCTGAATGCCACTGTCCCATCTGAAAAAACATAAAGCAAATCCACAAGACAACAGCTTAAAAACAGGATGCCATTTGGTTATCCGAATTTGTATCACGCATAATGTTATGAACTAACTCTTCTAAGACGCATAATGTTGGTGAAGACACGCATAATGTTTGAGTATGTCGACAATGCACAAGCCCACCTACCTTATGTTTGAATTCAACTTATTATTCGAGGAATGTCGGACAAGGATCAAACTCTAGATCATGTGGTCTTTGACACATGTGAATGATTAATATAACATTATATAATCCATGGCATGAACATTCTTAATATAGCCACGACAAATTCTGAAACATTAATTTTCCACAATTAGTTTAAAGTTAAACATCCTAGCACTTATACCTTAACATCATCAGAATGTTGCATGAAAAAATAAAACTAATTTTGGCTTTAAACTGAGATAATTTTAAATGTATATATATATTTCTGATAGTATCTTTTAAAATATTTGTTATGCAAAATATTTAAGAGTTTAATTGTCATGCAAGGTCAACGGAAAAAGTTTTACACTGTCACCACATCACAATCATTCATAGATATGACTTTAGAGGTAATTATGGTAAAGCTACACATCTCTAATGATCTAACGGTTGTGATTGACTGACAATATATGAATTAAATCCAAATTTGAAATTAGTATAAATAAAACATATGTATGTTCTACAAGATTAATAATCATAAATAAAAGATGAGTAAAAGTAATCCATGCTTAATCTCATCAACGTATTCATTTGGCTCATAACATTTCTGATTAAATAAAAAAATTATAAATTTAACTTTAGACCACTTCAAAATGTTTTTAAGTAACCTGGTTTTCTAGGTTGTCTAAACTCTAAATCGATAACTTGAATGATTCACCAATGTTTTGGTCAAACAATGCAATTCGATCCTCCTTTTCCATGGCAACATATTCAGTAGCTAAATATATCTAAGTTGTCAATCCCGGCAAGATCACACGGTCTCGGAATCCTGGTGCAGTGGACAGACTTAGTATGGCACCACCGGCCATGGAAATGCCTTTGACGGGTGCTGCGCTTGCGGCCACGAATCGCACACTACTGTCACGGCCTGACACGCGTTACACAGCGTTCATGTGTTTTCTGGAAAACACAGTTAATTTTTTATTTATTCATTAAGGGTATTTGGGTCCTTTTGACCCCCCATCCACTTAACCTAATTATTATTATTATTATAAAATCACTTAACCCTTTTAACGGTCATCACCTATTCAGTTTCTCTGTTTCACTTCACACACGTTCGTTTTCTTCTTTCTCTCTTTCACACTAGTTCGCTTTTCTTCTTCGTTCTTACAAGTCTTCTTTGTTTTTCTTTAATTTTGTGTATTCTGCTATTTTGAGTATTTTTGTTTTGTACTTTATGTTTAGTGTATATATTGCTTTTTTGCCTTCGCAATAGCGGTCATCCCACTACCCGCAATCCTAATTTTAAAATTGTTTGCATATGATATCTAATTATTTATAATGTTCAAATTTTGTATATGTTGCCCCATACACACACACACACACACACACACACATATATAGGTTAATGGCAATCTATACAAAATAACACCACTATTTGACAAAACCACAATTAGCTCATATGCAAACACCTACCACAAGAATAGTGTATCTTGTCTTATGTGCATCACAAGGATTAAATTAAAACAATTTTAAAATGAAGATATATCTTAATTTGAACAATCTTGCACTGCTTTCAAGAACAGTGTAACTTAAAAGTTCATCAATTAAAGAAAAAAACAAGCTAGGTTGCATGGCAGTCAATAGCCGTCACAAAACATATAACAATGACTAAGTTTTTTATTATTTCACATTTGATTTCCATTCTATCTATTTGAGAAATGGACAACATTTAACAAGTATCACAATAACAATTGAAGATAACTTACCACAACATTAGTATCCTTTCGTACTGATCGATACTTGCTAGTAAATTTTGAATCATCCTTTAACAATAAGTTAAAAAACTGCTCAGCTGTGCAGGGGAAAATATCCTGGAAAAAGATCGCTAGTTATATACCAAATAATTAGATGGTAGTTGAACTCGTGAAGACAGAGGAGAAAATGATGCATACATTGTATACACCAACTAAAGCCTCTTCTTTTATAAAAGTTTGAAGTTTTCCAGCTTTTGGCAAGCTGGCTTCAGGAACCTTATCCATTATGTTACTTCTTCTGACAGAACTGCTATGTGCACGCAATTCTGATTCTGCATTTTCCTGAATAACAAAACATTGAATCACATGTTATGGTTTTCAACTTTTACAGAAACTTTTGGATAAAAAATTCATTAAGAAAATCAATAAAATGAAAGAAAGATAATCAGGTCAAAAAATAGTTTATAATTAAGTCAAAAAATAGTTTATCTTTTTCAAAAAAAATTGTCTGCTGTTGTCTTTTATAATCTCAGTGCTTATTTTTGGTTAATAAGTGCAACCAATTCCCTTTTTCAACAACCAAATATTTTCTCAGTAGGCAGAATCGGCTTCATGGGTCAACTGATGCTATAAAGTCCTTCCATGTGTTAGGTCAATAGATGGACCATTTACGTTTAAATCTCTCTTAATTATCTGATATGCAGCTTTAATTGTCTCCCTCTACTTCTAACTAGTAACTATTGGGCTTTCATCCATCTGAAATACTCGCTGGTGGTTCTACAAATCTTCTCCATACATACCTAAACCGCTTAATAATCATCTTCTCTAGAATGGAAGATACCCCAATTTTCTCTTAATGATTGTATTTCTAATCCTATCATATCATGTACAACCATTCCTCCATCGCAACATTCTTATCTTTGAGACACCACGAGCATTTTAGTTTAAACAACGTATTAAGATCATGGGAGCATAAGATTAATCAGTTTCATATAGTGTGCTCCCAAAAGTACACGAGTAAAGGTATTATGGCGAGTTTTAAATCTCTTGTGGATTCTATAATAACAAGCATTTTGTTCAAAATGAAGATCATATTTTTGTAATACATATGAAGAAGATCGATTGATTAAGCAAGAGTTTTAACCTTCTTCTCAGTTTCCAACATTTCACGGAAGTTCTTTGCTGCACGTTGTAGATTTCTAAATGCATGATTCCTGTTCCAAAATGATGCAAACTTATATCTGACTCTACCTGAAATGTAGAAGAAAAATAAAGAACTAACCAAAGCATCTGACAACGACCTTCATTTGTCCCAAAAAATGGTGCCCACTTTCATTTGCTGAATAAAACCAGTCATATATTTTGTAAAAGAAAGGTTATTGGAATTAAGGAGGAAGAACATCAACAACATGGCAGTGTGATTCTTTTATTTATGTTTTGATATAAAAAAGGAAAACGCAAAAGTTAGTCAACAATAAAGGAAAACCCGCACGGGCCAAATGTAATTGTCATACATCTGTTACCACACCCAAAAAAAGGAGCCAAGTCCATGCAAATTTTAGGGTTTAATTTGATTGATTTTATTTATCAAAGAATTTGAACAAGCATTGGACTATTAAGTGCAATTAAAAGTTCGCCCACGAAAATGAACAATGAAATAGTGTTTTAACATATAACTAACCATCAGGACTTCCCAAAGGAGGGACACCATGTCCACCAGCACCCATACGAAGAATAATTGTTATAGCAGGATTAATAAATGCATGTTGACTCCTTCGAATCTTAAGAAAAAGAAGAATAGTTGCACAAGATGTAAGATTTAATGTTAACTGAAATATGAAGTTGAATGACACGGTAGTGATAAAAAAAACAAAAGAAATTATACCTCATCTATATCTTCAAATGGAACAATCACCTGTCAAATATCCAAAAAATATTCAAACCAGTAATTTACAACTGATCTTTCTAAGAAGAAATAGAGACGGAATATATAGAAAATTAACGAATCAACAATAAAGAACAAATTGGCAGTGATGACAAATGGAAGGGTCTTATATTTCTAAGTGATGGATCAACCAACTTGAACAGGTAATAACATATGCTAGAATATTTCAACAATGGCAAAATAGAAATATAGTCTAACCTTCATTTGCTTTGAGAACACGTTGGAATGGAAACAAATGTGCCACGTTGAGACATACATACGACCATGGTACAAGAATGACCTCTCAAGTGCACAAGAATAACTATGATCAACAACCTGAAATAGATACTTCACCCATTAGATTTATAAACACAATCGTAAAAAGGACTAGAGAACATGGTGTCTGTTTATAACCGACCAAAGAAAAAAATCCTAATGGATAAATAAAATAAAAACAATAAATTTAATTTCTGTGGGCAACCTCATCTGGATGGAGATCAAATATTGTTTGAAGAGGTCCTGGCTTTTGATGAACTACAGTGGGCCCCTGTTTTTCCAAGGGTATCCTTCTTCGAGTGTTCGCTCCACCATAACCATTTATCCTATCAGTCAAGTCGATTAATAAATATAAGAAATAAGCCAACGTATAATGATAAAAACAGTGCTAAAGTATCTTGGACCTAGATTAAGAATAAGTTCAAAAAAGGATTAAGACCACTAAAAGTAAATCTAAATCAAATCCATATAAAGACCAATGATAAAACCAAAAGTCTCACCTGGCAGAATTTGCAGATAGTTTTTTTGTATTTATATGAAGACAAACCTGACATTCAATTAACAGACCTTTAATGGTGTGTGAGGCATAAAAAGTGCTAGCAGATCACAACACACAACAAAAAGTCATATAAAAATTATGAAACCAAACACATTCTTCTGAAAGAAGATATTACCTGCCCTGATGGGCTATCCAAAGTATGCCACACTGCACCAGTTTGACCTTCACTTTCAACTGGAACAGTCACCGAACCAAGACCAGCACTTTTCCAAATTATATCCCAGTCATAAATTGTGACATTGATCTGCTACGTCAGGGAAAGAAGTCAGTTTCATGAAAACCTACATAACAGATTGATTCTGTCAATTGAGTAGCAGACATTGAGACTAAGCATGGAATATATCGATACTTCTCCTTTATATGATACCAAATTATCAATCCAAGCAAAACAATATGTTTGACCACTACATATTGTTAGATAGAAATAGCTTTAAGCTTGGGCAGAGAATGATTCTCTGAGGGGCCATAGACTCTTGGTCAGTATCATCTGATGTAATCCTTTCTATTTTTCTATTCTATTATCGATTGTTTCTATCAGAAATGTATAGCTACGAGCTAGTAAAGCTATACATTTAAAAAAAAAAAATACCCAAAAAAACCAAATAAGTTCCCAGAAAACAAGTTTTACAATTATAAAAAAAAAGTCTTCGCACTTAATGGAAAAATTGCTTGAACATCATAATCAGGGAATTGAACCTCAAAGACTAGTGAACCATTTTCAGTAACTATAAATAGTTGGTTATAATTTATAACTATTCCAAATCAAAGCATAGATGATAAGCCAGTAACCTGGACAGGAAGTTCATCGACAGAGAAATTGAACTCTTCACCCCACATTGGATTTCTTGAACCCGGGACCATGGAACTGTCAGCACACCAGAAGATAAAATTACAATGGCCCAAAGAACAACATTGAGCAAAATTCTTGCTTCTAACAATGAGATATGCTACGTATGGAAAATGATAGAATACCAATTGAAATTGGTGTTTAATTAGTGTTTATTATGACTAAAATCCTACAAAGTATGAAGTTATCTCAGTCCAAGACTACCAAATGCACATCATAACTGCCTCCTAGCTCCTAATTGCACCGAATATCATGAGTACATACATGCTACTAACTGTCCTACATATTAGATGCAAAACTACTATATAATAGAGGTATCCGCCTATCTTTAATACATTAAGCACTTATTTTAAAGCAGCACAAACTATTGTTTCTCCTAAAAAATCAACCCTAAAACTAAGCAGTGCAAACTATAAATAAATGAGACCTTCGAGTCAATGGGCAAGTAGAAAACAACACTTAGAAGCACAGTCAGAAAGTACCTGCCAGCCTATATGCTCATTCGTTCGTGAAATAAAGTAAATATCCTAATTTAATAAAACTTAAGCCTAGTACTGACTCACAAAATAGGATGCAATATATGCAAATTGCAAAGCACAGACCAATCAACAGCAACCTGAATTGCAGAGTAATTCAGTAAATCATCAAACCTGAATCGTTTTTCATTGCCACATGTGATGATGGCATAAGGATCCGATGTGCCATTTAAGTTTGCAGCAATTAGATTTTTAGCAGCCAAGAGTTCTAACTGCAAAGAGAATTGTTGAAAAAAAGGCCATTTATCAATAACTTTCAGTATACTTAAAAGGCGAGAGTTAATGTAATTTGGCTTCTTTAAGCAAGGTGGTCCATTCTAAAATACCTTAATCAGGTATGCCGAACTGGCCTGAGAATCTCCTTTGGACTGCCCAATCTACAAAAATAAGTGCAGAACTGCATGTCAACAAGTTAAATATTACTCCACGAAGATACTAATGTGAAAAAAGTTTAGCCATAAAGTAGAACAGCATTTTCTCAATTTTTTGAAAAGTCACAAACGCGAAAAAAAAAACACCGAAAATGAAATCCACAAAATCTCCACTTCAGGAAAATTAATCAATTGATTAATTCCTCTTTTATTTCTAAAAACGGAACACGGAATAAAACGTGAAAGCACAATTCCTCTAAGGAACTAAAACGGAAAAAAGTAAATGTCAGAAGAAACGATTAAAAAAAGTCGATCTAACTAAAATCTTACGCGCGTGATTTTGAAATAGTAAAAAGAAGAAAACGTGAGAATCATTAACGGAGAACAGAAAGCGCGGCAGAAGAATGAAAAGACGAAAGTAACCTTGACCTTATCGTCGGAGGCATCAGCGGAATTATCAGAAATCGATCGATCGGAATTCCGGTCACCGGTTCTGAAAGTGAAAAACCAATAAGCGAGGATAACGAAGACAGAGGCAGCGAAAGCGACTTCGATCTCCCACAGAGACGGAATGAGAAAACCGAGAATGGCGAAATCCATGGCAGTTACGACGACTATGGACATGATAACCGATTAGAAAAGGAAGGTGGTTGAGAAATAGAGAGGCGAAGCGGTTATTTTAGGGTTTAGAGAAATTGGTGAAGACATTTTTGTCTATGGGAAAAAAAGAAATAAAAAAGGAGAAGAATTCAAAGACGACGTAAGGGAACTTGGAAGGATGAAGGATAGTCAAAGTTAGACCGTTGGAGGAGAAAGAAGTGTCAAACAACCGCACTCCATACTCGTGTTGCCTTTTCGCTAAATTAAAACCGCCACGATCACATTGTTGTAAGTGATGGTTTGGACACGATTTGATTCTTTCCAAATTCTAAATATAGTAATACTAATACTAATACAATTTTACAGTACATAGACTTGAATTTTGGTTTTATTGTCCAACAAAAGGAATATAAAGACTTCAGTTTTGGTTATAGTACCGACACCTAATCTTTTGTATATATATATATTATATATTTCAATGGGTTAAATATGTATTTTAAACTCGTTAGTATTGTCATTCTCCAAATCTTAACGGAAAATACTATGGGTTTAATTTTAAATCATGGGTATGATAGTAATTATATTCGTGATGTCGTAACTAGCGAGAAGCATAAGACATTACTTACCCATTTTGCTTAGTATACAATTTATTTCTTCAGAGAGGAAAAAAAAATTATTCAAATTATAGGGTCAGATAAGGAATTATGAAAATTAGCGCAGTGATCAATGGAATTTTTAATTCTTGAAAGTTTTTCTCACACTCTTTACCCCACACAAAAGGGTGGTCTTTACGAGTCAAAATTATCAAAGGTTGGGCTAATTGAGAAAAAATTCTTTATGAATATATGATAATAGCATGCTAATCCTAGAAAACTCATAACTTCATTAACATGCTTGGGTTGTTCCTACTTCAACACTACTTCCACTTTAAAGGGTCGACTACACCACCACCATAAGATATTACATGTTCAAAAAATTTTACTTCCGACATCTAAAACTCACATTTATCAGGTTTGGCAAACAACTTATTATTCCACATAATTTGCAATACAATTTTAAGATGTTCCTTGTGTTTATCGTGCTCTTGGAATAGATCAAGATATCATCATTGAAAACCACTACAAACTTATTCAAATCAAATAGAAATATTCGATTCATATAATCCAAGAACACGATCAATGCATTCTTCACACCAAACGACATGATCAAAATCTCGTAATGTTTATACCGTGTTCGAAAAATTATTTTTAAGAATGTTTTCATACTTTATTCATAGTATTCAGGTTTGATTATATTCTGATCTATGGTCAATTATTTATAAAATGGCGGCAACCCCAAAATATCTAATAATTTATTTATTATATGTAAAGGGATATCTATTCTTTATTGTTACCTTATTGAGTTGTTTATAATTTATGTAAAGTCTTACGCAATACTTCTAATAATATTTTCATCTACCACCTCTCATGTATTGAATATTTCTCTCATATATTGAATATTTGGGGGAGAAAAAAAAAACAGAACTTTCTTTCTACTAATAAATAAAATCATATTCTTAACATACATGCACCCAAAACATTTCTTATCAATCTAGATGAAAGAAATTTGAAACCCAAAACTTCCCGTTTTTCCCCCACTAAACAACCAAAACAAATTTTTCTTGTAAATTTTTTCAAAACTAACATGCATGCACAAGTCTTTGGAGAAATTCCTTAAAGAAAGAAAAATATAACTCGCATAAGGTTATCGATCAAATTTCTATTCTTCTTTAAATCACCCGATTTCTTTCTCTGTTCTAGGTTTTGATTATTTTTTCCCCTTTTTGCCTTGTGTAGTGTTCTTGGTATAAAATGGAGAAGATTTAAGTAGTAAAGTGGGTGAATTTTTTTTTGCTGAATTTGTTGGTGATGTGAGAAGAAAGTGAGTGGTGTTGGTGTGTTTGACATCGTGAGGTTTGTGGGATAGGGAGAAATGAACCTTTTTTCTCCTCTAGCTCTTGTGTTTTACAACTACCACTAGTTGTCATTTTCTATAGTGATAATAGTAAATAAAGGAAATTTAATTATTGATAGAAATTTTATTTTATTTCAATTTTCCTAATAACCATAAAGTAAAACTCTTATCTTATTTGTGTTTATTATACAAAAGTTTTCATCATGCTCATACCACTAAAAATCCTATAATTTATCAAACATGTCACAAATTTACGAAATTCTAAAATAAGAAGGAAAGATTGTTGCACTCTTCCCCTTTAAAAAATATTTATCCTCAGAATTTCAAAATTTACCTAAGAGAAACTATAAAGGAATTCTTCTATCATGTCTGATATCTTCTCCCAAAGTAACTTCTTCTAAATATGTCTCTCTCCAAATTACTATTACCAAGAAATAGTCTTATTATGCAAGGTTTTCAAACTTCGGTGCACAATCTAAATTGACATTGGTTGGAAAGTGTGATTTGTTTTAAGTTTAATGGATTCATGGTTTAAAGTTTGATAGGGATCTCAAGTGACAAGATTAAATGCTCACTTTTTGATGATTTTAAACGGTCTAATAAAATGAAGACTAAATTTCTTCACTTTTAATGTCACTTTTTTTTTGTATTTAATTATTCATTTTAATTTATTTATTTAAATATTGTATATGCATTGATTATATATCTATCTTATAAGATAAGTAGTTATTATTTCTTAAGAAATAATCAAATCTAATTATATGTCTCTTTCAAATCTTCGATGGACTTAGATTTGATTGTTCCTCTTTTGATTTGTCGAGGATCTTTCATTGGTTATGAAATGTATATGATAACTTTCAATAGTGTTAATTTGAGTGTTCAATTATTTGCTTAAAAGTGAACACGACGCACAATTTTGTATGATATCATGATTGAGAGATTAAGTCATGTAACTTATATGATTAATCTGTTTTTATGTATCAATGTTGTATCTCAACATCAAATATTTATTTAGTAACATGGTGGATAGTCTATCTATTAGTGAGGTTATATACCATATTGGTCATTCAAAATATTATTATTGTTAATATTTGTATTGAAGCGATATATATCTTATTGACTGAGGTTGTGTATTTGATATTTGACTTATGCTTGAGATTTTGACGATGGTAGTATTTTCTATTGAGTTATATGGTTTTTCACGAACTCGGTGTGATAGTGTAACCTTAATATCACTTCTCGTATGTTCTTTCATGAGGTTGTACTTCTGAATCCACTTTGTAATTAGTTTAATTCTTTTATGGATAATAACTTAGATTCCACCTTTTTCATTTATATATAGTCGTGGTGTGATTTAAGAACGTTATGAATGCAATACAACACATAATTGTATTGAGAATTTAGCCTTAATTTTCATTGCCCTCCTCTCGTCGTCCTAAGGTGTTCCATACTCTTAAAAAGCTATCATCAATATGAATTAGACAATTCAAACTTTTAATTAATAAATCACGCATATTTATCGATTTGGCATATATTCACAAACAATATCGTTACATCAATCCTTTTTTTAATATCAAATAAATATTCCTACATAACTATCAACCTACTTACAAATTCAATGCACACTTCTTTATCAAATTCAAACATAATCTTTCAAAGTATAATATCAATTATTTAACATAATAATAATTTCATGCTCATTAACACTTTTATTTCAATTCTATCAACAATACGAACATTAAGTAAAAAATAAAAACATGAATATGATTATCCAACCAAATAGAACAAATAATCATACTAATCATATTTCAACACTATATATATTATTACATAAGGTCACACTAGTGGATATGTCCTCGTAAATGAATCAGTGAGATATTAATCTCGTTGTCTTACTCATGATCCATACATGATCCAATTGATATCTCTCAACATTTACCTTAATTTCAATGGTTTTTACTCCACAAAGGCTTTTGGCTCTTACTTTGCTCCCGTCGTTCACCAATAGCAACTTTCACAATTGAAAATGGTTTTAAGCAAAAAAAAAAAAAAAAAAGAAGTCATTTTACACGTCGCACATTGAAGACAAAATCAGCATTTCACGCTGCAATGAGCATTTGAATTCCATATATGAGGCAACCTCATTTTGCACATTGAAGACACTCTTTCTTACAATGAAACTATCAATTTATGTGAAAATCTTACTTTTCTAACTCTCTAAGGTCACACATACTCATCCCTCGTTCTCTAAACACTAAATACTTAATTTTCAACACATTTAATACAAAATGTAATCATACATATTTTTTTTTTAATAAAATGGTGATTATAAGGAGAACACTATATAACTCAAACCTTTCTTTTCAACTTTTTAGAGTTTGGAAGATGGTCATTAAATAACATTAGTTCATTCTTCCTTACTCGTCCGAGTTGAGAGCTTAAGGCCTAGATGATAATTTGAAAAGTGTACCAAATCCCAACGTGTAGTAATGGTAATTAAAAATATCATTTCCACAACAATTATTATTAGATTTATCCGCGTAACAAAATTTAATGTACTTAAAAAATAAGATAATGAAGTTTGAATAATTTTAGTAACCAAAAATAAATTTTACATTTAATTAACAATTTACAATTGAGTTTATTCGTGATAACGCTCAACTTGATACAAAAGGTTTAGAATAATCTAGTGACTCAAAACTCCCCTTACACAAAACAAAAACACTAATTTCTTAAGTGATTGATTTATTAGCTAAAGCAAGGACGACAACGATTTATAATAAATACATAATCATATTTCAATATACTTAAATTAAATATATATATTTATGGCTAAAAGGTTAAGTTCGAGTTATTAGTGCTCTATCTCTCAAATGCAAACCAATTTCAAAATCACAATTATAAAATCATTTAGTGGTAACCATATTTTAAAAGAAACAACAATAAATAAAACAAATTTATGCAACAATTTGACTGATGCAACTACAATATATTAAGAAAATTTAATCTAAATTGATATTAATATGTGGTTATACATAGTTTTTTTACTATCCTATAATATTATATTTTCATTTATTATTTCATATATTCGATGCACGATAAGTTGTATGCACTACAATATTGCGATCGTAAATCCATGTCATATATGCCTTGTTGTATAAGATCAACAACTAGGGTTGTGCATGGTTGATTTTTTAAAAAAATCAAATCATATCCATTTTAAAACCAATATATGGATTTGGATTTATAACCAAATCTATTATTTGGTTTAAAATCGGTTATAAAATCAATTGTAAAATTGGTTATGGTTAAATAACCAGTTTATAATTAAACAACAGGTTTTGAAAATTTTAATTTTAAAATCGATTTTTTTTTAAATCGGTTAAAGTTTGATTATTTTTTAAAAGATTATTTATTCATAGTTTAAAAATCGGTTATTTAAAAAAATCGATTTTTTCGATAAATTTTTTTAAAATTTGTCTCATCAAATTTTTTGAGAAAAAATTCAATTTAAAACTGTTTTGAAAAAAAAAAGTTTTTTTTATTTTATTTTATTTCGATATTTTTTTGAAAAAAATAAATTTCAAATTTTTTTCAAGAAATAAAATCTCAAAATTAACAAAATATTGGTAGTGGATAAAAACCGGTTAAAAACCAAATCCAAATATAAAACATAAGTGGTTATCCAACTGGTTTAAAAATAATCGAATTATAACCATATGTTTTAAATGGAATTTTTAAAATCGATTTGAATTCGATTTTAGATTTAGGCCTTATAACCGAATTTTTTGCACAACCCTACCAACAACTATCAAACTTTTGTCACGGTCACCTGACAGTTGAGCATATCAAGTGGTAGTGGGACATCAAACACTAATACAAAAGATAATGAAGCACGTTCGTTGCAATTTGCAAACAATATGTGCAAATATACAAAGTAAAACAAGTAATAAGTGATAAGTAAAGATTATTACAACAATGTTTGTTTAGTTACATATTGATCCAATTAGTTTGTGAGAAGCAAATGTAACAACAATTATGATCTCAATAATTGAAAGAAAAACAATTATTTAAACTTTTCAAACTTTTCAGGAGATGTATTTGAAAAAGAATTATGTAAACACGCAAGGATTAAAAATACTGAACACCGTATTCCATTACTTATACCCAACTATTTCATTACAAGTTCAACATAAAGAGTTTAACTCGCAATGAACTTAAAATAAATCATACAAGCAGAAAACAAGTTTATAACCATTACAACTACAAAAGCGCTAAATAGAAATAAACTTAAGAAACCAAACACCAACAACCACCAAGTGATTTATCAAGGCACAATGATCAGTTGTGTTCGATGTTTAAACATGTGTTTTTTTAGTTTTGGAAAATGCTGGAGGAATGAGGTTGAAGATAATTAGATGGAATGGAACATGATGGAAATGAACAATACAACAAAAATTTAGTCATATGGTAAAGAGTTTCTTATTTATCCTCTCTTCCACACCTTTTGCTTCTTTATTTATAGCCTCCCTTTTAGTTCAAATGGGCCAGCCCTAAAAAGTGATAAAGGCCCAAGGCATAAATGTACGTATATTCTCCCAAAAAAATATACGAAGGACATCCATCAATGAGGACCACGCCATTGTCTAAGTGTACATTTCCAACAACAAATAAAGGACTTTAAAATCCTCTTCTTGGTCTTGCACAAGGGCCACAACACATTATTGCATCAAATATGGGTTTTTTTTCAATTGAACACTAACACACCACATAATTCACACTAAAATAGTACTAAATGTGTCAAAACAACCACTAAGACATTTTAAATTAAATACTTCTAAACTAAATTAAAAGACACAAATTAATTGCTTAATTTAGACTTGCAAATTGGAGCCTAAAAGAGCTAGAAAACTCTTGATTCTAAGAGTTACCGTAACATCTTTAATAAGAGGCACATAACTAGGATGTGAAATTCTATAGAACCTTGAAAAAGTTCAGTAGTATAAATACACGACATATTAACATAAACATCTATTGTGAAGTAAAATATTCTCTTTGATATGTGCAACACAAAAGATATGTCATCTAATGTAATGGTCATCACCAAATGACATGTGAAATAGACGATTCTCTTTGTGTCACATCTCACAAAAAGACACTACCATTTTAAAGATATAATAACTCAATGAATTTAAATCAAATAATTCTACTCAAGACATCATTAACTAAAATAAACATGCATAATAAAATTATCCGACTTTTAATAATGATAAGCCATATTAAATGCACGCGAGAATTCTTTTGCATCTACCATTTAAATGCACATGATATTCATACGCGCAGACACATACATATATATATATATATATATATAATTAATTAAGAAATAATAAATAAAATTAATTCACTTACCTATCACAACTACAATTTACCAAAAACACATCTTCTTACCCCATAAGAAGGTACCGCACTATAATTTCATACTCTATTTTTCGTCACTACAATTAAAAAAAATTAATAAGAAAATTTGAAAAAATTAAATAAAAATTAAATTCTTTTTTATTGTATATTCAATATATACTATAAATTTTTAAATTAAAAATTTCAAAATATATTTTTTATTTCAAAAAACATACTTTAAAAAATTGTCAGAAGTTGCGAAAATGCACCCTACAAACATGTGTTCTAGAAATTTTTATAGAAATGATATTATTAATTTAATTTCTCATAATTAAGGATAATTTAACTAGTTTGTGAGAGGTGAGGGTATGTAGTTAACTTTTCAGACACTCATCCATTACGGCCCAAGCAATGATACTATGACTACACATATAATATAGATTTTCTTTTTCGATGCATTATAATATAGGTTTAATGACTAAACATTGCAAGTGCAAACATTATAATATTACAACAAATACAAATAATTGAGTGATTATTTGATGATAAAAGTTATAATTATATCATAAATGATGAAATTAATACGGTGTATATTTTTTTTGCTTTTATAATATAGAATAGATAAATTGAACACAAACCTACGATTATATTTTATTAAACTTTTACCAAATATTTTATTAACTTGTAACACCGTAATTTAAACACACAAAAATTTATCACACCGTATCATTATTTCAAGTTTTTCATTGTATATTATTTGTAAGATTGAAATATATCTAATTAATTGTTTTTGTATTCTACAGTAATTAATTTATTTGTAAATAAAATTTATCTAAAAAACCTCCGCTTTAAATTTTTTATGCGATGATGATTTTTAATTGTATATATAATTAATATTGTATACACCACACTCAATTCAATATTTTTTTTATTTTATGTTTATGATATTGATAAATACACAAATACTTAAAAATTACAATTTAGTAAAATTATTTTTTCTCTTTCTTTTATACAATTCTATTAATTTATATTAAATCATCAAATATATTAATTATTGTGGAAGGAAAGAACTATTAATTATTTATTTAAAATTTATTTACATTGTTAATACAATTATTTTTAAGTAAGGTAAAAAAAATATACTTATTTTTTAAGCAAGTCAATACAATTTCCTTTTTTTGACAAAACTTTATTTGAGGCAACAAATTTGTAAAAATTGAACATTAGGGTTAATATAAGGAAAATACCACTCTCTCAATTTATCCTAAAATGAGTGTTGTTTTATATTTTTGTACACATTAAAATATATAATAAATAATTAGAAAGAATAATCATTTTTAGTAATTATTTGTGTATTTTACACTATTACAAATATAAAATAAGATTAACATGTTAAAATAATGTATATAATAATAATTAATATTTTAAAAATAAAAAATAATTTTGTTTAAATTTTTATTTATTAATTAAAATAAAATTTATTCTTATAATTTCAAATAATTGATTTGAATTCCAATAGTATATAATAATTAAAAGATACATTTTGACTCTAATAATATTATTAGAAAGAACCAACTGTAATTTTTTAAA
>JBBPBS010001017.1:9377224-9393152 GCA_037974835.1 Cicer judaicum | reverse complement strand
AAAAAAAAAAAAAACAAGTTTGCTTTGATAAAGATGCAAGATAATAGTAAAAACAAAAAAAACAAACTAGTTAATAGGTGACGTGTTATAAAACATAACGACGCACGCAGGGTAGACACGTGTAAGTTGTATTTAATAAACAATAATGAATAAACAATAATGAAAATATTTGACAATTCCCACAACCCGCTGCTGCGACTCCTAGGTTTATATTTATAACGTTAACTTCGGCTCTCACTTTTCTCCTCCAACCTCGCCGCTAACTATTATTACTTCTGAGCATATCAACCCTCGCATTTTTCTCCCCCTGGTATTCTCTCCCTCCACACACCTTCTCAATACATGCACATTCATTCACACTCTACTTATCATCTTACCTTAATTCACACTCTTACACCTACACTCTTTTTTTACACTCATATGTTTTTAACTTAACTTTTTATATATTGCCTTTCTCTTGGTTTTTGCATGTTGCTGTTAGTTAGCTATTTTTTTAATATATAATTTGGTGTGCTTTAAGTTTACTACTGGTATGTATCTTTGTGTGTGAAAATTTGATCGAAGATCGAACTTCTAATTTTTGTTTTGATACAGATTATGTTGAAAGATTTATTCTGATCCATCAAAATAAATTTGGACCTGACATAATCATTTTTAGATTTGCTTGTTAAAAATATATTTGAATTATTATTCACATTCATGATTTTGTAAGTAAGAGTAATTAAACAATTGAGTTCGATTGGATTGTATATTCATTCTATTTTTTCTATGAAATTCAGTCAATGAAGTTTTGAATTAAGTTCAGTTATCCTGATTTAAATATTAACTGACTTTGAATTTTGGAATGTGTAGAAGAGTATGTTTGTAAATCTATTTGACAATTCAATTTGTCCCTTTTTAATTTGTTGATCGTTTCTGGTTTTGCAATGCTACTTGATTTATTTGTTAAATAAAAATGTTTAATATTCAATTCTAGACTGGTATATGCTGCCTATGAAGCAATTGTGAGAGGCTAGGGTTCATTCATATACTTGTGTGTGTTGAATTTGCTGTTTTATTGTTCGAGACTTTGAGATATTTATTTAATGTCAAATAAATATCACCATTCAGAACAGTATATAACAATTTGATTTTGAATTCGATGAATTTACTTATGAAATTTTGATTTTGAACAGGTAAATTAAAAAGGGGGGGCCAAGTTTGCATGGATTAAGGAGAAGGTGAGAGTGGGAGAGAAAGGTTTAAGCAACATGGCTAATTCTGTCGTTAAGGTGGAGCCTGTTATCGAGGAACCAATTAGCACTACAGGTGCAAAAGGCTTTGAGGACACAGAGATTGATATTGTGAGTTGGACAAACAAGGTTGACGCTGCGGCTAACAAGAACGAGGACCCTGATGCAACTGAGTATTCGAGTTCATTTGCGGATACCTCCTCTGATGCTGAAAATAGTTCTAGATTGAGTGATGCTGAAGTGGAGTCAAAGCTCCTTGGTAAAAATGGCCTGCCATGTCCCTTTGATGCTTTTGGAATTGGTCCTGAGTTCCGAACCAGGTGACTTTTATTGCAGATCAGTAAATTTGTAATTATCTTGCTTGCACATATACTAGCTACCATCAATATATTAAAAAAAGGACATATGTCTTGTGAAAATGTTGAGAAGTGTGATTAAAGTTATTAATGAAATCATATGTAGTCAAGTAAAGTCTCTTAGATAAAAGTCCCTAATTAGAGGTCAATATGTTAAGATTTTATTTTTCAGCTAGTTGAAAACTAAGTAAAGTTACTCACAAAAACCATGTTATGCATCCAAATATTCAAATTTAGATAGTTAATAGGCATTTGACAATTAAAGCCGTAACGTATCTACATACTACTTCAATAATTTTTCTTATTAGAAGTTAAGAGATATGAAATTTAAAGAGCGATCTCCAGCTGTTTATGGTATGCGAAGTCTAGGTTTGATGCTTCAGTAAGAAAGTAGGTTATGTCGGCTTTTCCTCTGTGCAAATCCTTAGATATTGCATGCTTCAATTTGTATTATTATACCATACATCTTTTCATCACTAATAGTAAATCTTGCTGGACTAATTTTGTCACTGCATCCTGGAAATGTTGGTATTGGAAAATCTACCATCACTCTTTGTGCGGTCTTTTCATTATTAGTGTCCTTTTTAATGTCAATTAATTTGAGTTTCTCCTTATGCTTATCATCGATTGATGGTGGTATACCACTATATCTAGTTAGATTGTGTTCTATGGTGTAGCAAAATTCTTGAATGCTTTATGTTTGTTACCATATGCTTGTTATCACTATAGAGTAGTTTGAGTTATTTATGTATATGTTTTGATATATGGATTTCCTGAGTAAATAGGAAGAGGAAGGTGACAGATCATTGGAGGAACTATATACGACCTCTAATGTGGCGTTGCAAATGGACAGAAATAAGGCTCAAGCAAATTGAGTCACAAGCATTAAAATATCGCAAAGAACTTGCGAAGTATGACAAGGGAAAGCATACAGCACCTGATCGTTTAACCTTAGAAGAGTTTGGTTCGAAATCATTGCCATTTTCAAGCCATCAGTACAGACATAAAGCTAAAATGAGAAGAAAAAGAAAGAAAGTTGAGAACACAACCGACATAGCATCATATACATCACATCACCATCTTTTTTCCTATCTTGGTACAAACTTATTTGCACTCATTTATCTTGATACCTTATTTGCATATCTTTTCCTTATTGTTTACCAACCACTTGTACTGTATTTACTTCAGAGAAGTATATGATTTTTTCCCTTGCTTACTGTAGAGAATAAGAAATCTGATCCTGATGGCTCTTTGGATGATGATCTTGAAAATCAAGGTTAGAAATTCTGCATTGTAGATGATACTTAGTACCTTGCTGCTAATGACATGCTAAGTCACCGTAGTGTTGTCAATCCTAGATTGCGGAAAATTGCAGTTTGTTCAAATTTGGCAATGCTATAGTACCACAACAGCTGCTATTTGACAATACTTTGTGCTAAATAGTGTATCACAATCGCTATTTGACAACACTGAGTCACCGGTGTCATTAACATTTCTTGCATTTTCTTTCCTCAAGTAAAAAGGATGAAAAGAGAAGTGTTTTCTTCAACTGCATTTACGTTACTGGTCTGTTTATGGCGACTTATCTTTCATTTTATTAATCTTGGGCAGTAGTGATCTCCCTTTAATTATGCCTCATAGTCATATTTTGATTTATATGTGACTCATTAGCCATGGCTAATTATTTTACATCCTCTTTTGGTATAATGATCACAGAGCCAGATGATGATGATGATAAATTTGGCGTTGGTGACGATCCACCAAACCTTGTCGTCACTCCGTCTGATGTTACCTATGACCTGCTCCTTTGGAAAATTGACCATCTACATTCTAGGGTCCGCAAGCTGAAGAGTGGTGTCGATGCAGTGATGTCCAAAAATGCTTTGAAGTTTTCTTCACCCGAGAAATTCTGCCTTGTTCGCCGTGGTGATGCGCAGACTAGCTCTGCTCAAAGTCCGGCAAATTCTGCAGAGAACGAATACACAGCATCTGTTGGAGCTATGTACAATCCAACTCAGCATGAAGCTGAGTTCGATTTTGGAGATTTTCTTCCTGACAGTGCTGTTTCAAGTTTTGGAGAAGTTGCAATGATTCCTGATATAATCGAGAGCACTGAAAGCTTGTTGGTTGCTGCTAATGCAATCCTCCAACTGCCCCTCATTGGCGACTCTCATGAACATGTGAGTTTTCTCAAATTATGGATTGTATACTTTTAGTTCATCCTATACTTGTTATCAGTTTCTTTGCAGTAAGGGTCTGTTTGACTCGACATATTTGAACTTATCTACTGGCATAAGCACTTGTGAGATTGTTAGGGAGTGCTTATGGAAGTAGCTTATGATATGTCTATAAATTGTTTTCAGTTTATCTTCCTAAGCTCTTTAGGACAACGTATAAATATAGCTTATAGCTTATACGAAAACAATTTGAGTTTATTTTATCTTTTGTTATAGATATAGCTTATACATAGACACTTATATGATAAGCATCTATCTATAAGTTCTTAATTAAGCTGTTAATCTAAATAGGACATTAATGACTAGAAAAGTGTTTTATGCTATGGATGAATGCAGATGGTGGACAATGTGTTGAAGCACGAGGTAGCTGAAACTGAAGACAACACCTTTAAAAGTGAAACTCACATTCCCATTGAGAAGCTTCTGGAGGTGAAAACTGAAGTGGAAGAAGATTTGCATTCTGTTTCTATCCCCGTGTTAGATTCTAATGTAGCAACAGCAACTGGCACGTCTCAAGAACATTCTGCTCTCATGACATGCGCCAATAAAGATGTTAACTTCTCCATAACTAAGAGAAAGCGTGGAGAGCGCAAACCTGGTTCGGGTGGTTGGAGCAAGAAATCCCCGGGGGAACCCGATAACCAGTGAATAAAACTTCTCAATCTGTAATGTGACTTCATATTTTTCCTCCTCCCTAAGTTGACATTTATTTAAACTTTTTTGAAGTCACAGTGAATAAATATTACAGAGTTGTTTCCAGGGGAAGAGGAACTATACCTTCATTTTGAAAAAATATACAGATGGATGGACCCTTATGTCATACATCCATTTTGGATTTGATCCATATACCTTTTTTTTTTGGGTTTAGTCCTGATATTTATGACAATGTTTTATCTGGTTCAGCAATTTGTTGCTGTTGCTGTTGGGATTTAAAATGTTATACCTTTGTTACTTTACCATCAATTTTAATATTTCATATCAACTTTATATCATTTTCAAGATGTTTTAGTTTAGTGTAGCAGCGATGACTATCTTGTGCTTGATGTGTGAAAAATATTAGATCACTGTGTGGAAATACTAGACCAGATAGAATTCGATAGCTAAAAAAGATGGCTAGAACCCGTTTACTTTGGGAAAAATGTGTTTTAATTTTTTTAAATTTGTTATTTTATTTTGACAAAAGTGAACTTTTGAAATATAGATAAGATGAACTATTAATTAATAAAGATGTATTTCTAATAATAATGAGAACAATTTTTTGTAGCTTTAGAAAACTCACAAGCCACAACTCATTGGGACATAAGATAAGTCGAGGGCTTACACATATCCAAATTGGCGCTGATGTGGTTTAGGTATGTTTTGGACATATAGTTTCTGCAAAAAGAAGAGTAGATAAGACAGATGATAATTGAAAAAAAATAATACAATAATATAAAAGTCTGGGAGTTTTATAGTTTTATTAGAAATATGATCTATCATAAAACATTATACGGTTGATCTCATCTAGACTAGTAGGATAAATTTTGGTTTGGTATTACATTTGAGAACTAAAGTGAACATTTTATTGTTTTTGACAAAGGAAAGATTGTTAAGGACAATAAATATTTAATGTCGGAGTTGTATTTAAAACAACTTGTTTTTTAAAATATCAATTTTTTTTCCAAAAAGATTATAAAGATTTATTATTGGTTTTAAATGTTCACCTCCTTGGTTACTTGAGATCTTTCATAGTTGTGAGGAGTAATTAAATGTTTTGGTGACCTATTGCACGCATCATGATATCTTTGCCATGATCACCAACGAGTCCATTTGATTTTTTTATTTTAACTTTACATGACTAATGAGCCTTCAAATTATGGGATTCTATAATACACTAGGGCAGATCTTGTCAAATTTAGTTAATCTTTACCTTTATAGTATCATCCAACATTAATGAGTGTTTTATTTATGACTTGTTTCAATTCAATGTCATGGCAATGGAAGCTCAAATTTATTCCCAAATCAAATCATTAAAATCGAAGATAAAGTTTAGCCACATTTTGTATCATTTACCATTTGAGTGAACAGAAAAATTAGTAATTAGTAATTGAAATGGGAGGTGAAATAATTATTTTGATTGATTAAATATTTTTACGGTCTCCATCACACACAAGATGAGGTAGATTTCTTAAAGTTAGTATTTTTTATTTTGTTGTTTGAAAGTAGTTTGATATGGTCACTAGACCTTAAATTCCGTAAAGTTAGCAAAGGTGCAGACGCCATACATTAGTGGCATAACTTTCTTTTTGATTTTGATTGGAAGGTCTTCGTTCCAATTCAAAGTGAACAAAATGATTTTCCATGGTCTACAATAAGGTACTAAAAGCAAAAGATATATATGACTTAAAGTCTGAAACTTCATTTTCTTTTTTGACTCCTTCCATCAACACAATAAATTATAATCTTACTAATAATAATAACAACAACACACAATTAAATAAGAAATTAATGCCTAGCTATATGCAAATTAAATACTATAACTCCGCTGGTGTTATAATCGTTAGATACGGAATTCCTTAATGAAGGAAAGCACTTAAGTTACAAGGTTTAAGTATTTAATGTAACATTTTTTCAAAAGAAATTAATTGCATATAATGTAACACATATACTTAAAAATTTATTAGCATTAATTAATCTTTTTATTTTGATAGGTATTAGCAATATTTTTTTGAATGACATTTTGCCAAGATGCCAACCAAGTCCAACATCTCCAATCATAATGTCCTTTTCACTTTGTTGCAGCTTTTTGGAGGATAGAAATATACAGCACCACACCACCTTTAACGAATTTAAATATGTATAATAATACAACAAGTGGCAAAATAATTATAACCATACATATCGTGTGGATTTTTAATTTTTTAAACTTAGCCATGACAAAACTCTCCATTGTGTATGGCTTCATTACATGAATTTATTTAAGAAGCCTTTAGTTGGACCCTTCTTGTTTGGTTTTCTTATTTAAAAAATAAAATAGAGCAAATGCTTAAAACTTGAGTATATATAATAACTGAAGAATTAATCAATAATAGAGGTTTTTGACCAAGTAGAAAAAAATAATTTGTCTTTTAATTGGAAAGTTCACATTATGATGAGAAACAGAAAAAGGTGTAGGAGCTTGTGTAGTAATAATTGTACATGACAAGTTCACATTTATTGAAATTAAACCATTCCTTGAATATATGCATGACACGGAGTATTTTTTAGATGCTGATGCCCACATGAAAGGAAATTATGGCTCCTTTTATGGATATACTTTGAATTGTAAGAAAGATGACATTGATGGGTTTGGGATAATATTGTTCAGACAAGATTTTAATTGCAAATACCTGTAGCTCTATACATTTCTCTCCATTTTTATATACATCATATTTTCACACAATGTTTAAAATTGTGTTTAGTGGAGAGTTAATGAATTTTAATACATTATTAAATTCATTAATAAATCTATTAAATATAATTAATTATGTATTTGAATTGTATTATCAACTTGAATGACTACATTTTGTGTCAAAATAACACACTTCTATACAATATTTTGTGTAATTAAATATAGCTTTGAAGCATGTGCAATATCGCATAACATTTAAAAATCAATGGTAGCATGAAACCAAATATCCCCTCCCTCTATTCCAAAATAAAAGCCGCCTTAGGTTTTTCACACAGAAAAAAAAGTTCTATATGAATGAAAGAATGATACAATTTTATAAAATTATTTTTATTGATTATTAACTATTGTCATTAGAGGTATAGTAAAATATAATGACTTAATAATGATAGAGTCAATGTTAATTTAGAGGTAGAATTAAAAGGAAAAAAATACTGATTAATGTGGTATTAAAAAAAATATTTAATTCAAGACATCTTTTTATATGTCAAAACGACACTTATTTTAAAGTTGAAGATGTATAAATAAAAATTGGTCCACTTATCATTATTCATTACCTTAATATATTAACATGAAGAATAAGTTAAGAGTTTGTTATTGTTGGCAAGTGAACAGAGTTATTATGGTTAAGCATCACATAATTTTTATGCCATAAAGGCAGGCCAAGCATGTCTTATACTAATTAATGACCTCCATGGTCTCCTCTTCACGGCAATCATTAAAGATTAGGGGGCAAAATATATGATTAAGGCTCCAAAAAGTAATGAAATTAATAATAGTATTCTTACCCTTTTGAAGAGATAGGGTCCACCTAGGTAATTACATTAAAAGTAGTAACATTTTATCTTTGAAAAATTTCAAATATCTCAACAAAAAAAAAAAAAATAGAAAGTATCATGGCAGCCAAAGCAAAAGATAGGTGTTGGGTTACAATAAAGAATGGGAGAAAAGGAAAGAAGCACGTTGCCAAGTCACAAACTGATCAAGCAAAAAGCCCTTCTTCATTCTTAACATCACAAATGAAAATACTTTGTTCTCTTCCTCCAACTCTCTCTTACTTTCATTTTTCTTTGTTCATGCAAGATCCAAAGAATGATCATTCAAACACAAGGTATATACTATATGCCTTCTTCTCATATCTATGTTGAGAATCTTATCTTAATGTATTAGTATATTCCTTTTTGCTATATAACAATTTTTTCTATAATATGTGATTAAATTATATTCTTTATTTGTAGTTAATTGTTTAGAAAATGCTAGCATTATTCCTCTAAAGACTAACTTAAACTTAACACTTTCCCATGTTTGTAAAAAAAATTGGGGGTAGCATTAAAACATTATAGTCTTTTGATTTGTTCAACCTTGTATAGACCAAGTCTAATTAACCTCTTCATTTAATTATAGTCCCTAGTTTTTAAACTTCATAATGTTATAAATTCTGACCAAATCCATTCTCTGGCTGACCTTCTTTATAGGCTTTTTCAACGATAATCTAAATTTGGAATTTTTCCATATGGCATGGTTAGGAAATTTAGTTACAAGGCCTAAATTATGACCCTTGAGGTTATAAAAAAAATTAATTAATTTATTTATTTTCCACTTGCATAATTTATTTTAAAATAAATGCTGTGAGTGTCATGAATTATCATTATTAAACATCATCATCTCAAAAAGTACTAATGCATGATATATATTTAATTTCAAGATGCAGAAAACCGTGGTATCAGAGAGCAATAGAAGTGACTAATCTATGGAAAATAATTTCCAAATCAACGGAAATTTCAACATCTAATTCAACTATATGGAAGACAATTCCAAAATCTCCGCAAGTTCCAACACCAAATAACAACAATAAGACCAAGCTAAGAAAATGTACATCTCTAAAGGTTGCAACTTCTTTTACAAGGGTTTGTCTTTGTGCACCTATTTATTCCTATAATGAAATTCTAAGAAATGAAGTGCCACCTAGAAGAAGTAATAGTTATCCTAGATCAAAACCATTGCAAACATCACATGAAAGAATTCCTAGTGCTAGGATTAGCACTGAGGGAAGAAGAGTTTTTAGAGGTAAATCATTGACCGATGATGTTTTAATGAGAAGGTTTGTTATTGAGGAAGAGGCTATGATGCAAATTAGAAGAAGAAATCAAATGGAAGTTATTAGGAAAAGGAGTATGATGAGGAGAAAGAGGCTTGGGCCTAGTCCTCTTAGTAGAATGGTTCTTGCAAATGATATTGGAGAGTTTAATTGATTAGTCCAATTCTTGTGTAATGTCAAATCCAATTGGTGAACTTTTAGTCCCCACTTTTTTTTTTCTCTTCTTTCAATCTTAATCTTGTTCATTAAGTTTTTTCCCACAATATTTGGGCCAGTTTCTACAACTGGGTTTTCTTTCTAGTCCCAAAAAATTATGTTTTATGGCCCAATTTTAATGGTATTGTTATGTATAGCATAGGACCACAATGTTAATTTCATTTCTACATTCAATCCTCTTTTTTTTTTTATAGAAAGGAAGTTATGCATTTCACTTTCAATAATGTGAGAAATACAATTAGGAACATGCTCAAATACTTAAGGATAACTTGGACATGTAGTCATTAGAATATGAGCAATATATTAGTTTGTCTTTTAGAAAATTCTACCATAGTTCAAGTAGAGACAAAACTTAATTATTCCACAATCTTTAACTATACATTCAAATTCGAAAAAATTCTCTTGAATGTGACCTATTAAAACGTTCCACTGCTATTTTGGAGTTCAACTAAAAAATAATGTCAATGCCTAACTCTTCAATCAGATTTCAACAATTTCTTTCACTTTATCTCCAACCCATTAATAGCTTGCTATAAACCATAGGCTTTCCCATCTAATTTCTATATTCAATCCTATGCGTTTAGAATTGAAGAGTACTTTTATTAATCTAAGTGTGCATGGTTTGCATTAGAAGTTAAAAGGAATCATTAAAAACTTGACATATATTTTGAAAGAAAAATCTTAAAAATAAATATTGCCAAAACATGCACTAAATCCTAACTTGTTCGGTAAACAAATGCAGCCAACTAACTGCTATATGTAGTGTAATTAATTTGCTTATAAGACACTCCAAAAACAGAATTCATGAATAAAACTTGTTGAGCAAGGATAGTAGTTGTTATGTGATTTGTATTGAAAAGGCCAAATTAGGTTGTATATTATGAGGAGTAATGTGATTTTGAGCATGCTTCATTTTTAACTTACCAACTACTACCCTTTTTCATTTTAAATTTGTGCTTGATGATAGTATATGGTTAATGGTTCCCCTGTCAATCTTATTGATGATAACATTAAAGTGTTTCTCCTAGAGGAAAGGAAATATATTTTCCATATCAAGCTTTGTTACTTTATTTACAAATTTTCAACTTCTTTTGACCAAGTTTTAACATCTAAACTAGATTAAACATTAATATAAGTATATAATAAACTGTTCAAACTTGGAGCGGATTTTCCTGATTTCTTGATGGATTGAGTTAACTAATTTGATATGCTCCAATTAGATTAACTAGTATCTTCAATCAAATTAATTAACCTTGTGTTAATTAAAACTAACATTCAATTAAGACTTTTCATCTTGAGAGATGTTATGAATTCAAACATGCGTTACACATCGATGGTTATACTTATTGCAAATATCTGTTTAAACTCTAGAAAATATATACCTTATTTATTTAATTTTTTAATAAAATTAAGACTTGTTTTGTTTAAGAAAATGTTGTTTATTTACATTTTCCATTAATAATCATAAAAATGCTATCATATTTCATGCGCTTTTTTAATATAACAAAATTGTCCAATAAATTATACATGATAACATTGTAAAAAGGAGATAGTGTATGAGATCATACAATTTAGTGGTATTGATTTCGAATCTAATCTTAAAAATGTATTAAATGTATTATAGCATCAAAACTCGTGAGAAATATGTTATGAGTTTTACATTGAATGAAATAACGTGTGAGAAAGTATTTATAAATAGTGGATAGTTTTAACCTAACAAGTGGATTTTGTGGGGGTTGTGTAGGGCCTAACATAAATTGTAATATGATATCAGAGTGTAACCAAGGTTTATTGGACTATCTGTTATTAGTTCATTGAGATTGGACCACTCAAGTCACATTAGATGTTTAATCTGGACGTGAAGGGTGACAAAGTATAGGTAATGTTCAATCCTAGAGTTAAGAGTTATGTCGCTGTCATGTGGTTAGTTCGACATAAAGAGGATAGTTCTAATGTGATTCTATATGCATAAGGAGATTTGTCTCTATATTTGCAATGTTTTCTAATAGTTCGATAAAGTATTATCCTCACTTTTCAATCTTCTTTTTTTTATAAATTATTTGGTTGACAACTTTTTTCAAATATCAAAATTTTCTTCCCATACCTCGAAAATAAGTTTCATATAACCTCTTGAGAATTATGGTTGAGTTCAAGAAATAGAGAAATAACTAAAGAGAAAAATAAAACTTGAAATGAATATGTGAAGAATTCTTATACAATTAAAGTATGATACACTTTTATATAGTGCTCTTAATGTAACTAACTTAACAAATTTTACCTAACTATGAGTATTTTTTAACTACCTCTAATAGCCCCCTGCAAGTTGAGAGTGTGTAACAACATTTCCAACTTGGAAATAACGATACAATACAAGAAAAAGGAAAATATAATATAATTAATGAAAGAAAATTACAAAAAAAAAAATACAAGTTGTAATCACGTCGACTAAACAACAAAATTCATGTAGAAAGTGGTAACAGTCGAGGTACATGACTCCCGTCGAAGTCTTTGGCCTACTTTTAGCTAACTTGAAAGTCTTTTATTGTCTCCACAAAACTCACTCCAATATAGAATCAAGAATCTCAATCTTGAATCTCTAAATGCCAAATGTCTAATACCATATGATAAAAGTAAAAAGAAAATGACAATTGATTTACAACCATATGATAGAAGCACAAAGAAAGTTAACAATGGCTAAAAAGAATTAAATATATTACTAAGGAAGATAATGGCTAATCAACAATGAAACTTTCAAAGAATCATATCATAAATCACAAAACATCTTTAATCTTAAATCTTCAATTACTATACAACCAAGTTAAGAAAGAATGAAGAATCACAAATTTAGATTCAAAATGAGGAAGAAAGGATAAATAAAATTTGAAAAGATAATGTCGCTGAATAATTATTATTGTTATGATATCATATTGAAAATCATGGTTAAGAAAAAGATAAATAATTAAAGAGAAAAATAAAATTTGAAATGAATATGTGAAGAATTGTTATTCAATCAAAGCATGATACACTTTTATATAATGATCTTAATGTAACTAACCGATGAGATGGAAGAGACCATATCTTTTAACTAACTCTAACAAATAAAATAAGATGGAAGAGACCATATGAGTCTTATCATTTTACCTTCATCATCAATATTAATTCTAATAACTTCTAATTTAGAGACAATTTCATTGAGAACACTTAGATGATCAAATACTTTCATATTTTTATCTACGTGTAAATATGAAAATGTATCCTCAACAACAACTAATTTGTGATGTCACTTGCTTGATATAGCTGTTCAAGTTTTTGCCAAAGTTAATTTGCAGACTATGCCCTACACATTTTCATGAATATTCTTAAGGCAAACACAAGGAAATTGCATTTGCAACTCTCAAATCCAGATCGTTTAGTTTCTCGTTGTTCATATTGAAAATATTTATGTTCAAGTCAAAATCAATTCTTCCATACAAAATTTCTTTGTTAAACTTCACAACACTTAAATAATTTGACATTGCAGCTTGTAGATAGACCATAAATTATGCATCAAATAGTTTTCCATAAAGGGTGAGGCACAATAGACAACTTAAGTACAAGTTTTTCTAGTCAAAATGTGTTTTTGCATTATCACTTTTTTATGAGAAAGTTTATACAATGATGCAACCGAATAGCATATCAATAATTTAGTGACTCACCAAACCAAAACTTTTGATGCCAGTTATTAAAAATAATAAATATAAAAAAATTACGGAACAAAACCAACAAAAAAAATATAACATAGAAAATATTAAAACTAAATGAAAAAAAAAACTATGATTATTGTCTAATAATAATTAAAAAATAATACTAATAATTTATTTTACAACATATAAATTTTTCAAATATCCCACAATCTTTAATAAATTCACATTCTCCAAAACAAATATTACTATAACCTTATAAATAAATAAAAAGTCAAATTATATTTATTTTAAATTTTAAATAAATACACATTTATCTTTTACTTGTATTTAAAATAAGATGGAGACTTCAACTATATTTCAAAACAATTTAAGACACGAGTACCAAGAGGGAAAAAAAATCAGAAACAAAGTTGTAGCATTATATCCTTCCCATCCCAAAAAAATAGGCTAAATTACATTCGTGGTCCCTTAACTTAATTTCAGGTAACGTTTTAGTCTTTTATCTTTTTTTTTCTCGATTTAGTCCTTTATTCCTAATAATATCAAATAAAGTATGAAAATATGAGTTTATTTGAAGATTTGTATTACGGATTTGATGAAATTTATATTATATTGAAGAATATAATTAATTTTATGAGTTTTGATTGAATTTTTTTTTGAAATTTTTGTTTAAAAAAGGATAATGTTGTTGAAATTTTAAAATATAAAATATCAAACTGTCATTTAAAATTAAAATAAATGACTAAATCGGAAAGAAAAAAAAAGATAAAAAACTAAATAGAAAAAAAAAAAGATAAGGGACTAAAACTTTATCTGAAATTAAATTAAAGGACCACGAATGTAATTTAGCTCAAAAAAATATCTCATTTATGCTGGTTTAGCTAACAGCATAAATGAATCATAATTAAAAGTCCTCCATGGTTTTGCTAAATAAAATCTCTTCGAGAACATGAGATTTTCAAGTTATCATGGTAAAAAGTTTATAACCAAATGACAAATTTGGGTCGTTAAAAAAATCAAATCGCAAATTTAGAGTTAATTAATTTATGTCAGTTGACTTATAAAACACATAAGTTAAATAAGTTTAAGTTACAGATTTATATTTAAATATATTTTAACCTTTTTTTTATCGTAAGTGTTTTTTTTATCAAAGAATTTAATGATTAAACATCAATATTTAATGAAAAATTACAATATATTTATACATATTTATTTTATCATCACAATTTAAAGATTACCGTAAAATATTATATTTTTATTAGATATTTTATAAAATTATTTTACATTGACATTTTATTTTATTTTCTTATATATTTTTATCCGTTTAAAGTTCCAAAAAACAAATTTAGTTTGTAAATATTTAGTTATTTAATTTTAAATAAAAAAACAAAGGTAAATAAAAAATTACCTATAATAAATAAAGAGACCAATCTATGAATTAGGCGAATTTCGTTGGATCCATAGGGCCGCCGGCCATGTGGGTCGGTCCACACACCCACTTATACTTAAGAACGAAATTTTTACCGTTTAACTCTCTATCTATATATTCTACTTTCACGTTTTATACAAATTGTCTATTTTATTTTTTTAATAACAAAAAATAATAATAATATTTTTCCAATCTACTAAATTTAATTTTAATTTTAAAAAATGTAAAAATATTTTTTAGAACACAATTGTATTTTAAAACATTTCAAATTTTGTGTACTGAATTTTTTACATCAAATTTTTATAAACACAAATGTGTTTTAAAAATTGATTTTTTATTTATCAAAATGTGAGGTAGAAGTATAATTATAAAAATATACAGTAAATTTTTTTCTTAAGAAGTGGACCATTTATAAAATAAAATCTACAAAAATTAGGCCTAATAGAGAAATTTAAATTGAATTGCTTTATTATTAATTATTTTAAAAATGGATTTTTTTTATCACAATGTGAGGTAGAAGTATAATTATAAAAATATAGAGTAAATTTTTTCTTAAGAAGTGGACCGTTTATAAAAAAATCTACAAATATTAGGCCTAATAGAGAAATTTAAATTGCATTGCTTTATTATTGATTATTTTGGAAAAATACCTCTCGCAGTCTCTTTACTTAATTTTATATGATAATTCAATCATTTTTTTATTTGATTATTTATTTAATTTTTGTAATAATTTAATCATTTATGTCTTAAAAGTCAACAATATTATCTCTTTTTTATAAAAATCTAGAAGACTCATCGTCATCTTCAATAAATTTTATATTTTTATCAAATTCATAACTCAAATAAACTCGTATTTTAATCTTCAAAACAATTTCAAATCCATAAAATTAATAACTCATGTTTTAACATTTAGGTTAGATGTTTGATTTGAAAAATAATAAAAAGAATAAGAATATATTGTCTTGATGATTTTGAGATCAAACCGTAAAGTATAAATTATTTATTTGATGTTTTTTGTCGAATACGAAGATATAACTTTATTCAAAAATTTTAAGTTATAGATTTGATAAATATATGATTTTTTTATTTAAATTGATAATAAATCTTATGAGTTTTATTTAAAGATGGTGATGAACTTTATGAGATTATATAAAAAATAATAACATTATTTATATTTTAAGACATAAATGATCAACTCATTACTTAAAATTAAATTAAAAAAATAGATAAATAACTAAATTGTTATATAA
>JBBPBS010001017.1:9330689-9376613 GCA_037974835.1 Cicer judaicum | reverse complement strand
ATAATATGTAACAAATATATTTATATTAATAATAATTATATACAAATAAATTTAAAAATAAGAGAAGACAAAATTAATATAAAAAAGTTTAGTTGACCGAAAATAATTCCTCTAACAATTTCGTATTTTAAAAACAATAAAAATGAGAAAATTATGATATTTTTAAATTATTTATTTTGAGAAAATATTTTATTTTATTTTTTAAAATATACGAAAGACTATTAAAATAAATTATTATCATAAAAATAAAATAAGTACTAATTAGTGAAGAAATATTGTTTTGTTGTTGACATCTTTATCATTTTTAAAAATGTAAGTAATTGTTTATTTTAAATATCTCTTAAAATTTTGGATTTGAATTCAAGGTAGTTTAAAATAATTTAAGAAATGGAAAAAAAAGTTTATAACTGTATAAGTCTAGTTTCATTTTTTCTATGTAATTCAGAAAGAAAACTTTAAGAAATGATTTACTACTTGTCTGTAAAATAATTTAATTAATGTGATTATTATGTCGCAATCAAGTATTTCATTTTCTCATCTACTCGATCCAACTGAATTGCACGATATGGGGTTGCGGTGTTTGTGTGTGGTACCTACGTTTGTTAGGTGTTACAAAAAAGTGCTTAGTTGAAGGAATCTATTATTATAGTAGTAATTCACCCAACAACCCTCGTTTCCCCCACAGAAACAAATTTCCAAATGGTCCTTGTGGAGGTTCCAAGCTAGTAGTACTATTTTATCTATCCCCAAATAATTTTCATACCAACTCGTTTCTAAATTCGAAAATTGCTTAAAATTGGAATTGTAACTATAGTCTATAGTGGCCTCAAAACCAATTAATAGGCTTTTACTATTACGCTTAATCCGGCAATTTCGCAGGTGCTATGCTCCGTGTTTTAGCTTCTATTTCTAGATATTCTTGCTCTCCATTGTTTACAACTTAGAACAAAAAAGATAAAAAAACTTACTTATTTTTACATGCTCTCAACATTCATACTTATACTATAAATATTATTGTTTGAACATAATTCTTATCCTACTTTTTTTTACAGAAGAATTCTATTATTGTTATTATTTTGACCGAATAATTCTTATTAATTTGATATAATTTTAAGAGTATGACACTTTATTTAGTATTATTTGATTTATTTTGTTGTATAATTAAATTAAAATTTTAAATTATTGATACATTTGGTATTATATAAATATTTATTTTATGTATATGTTAATTTTTAATATAAAGTAAATTCGTATAATTTAAGATTCAATTTTACTTAAATAACACGAGTTTATTTAAACCCACGAATTTAATAACCTAATTCGTATAATTTATTCTTGTTTATGTGTCGTGATATGTTGTTCTCTTATCCAAAATATATAGTTCTTATATTATACCAATTAAAACAATACAGCTCTACTAACAAATTGGCATTTGGTTAAGAAATTGGGACATTTTAAGCAATTGGTCAAGTGTTCGAACTGACTTTTGTTTATGGAGTGTTGGGAGGAAAATATCGTAATGTGTGTGTGTAACAAGTAGTAGAGATAAACATGTACAGTCTCGCATATAAATATTTTGATTTTTAAATAACCCATATATATAAACCAGCTAGAAATCATAAAGAATACAATGGAGGAATATTAATGGTATAAAATCATTTTATATTGTTACTTAATAATCATTTATGTTAGTGTCATACATATATGTTATATAATTCTTTTCTTTTTAAATAATTGTAAAATATTATTAAATTATAATGCATATATATAGTAGTATTTATTATCTCTTCTAAGACTAAAAAAATAACCGTTAAGTATTTAGTTTTAATTGATTGTCATTATAAAATTATATTACATTAACATTGCATACTTTATTTTCTAAATCATAAAACAAAAATTAATTACCATCTTACCTATTTACTTAATACTCTATAACATTAAGTCCAAAAATAAAATAAAAAACTCTATAACAGGGACAAAGTCTTGTGGACCAATAGAGTGGTCTTGTCTACCCCAAATAAATTTATTTGTTAAAAATTATTGAAGTTAGTTTATTTATTTTTAGCACTCCTAAATATTATTTTTTAAATAAATTAATATAAATTTATTTGTTAAAATTTAGTAAAGTTAGAAAAAGTAAAAACTTCATCAGTTATTTGATAAATCTATTCATCTTGTTTTATCAATTCAATCTCTAAAACAACAACAGATGAGAAATTTGTTAACAATAAAAATTATTTAGATAAGACTTATAAACAAATTGGACAATAATTTTTTTACAAATACATTAATAATTTATGTTGAAAAAGTCATTGTTAGTCTGTTTTTTTTTTCTTTCAATCGGTTAATGTTAATAATTGTAAGTACCACGTGCTAGGAGATGGGTGGGGTTTGAACCCTCGACCTGTTTAGATGCTCCCATTTTGTGAAAGTGGATCTGTCCCTAATTGGGTAATTACCATTTCAATATTCAACCTCCATTGCATTTAACATATCTTTTCAATAATTCAGAAAAAGTAAATATTTTGATAAAAATATGGCTTGGCATCTTTTGAAAATCGAAGAATTAAGATAAAAAAATTGACACGTAGATTTCATTTAAAAAATTATATAGTATATAAGTTAATTCGAAATATATCAATATTTGGTGTTTAAATAATGTGTTATATGATATAATGATATAGAATAATTAACACTTATAAAATCAGAATAAAATATTATAAAAATTTAACTTTATAAAATTTAAATATTTATAATTTAATTAATGGCATATAAATAATTAATACATCTAGATGATTTTATAGGATAGAATTATATCTTACATGATTTAAATACGTTAAACCGTTATTTTTTAATTCAAAAATATAAAAAAGAGATTAAAATTATCGACTCTTAAAATAGAGAAATTAATTTTATAAATTAATAAAAATATAAAAACCAAAGTTGTAATTGAGTCTAAATTTTATTACACATAATTTAAATATTGAATATTTTTAATTAAAAAAAGTTAATATAATGTTTATAAAAAATAAAATATTTTTTTTTGTTAGAATTTTTTTAATATACAAAATTCGATAATTAACTATTTAATTTATAAAAAAGATCGTAAATTTATTAATTTAATAAATAAATATATTAAAAAACTTCTAAATGTACCTTAATTTTTTTAAAAATAACTATATAAATGAGACATATAAAGATGGGCAGTTACAGTGGTACATATGTCTTGTTTTAATGATTAAATATGTTTTCTCATATGTATGATGATAGCTCACGTGGGGAAGACAGGCAAGCAGGGAGACAGTAAGCTAAGGTAAAATAATAGTAAAAAAGAAATAAATGTGGTGGCGGCAATGCATTGAGGATACTCGTGTTTTGCGACTATACTATACAGTATACATACCAAAATGCATTTGCTCCTTGTGATTTGTCACGTGTTGCCATTTTTATTGTTGAATTGAAGTCACGTGACTCAACTTAAGCTTCGTTTGGTCCATTTAATTCAACAATATATTCATGGCATGGCCCCTCCCTTGTGCTGCATTCCTCTCTCTACGCAGCGCAGGTTTTATAACTTACACCCCCCTGCATGTGGGGTATACAGTGCAGTAGTAGTAGTAAGTAGTACAATATAACCCCCCAATGCCAATTTGTGTCCACTGAAAAGTGAAAACCACGGTCTGCCAGCTATTACTTAATTTTTTGGCATGCTCTTTTTTTTCTATTGTTAAATATAATATTTTTTCAAGGAATTTTAGTTCTAATGCAGTGAAGGAATTTTTTAACATGTTTTTTTTATTATTTATCTAGCATTTACATGATCATTAATTTTAGACATGTACACTAAATAATAATAATGTTATACCTCTTCTCAATGAGCATGGTCTTTCATTTATATATGGAGTACAAGTTACTCTTTAATTTATCTAACGTAAGTAATTAGCAATGCCAAATTTATGTTTTATTCGTAATAAAGTGCATAAATTTATGGAGTATTTTACTGTGTACATATATTTGTGTTGCTTATGTAGAAGCATCTCTTAAAATTGTTATAATTCAAAAACCCATTTTCAATTATCTTTTTTTTGGCAAAAACGAATGTTTAGATAAACAGAGAAGGCAAGAAAGGAATTTTCATTCCTTATAGAGAAAGAAAATACTAAAAGAAGAAGGAATGAATATCCATCACAAACTCAATAATTGCATACAAATTTTTTTTTTGTTCATTTAAAATGTGGCTGCAGTATTCTCTGATGTTCTATATCAGAGCATAAAAGTCATAATATGAAATTATAGTTTTGAAATATTATGGCTAGAAAATATTTTATGTTTAAATTAAGTGGTCACTTGTGAATGATATCTATTTTATTTTTATATTCTATTTAGTGATTGATTATTGTATAATATGCAGTTGTAATGTGAAGTTCTATTGTGAAATTTGAAATAGATAAATTTATAAATATGCAGCTGCGATGTTAAGCCGTGATGGAAGAGATAACATAATTATGATTATACAAAATATTAATTAGTATAAATGAATTGGCTGATATTGAAACAATGTGTCGTATAAAATTGTGTCAATTACTTAAAAATGTTTTGGAAAAATCAAGATGAAAGTTGCATTATAAATTTGAAATTTAATTTTGTATTAGAAATTTCCACAAAAATCGAGTGAGGAGAGAATATTCTATTTCCATACCCTTCTCCGTCTGATTTGAAGTAATTTTTGGACAAATTTCATTCTTCCCTTCATTTTTTGTCTCATAATTATAGTGTTTTTTTTTTCTTCCAAAACATCCCAAAACTCGTCTTATTTGTTACAAAACATTTGATATTTTTTTTTTATATTAATAAAACAACTTGATTTTGTAAGTTTGCTTGAATGTTCCAGATAATTATTTTTATCCTTACAAAGTTACAATGGTCAAAATAAATTATTCTTTTGCATATCCTTTTTCCCCACTTTATATGGGCTAGTCATATCACCTTCAATATGTCGAACGTGAGACAGAAGTGATATAGTATGTTAGCTTGAATGTTAACGTTTCATACTTTTGTTTTTTGAGGAAAACATCTCCTATTTGAAATTGAGTAAAAATAATTCTCATAATTGAAATATTAGTGTTTAATTTTATATAATAGAAATTGTGTTTAGCTTTTTATTTTATAAAGAATTGGGTTTAGTTTTTAAAACGTAATTATGGGCATACGTTCTTTATTGAAAATATTTTTCATCATTAGAAATCCATAATTTTCAATCACATTTGATTTTACACTTAATTTTTCTAAAAGCCATAGTTGTCAATTTTTTTTTAAGACTAAATTACATCCATGGTCCCTTAACTTAATTTCAAGTAACGTTTTAGTTCTTTATCTTTTTTTTTCTTTCCGATTTATCCTTTATTTTAATTTTAAGTGACAATTTGATATTTTATGTTTTAAAATATCAACAATATTGTTCTTTTTTTTACAAAAATTCAAAAATATCATCAAATTTTTCAACCAAAATCCATAAAATTCATTATCATCTTCAATAAAATACAAATTTAATCAAATTCATATATGAAATCTTGAAATAAACTCATATTTTCGTTCTTTATTTGATGTTGTTGGAGATAAAAATATGAGTGTATTTGAATATTTAAGTTATGGATTTGATAAAATCTGCATTATATTGAAGATGGTTATTAATTTAATGGGTTTTGGTTGAAAATTTTGATGATTTTTTTGAATTTTTGTACAAAAAAAGATAATATTGTTGAAATTTTAAAACATAAAATATCAAATTGTCACTTAAAATTAAAATAAATGACCAACTCGGGAAAAAAAAAAAGATAAAGGACTAAAACGTTACTTGTAATTAAGTTAAAGAACCACGGATATAATTTAGCCTTTTTTTAATTATCTAATCATAAATATTATTTAACAATATTGATAAATTACAATGTATGCAAGATGAGTAAAAAATAATTTTAATTATGTAAGAATAAATCAACGTATTATTTATGGATAAGCAAGGACCACTTGAGACAACTTTTTATCCTTGATTTAACCCTAAATTGTATACTCTATGTATCAAATTAAGGCTAAGTCAAGTTTAGACGAGATCAAAATGACTCAAAAGACAATTCAAACAAAATTCATAATATGATCATTATTTAATTACAATAAAAAATTAGAGTAAAAAAATAAATATTATTTTGGTATTTTATTGTGCTAAAATTTAAGCACTTATGATTGGTATCAAATTGTGCTGGCAAATAGACGTTAGAAAAATTATTTGTTTGTCGTATTTGTTACATGTGATTCACTTTGTGACTATGTGAAATACTAATAATCATTATTATGTAAACATGTTTAAGTAATTCAAAATTATATGAAAAAATATTAGATTTTTTTACTCCATAATTTTTTATATGAAATAAATGTCCATGCATATACCGTTACGAAAATGAGAGCTAATAGCGTAAATTATTTAATTGTGGTTTCCAAATCACTTTCTAACTTATCATTAATCCTTTTTAACGATTTAGTAGTTTAATTCATTTTCTATTTTTTTTTTCTTTTATATTATCTCATGTAAAAAAAATTAAAAATATAACTCTTACAATATACTACTCTGCAAATATTTTGCACATTGAATATTTTATTTATGAAAAACTAATTACCAACATAATAGATTTGGAGAGAAGTTAAAAACAGTTATATATCCAGCCCTAATTGATCCCTAAATTTTGTTGGAATTAAATAATTTAAATCCGAAATTGGAGTTTGATGTGAATTGAGAGCGAGCGAGACGATGTAGAGGTATTAGGATTGAGTTGTTACGGTGCATAGATGCAGATTCCATGTAGAGAGTATCATATCAGGTGGCCCCATAACAAATATTTTCCACACGTTGCTGCTTTTCTATTCTCTCTGCTTTTTGACTCTACCCAAAACCATTAACGTGTCATTTTATTTTTAACATTTTCAACTCAACATCAATTTTGTCCATATCAACGCGTAATTGCACTTTCTTTCTATTAATTAATTCATAATTAATAATATCCCGTCACAAACCATGATTTGGATATAGAGTTGATTTTAAATCAACATAAGTGTATCATCACCAAATAGCATGACAAATTTGCTATACACGATTTCCAACAATAATTCTTATTTCTTATTCTTGACAATCACACTGCCATATTTTATACTCTTTCTATTATTAAATATAAAAAAATTATATAATTGACAAAATTTTATATATTTAATTTAAAATTTATATATTTTATATCTGAAATTTCAGGAAGTACTATCTACTATATTACATGCTACAAATCAACTTAGATATAAACAATAGAATTTAATGATCATACATTATTATTAACATTATTATTAATAGTATTTTTAATTTTTTAATGAGATAATAAAATAAAAAATTCTTATTTACTGTTGATATAAAATTTATTTACATTGATAATTTTTTTTTCTCTAACATCATGCGGATTGATAACAAGTTTTGCTATTATTGGAAATGATATAATTCACTTTTTTATAAATGTGTGTATTTAAATATTTAAGATAAAAAATATTAATAATATTAATATTAATTATAATAACTATGTTTGTTGTAGAAAGATATACAATTGATTTAATGGTTGAAATCAGAAAATATGAAATAGAATCATGAACCAATCTAAGATTGAAGTCTTAGAGGCACTATATCTTATTATTTAATTAAAATATAGTGTAATATCACCTGTATATATTTCTCAAAAAAATATATCAATTCAATATAATATAACAAAAATGTGCTATAGAATAACAACATCACTGTATATTTTCCTTAATAATATATTATATATGATTTAAAGACATGTTATTGATAAATAGCTTAATATTAAAACCGGAAACAATTAAAATTACTAGTAGGGTTGAACATACATATAAGAAAACAGTGAGTTTGAAACACATTACATCTTCTGTAATTTCTGATCAATACCGAATTACACGCTATTCCTACCTTTTAAAAGCAAACACATATTGCTTCGCGTATTTCATTATCTTAATGAGCCTTCAAATTTGTTTCAGATTGAGTCAGGCCATGCAAATCCGACAAATCACTTAAAATTTAATTCAACAATAAAAAAATATCAGCTGGAATATTAGAAGCTTTGAGTACTTGAAATGGTATGCAAATGCAACGTTAAAAAATCCCCTTTCTTGAATTTCAGTCACATCTTTCATTATACAACACGACAAAATAAGTATGTGTTTTACAAACAACTGAGCGCGTGTTTTACAACAACCTTTCAAGGAGCGTAGGATTGAGAAATAATTCTGAGAAAGCTACACCAATTCGTGCCACGGTCATCACAAATAAATTTCTTTTTCTTCATGTTTTTAATATGAGATATTTTTGCTAAGATATATTTATGACCGAGTCGATTTTCATCTTACGAGCAAAGTTAACAGGTTAAGTCGAATTCAAATTTTAAAATCACGTCAAAACGAATTTAAGATTTATTAGCCAACTTTGTATTGGTAAGCTCGAGTCAGGTTTTAAAGGTCTATTCGTTAGTCTAAAAGAGATGCGTTACAATTTTCACATATATTCCCTAGAAATGTGTTAATTAAGTGGAGATAATGTTAAATACAATATTAGTCATACTAATTAATTAAATTAGGTTATTGTTTTTATTAACTATATAATTTTAATTGTATTTCTTTATATAATAATAATATTTTCATTATTCAATATATTTTTTGTTTATATTTTTATCTATAATTTTTATTTATAATTGTAACTTTATACCTTAGCCAAAACCCAAATTATAATTTTTTGGGGTTAGATCTCATGGTCTAACTAAGTGCATATGTGAAATGATGAAGATGTTGGGTAAGATAGCAAAAATGAAAGCTATAATATATAGAATTAATAAGGAAGAAGAAATAAATATGAGTACCAAACTCAACCGTTTATATAATAAGTGGCAATATAATATAATGTAATTCTTGTTTATTTTTTTTTGTGTGTAGGTGTCCACATAGTCTTCCCATTGAAGTAAAGTTGGTTGAAGTTTGAGTGAGAAAGTGGCCAACCATTCCCTTCTTTTTCATCATCATCATCATCATGGAACCAAAAATAAGAAACTAGTAAATTACTATAATTCCCACAAAAACAAAGAAAAAATTATACACTCCATAAAAGGTGAAAGGTTGCTAGTGGAAATAAAGTAACTTCATTATTCATACAAGCCAAAGGAATTGGATTCTAAGTTAAACAAGAGAGAGAGAGAGAGAGAGAGAGAAAGAATTATGTGGTGCTGGAAAGGAGAGGGAGGGTAGAGAGAGAGTTTTTTCTACTTTGTTCTGTTTTGTGTCTTTGACAGCACTTTTAGGAGTTCTTAGCAACTTTGGAAGCTTTGCCAGTGCCAACCAACAAGGTATCTATTATCTTAATAGGTTATTTTTTTTGTTTTTTTTTAATTAATAGTATCTTTTGAAGATTTACCTTTATGAGGTTGTGTTGTTAATTTGTTAATTATTATGGTTATGAATCATGTTGTGTTGGCATGTACATGTCTGAATTATTATGATTCTTCTGAATTTTTTATCAACATAACAATAACTGAACTTGCCTAGGGATCCTTTTAATTCTCTCTCTCAACTCTTGTTCCTGTCAGAAGATTTGTGTATCACTATTAAGTATTGTTGTTAAAACTTTAGGAAAACAATTCACTTTCTCTCTGACATGTTCATGATTTGCTCTTTCTTCTCAATTTTCCTTTGTTTCTAGAACAAAAATTCATCTTCCATTTTTCAATTTTTCTCAGGTTTGTTTGCATTTTTTCTTAAGAGATTTTCATTTTTATCTTAAATTACAGTCTCTATACTCTTTATATGCATCTTTGATTGATGGATATGTGAGGCATGTGTGCTTAGATTGGTATTTTTTGGCCAAACAAGTATCCAAATTTACTGGATTAAAATTAATTTCTTCTGCCTTCTGCATAAAGTGGGTTATTTTTTAGGTGAATGGAGGCTTTTTTATTTCATGTCATTTGTTATTTATTTATTTATTCAATTATTTTGTGGCCTTTAACAGCTTGAAAATAAAATAGAGATGTTGCCTCCTTGTTGGTGATAATTCTGGTGAGCCTAATTCCCTCACAATTTCTTCCTTAAATAAAAAAATAAAGAAAGAAATAATAATTCATTGTTAATTGTTGTATATCCATATGTGTGTGTTTGTGTGTTTATATATGTAAACTCTTGTATGCTAGTCTATTTCTATCCCATACATATGTGGTATGTTTTGTTTTTGCAGAATATTGAATTCATCTTATATTTGGAGTTGGTAAAAAATTATTACCTTTATAAAAATTACACTAGCATGCACATTCCTTAAATCTTATAATATCTTGATTTTGAAGTTACAGGAAGAAACAGTAATGCTACTGAGATGGGAAAGAAGGGGAGTTGGTTTTCAGCAATCAAGAGAGTTTTCACACACCACTCCAAGGGGAAGGAATTTAATGCAAGTGCTTTCTATTTGTTGTTGTTCTTATATTTGCTTTTCTTTTGGCATTAGATGCCAAAATAGGTAACAATTTAAGGATTAGACACACAACCCACAAGGACGTGGTTTGAATCTCATTACTAATGTGAAGACCTTACTCTCTGAGTCTTACCTTGTTGAGCTTCTGGGACAGTACTCCCCTAAACTTTTTTTGACAAAAAAATTGTATCAAATTTAATGAAAGTGGGCTGTAATATTAAGAAAATTCTTCCTTATGAACATTCCAAAAGTTTTTAGTGTATCAAAATTCTGGTAGATATTGAGGTGTGCATCTGAATTTATTTTTGTCAAATGTCAATTAGTTTGGTTCATAACCACTAATAGATTATTGAAAATATTGCAAAAGGATTTAGGACATCATGTTTGCTTTATGCATTAGTTTTAAATTATTAATGCCTCTTTTGTCTGAACTTTGTTTGATTCTGGAAGCAACATATCCATGATGATGATTGTGTCACAGCAAGTTCTGATACCAAATTTTGAACTTGTTTCAATTCTGCAGATTGATCTTATCTAAATCTAATCATGTTTGATAATATAATAACAGGATTCAGATAACAAAAGCACAAAAGAGAAAAAGAAAGGTATAGGAAAACTAAAGCATGGAGAGACCAATTCTTTCATTCCCCTTTTTAGAGAACCAAGCAGCATTGAGAAAATATTTGGGGACTTTGAAAGAGAGCAACAAGTACTTGCAATTAGGCCTCCCACACCTCCTGAGCGACCGAAAACACCGCCTTTTGTCCCTCCTAGAGTTGCTTCTCCTAGGCCTCCTTCACCAAGGACTGCTTCTCCAAGGGCCGCTTCACCTCGAGTTACCTCTCCAAAAGCTGCGTCTTCTCGGAATGTTCAGCACAACAAGGAGGTTGGTTACAGACCAGAACCAACTTTAAGGAACCAGCATGCGTCGGCTACAAAGATTCAGGCTGCTTACAGAGGTTATATGGTAAGCTTTTATATTTTGTTGTGAATGTCATTAATATAATTTAGCCCTTTTGAGGTGTCCCCTTAAAGTATTAAGTATTTAAGTTTTTTGCTGTGAATGTAAAAATATTTAAGTATTAAGTACTTTGGTTCCAAACTTAGGACAAATTTGTAGTCATGTCCTTCTTTGTCAACCCTGAATATTATGTGCCTGAATAGGCTGAGTATTATGCAAATTCACGAGTTCAATTCGGAATGCACCTTGATCTATTAGTTTTGCAAGCTTTTATATCATTTGTTAAACAAAGTATACCTTGTAATATGGGGTACTTGCAATACAGGCCAGGAGGAGTTTTAGAGCTCTAAAGGGTCTGGTAAGGCTTCAAGGAGTGGTAAGAGGACAGAATGTGAAGAGACAGACAGTCAGTGCCATGAAACACATGCAGCTGTTAGTGCGAGTTCAATCTCAGATTCAATCTCGAAGAATCCAAATGTTGGAAAACCAGGCACGGTATCAAGCCGAGTTCAAGAATGATAAGGATGCTGCAAGTACCTTTGGCAAAATGACTTTAGGAAATGGTGTAAGTCCACTTTACTGAATATTTCTAACATGTAACATATGTATGAGAACAAAATGTTCAAGTAGCAGCAGCTATATACTGTATAATCTGCGGATTATGCAATCCCAATTTGATATATTCAACTATAAGTGATCATACTCTTCTTTATGGCATCCATAATGTTTAGATATAAAGTAAATTCTATCGGTTTTATTCAGAAATATGTGCATGCTTGTATTTCAAACTGCATTTATATAAATCAGACTAATTTGTTTTGATAATTTGGAAATTTTGGTATAGTCTGAGGCAGGTAACAATGAAGATTGGGATGATAGCTTATTGACAAAAGAGGAAGTAGAAGCAAGATTGCAGAGGAAGGTGGAAGCAATCATCAAAAGAGAGAGAGCAATGGCATTTGCATATTCACATCAGGTACAAACACAGGCTAAACTTTTTATTTATACTTTCCTTTTTAAAAAAAAAATCATCATCTTAAAAAGAGATTCATGTAATCAATCACACATATAAACAATTTAAATTGACTTATTTGAATTTATCTACTGGCATAAACACTTGCGAGACTAATCAAGACAGTTTATGAAATTTATCTTCATAAGTTCTTCAGGATATTTTATGAAAACAACTTATACCTTACATGAGAACAGTTTTACTTTAAAAATAGCTTATACAAAATCATGTATATGATAAGCACTTAATTATGTTGTTTATTGGAATGAAGCCTTTTCCGGATAAAGTTTAGTTGTTGTTATTGTCCAAGTTGATCTCAATTTTTCTAGTCCTTCGTTGAGATGATAAAATCACTATTTGTTATGACTATGCCAACAGTTGTGGAAGGCCTCTCCAAAATCAACTCAAACACCAGTGACAGATACGCGATCAAGCGGATTCCCGTGGTGGTGGAACTGGCTGGAAAGGCAACTACCTGCTGCAACAACTCCACAAGAAAAACAAGTCCTAAAGAATTTTCAACTCACACCACCAAGACCATATTCAGAACAAAAGACAAGTCCAAGACCTGGCTCAAGCACTCAAAGGCAACAACAGCACCATCCGTTTTCCTTTGATAACATGGATACACCAAAATCCACAAAATCAACTATATTTCCATCTTCAAAACCAGCTAGAACTCCTCCATTCAGAACTCCACAAACAAACACCTCAAGCATGACGTCAAAACATTCAAGGCCAAGAGCATTAGGAGCCAACTCACCTTACGACGTGCCGCTCAAGGACGACGATAGTCTCATAAGCTGTCCACCATTTTCAGTGCCAAACTACATGGCTTCAACCGTTTCTGCTAAGGCGAAAGTACGCGCTAGCAGTAATCCAAGAGAAAGATTTGGTGGTAGTAGTGTTGGTGGTGGAACTCCAACTCCAAGCAATGATTCAAAGAGGAGAGTTTCATTCCCTTTATCACAAAGAATAGGGTCATTGTTCTCTAGCAAGGATCCTCATGGCTCTCACAGAACACCAGATAAATATCAGTCATTTGAATCAATAGGAAATGTGAGTGTCGATTCGACAACATCATTGCCGGCAAGAGTTGGAAGAAAACCTTTTACAAGATTTGTGTGATTGAATTCTTTTTAACCATTTTTGTTTTTGTCTTGTGTTATTGTCAGTTGTATTATGATTATGATTATGATGAGTGTATTGGTGGTGATGATAGTTTGACCGAAGAAGTATACATGTTGTAAACTAATAAAAAAAAACATTCATAGGAAATAATGGTTTGGTAACTTCTGATTTGAAACTTTGTTTTTTGAGATTAATGTGTGTACGACAGATTTTATATACTCCTACTAATGTTAGCATTTCCTTTCTAATTTCAACTTCATTTACTATGTACTTTTTCAGTTGCATTTCCTCTGTTTTTCAGTTGTTCATTCAACTCCTTGTAAATTGCAATGCCATGTTTAAGTACTTTTGCAAAATAATAGATCATTTTAGAACAAAAAATAAAAGTAACCAAATCAAAGTAAAAAATTAGTTACCAAAAATGTTTAGTTATTCCTATTATTGTTGGGATCCATTATTAAAATTATGGGTCATTCTCCTTATATATTTAATACAGCTTCTATTTATGATCAATGTGGGACTAACTATTCATAATTGAATACTCAACATTTATATTATTTTAATTTTGGTTGAAAATGAATTTATTGTAATATAATGTATGTTTTAATATTTTTATTTCAAAATGTATTCAACAAATATAATTATTTAGATAATATGAATCAAACAGAATTTAAAATTTGTAATTACCAAATATATTTAAATTATATATAAATGTTTTTTTTTTTTACATTTCGTTTCTTTTTGGTGCACTTATGGGACTTTTTTCATTATTGTTACTTATATATGAATTGATAATATATTCTTATAAATTATAATTATTACCATAAATGTATCTGTATAAACAATAATTGTAAAAAAAATGTAAAAATATTATAATTATTTTTCAAAATTTGTTATTTTTGTCCATGTTTATATATATATATATATATATATATAATTGATCATTATTTAGGATTAGACCAAACTATGATACCCGACCTATTAAGGATAGATGACTTTTGTACCCCTTCAACTAATCTTATACTTTCTCATTTAAAAATTTTATGTTTAAAATATCCAAACTACCTTTAATAAAACTGTAAAATTTAAAAGAATTTTTTTTACTGGAAATTTCATAATAAATGAAATTTCCGGTAGTTATAAATAAAAAAATTGTTTGTCGAAAATTTCAGAATGAATGAAATTTCCGGTAATTATAAATGAAAGAATTTTTTTACCGGAAGGATGAATGAAATTTTCGACAATTATAAATGAATTTTCCGGTAGTTTTCCTGGAAATTTTAAATTTTTGAAATATCCGGAAGTTATTCTACTCAATTGAAAATATAAAAAATCCAGTATGTTACGGAATTTAAAAAATCCAGTATGTTACGGAATTTAATTTACCAAAACAAAAATACATTAAATTTAAATTTTATATTTACCAAAAAATTCTATATTTCAGGATAAAAATTTTAATTTTATATTTTACATTAATTTTATATTTTACATTAATTTTATATTTTACATTAATTTTATATTTTACATTAAATTTATATTTATAAATTTAAATTTACCAGAAAATTCTATAAATTGAAAAAGAAAATACATTAAATTTTTTAAAAAAAGTTATTATAATATTACAAGTTGTTTATTTTGGCTCATCTATCTAACCGTATTTTTTTCTCTAATTTAATGTATTTTATTTTATTTTATTTTATTTTAATAATAGAATTTTGATTTTTTTTAATTTATTTAAAAAATCAAAATACTATTAATAAAAAAATTAAATTAAAGAAAAAAAAATACACCAATTGACTAAATGTGCCACAAATAAAACGTGTCTCTAATATTTTGTCTATAAAATAACAAAATATTTTCTTAACAACTCACTCCTATTTTTATTGCGAATATTTTATAAAATAACAACTTATTTTCTTAACAACTCTCTCCTATTTTTATTCGGATTTAATAAACAAAACAAAAAATAATAAAATATTAATAATGTAATTAAAAAATAATAATAAAAATATTTAAAAAATATATAGAGTTTTAATAATATAATTTACTTTATTATTATTATTACATTTATTATTACTATTAATATAATTTACTTTATTAATTAATTTATAAATCATATTTGGTAGTTTAAAATATTATAATTATTTTTGTTTTACTAAATAAACAATTTTGTAATTGTAAAAATGAAAAGTAAAAAATTTTGTAAGGCTGATACATGAGGGGCATGGGAAAATTTCAATGAGCAATGAAATTTTTCTTTTATAGTTATAAATTAATACTGGAAATTTTAAATTTCTGGGTGGTTATTCTCGGAAATTTCAAAAATAAAATTTCCAATATTCATTTATAACTATTTGAAGTTTTATTTATTCTGAAATTTTCGATAAATTTTTTTTTTCATTTATAACTATAGGAAATTTCATTCATGAATGAAATTTTCGGTAAAAAAATTCTTTTAAATTTTACAATTTTATTAAGGATAATTTAAATATTTAAAATTAAAAATTTTAAATAAGAGGATATAAGATTAATTAAGGGAGTACAAAAGCCAAGTTTCCGTAACATAGTTTTCTTTGCCCATTTCAGTTAGCCATATTTAAAAAAAAAATGAGTGAGTCGGCTGGCCTTCTGGACTTCAAATGGGCTCATAATAAAAACAAAAACTATCTTTCTTAACTCAATTCACTTAGAAAATAATATAAAAAGTCTAAAATTATTAAATAAAAATATTTAAAAAAACAAAATTTTAAGGTCATTTTAAACTTGGCAAGTGTCGTTGTCTTGTTCTCTATTGTGGTGTTATGAATTATATATCTAGTAGTTTATGAGATCTAATTTCTTCTATTTTATATAGTATTGAATTATTATTTTTCATGAAAAAAGTATAAGATTAACTCATTAGCCTTCATAGCCTAAAGTATAACAGTTAATTATAAAATGGATTTGACTCTATTGACTCAGTATGTGAAAAAGACTTGTGTAATCACAACTACAAATGTAAATTATTTTGATCAAATATACCTAAATGAAAAATAGAAAGATAAATGAATAAACTTTGTGTTATTATTATGAAAAAAGTTAATGATATGTATTAAATTATTTAGATTTGGAGTTGTAATCACATCCTTTGGATCAGACAGGGAGAGTTTATTTTACAACTTTAGGTTTGAAACATGTTAAAATACTCCTTTGAAACATGTTAAATGACTCCTTTAAAACATATTAAATGACTCATTTAAAAGGACATATAAGGAAAATTTTACCATGTTAAAAGGACATATCAGGAAACATGTTAAAATTTTAAAAACACATGAGTTTTGAAAAAGTTTTTCTTTTTTAAAGTTTTCTTAAACGAGTAAAAAAAACTATTATAAATGTAGGAGTATAAATGTAAAATAGACGGAAAAACTTTCATTTATTTTTCTTTTAAAACCTTATATGATTTTGGGTCAAGCTAAATAAGATCAGCTCCTACTTAAATTTATACGGGTCGAAAGGCCCAAAAGAATTCATTCCTAGTCTCCAACAAAATGCAAATTATAATTTAAAAATACATTGCAAAAAAGAAAACATTTTCCAAAAGTATAACATATCAAATGATCGAAATAAAGGACACCATAATAAGCCTCCATGTTTGAAAGAGTTCTGGGATCCCAAACATCACCTCTTTATGTCTTTATTGGGAGGCGGATTATAAAGAAACTTAGGTGTATTTTCTTATTTATTTTTCATATGATTATTAATTTAATATACTATGATTTTATCAAATTTATAGTTTTATTAAACTTTGTCATAATAACAAAACATTTGTTTTATGTTGAGGATCACACACATCTAATTATATTTGAATTTAACTGTAGTTTTAGTTATTTTATTATTATCAATTTATTAAATTGATTTATTTATTTTAAAAGTCGATATTTTTGGTCACTTTCAAATTTTTAATTTAAAAAATAACAATTTGATATATATTTAATGATGTGACGTACAATTTTATAGTATAAAATCATCTACATATATTAATTATTTATATATCGTTAATTAAATTTAAAATATAAAAAAAATTATAAAATTAAAATAAAAGTTTTTATGATATTTTGTTCCAATGTTATAAATATTAATCATTTTATGTTGTTTTATCGTTGTTTTATCATATGTTACGTTATTTAAAATATCTCACATTATTAATTTTTAATTAAAAAAATTAATCTCACTTTTAAAATAAAATAACTAACTTCATAAATAAATAAAAATAAAAGAATTAAAATTATAATTGATCTTTATATTTTATAATAGGGAATAAATAACAAATCTCTTTCTATAAGTTAAATGTTACATGGACAACACTATATTTGTATGCCGTGTTGTTTTGTATTAGTACTTTTTGCTCTTTTTCAATCACATAGGTATTGGATGATGTTGTCACCATCTCTATAAAGTGTAATCTTCACGAACATCTCTTATATCACCGATCAAATATAAGTCCCGATCAATCATTAACCACAAACCCTAAACCTATAATTCAAACACAAAAATTAGATGTGGTCAAACAAGGAAAGTCATAAAATGAGAATAAATTCATGTAAACAGACTACGAGGTTATCAACTTATCATCATTGTTAATTTTTATTAATTTTTTTTATCAATTCCTTTCACTTTAAAGTTAATTTTATTCCGTCGAACACTTATTATGATTAAGTTTTTAAGGAAAATTTTATTTTATAAGAGAATAAAATAAGTCTGATTATATTTTATAAAAGAATAAAATAAGTCTTGATCAAAATCATATCTTGCTTGTGTACTTCGCTAATGGACAAATACCAACTCAACTCTCAATGTTTAACTTTGAAAAACAATTAAATTGCATTTAACTCTCAACGTTAAAAACCAATTAAGGAGATTAGAAATGATTTATGTTTGTAAACGCAACCGAATGCATGATTTATATAGTTATAGCCATTATATGAATAAAATCTAATTAACGTGTGAAACAATTATTTAAAAATTGAAATGGTTATATATAATATAATACAAATTTAATTTATATATACAGTTAGAATTTTTACACTTTATTCTAAAAAATAGTTGTGAAATAATTAGAATTTTTTTTCAATATATCATTTTTTTTTATACCAAAATACCTCACTCCTAATTTTATATATCATATTGTCTTATTTTTTGTCAATAAGAGGTCGCTGGTTCAAGGTGCAATCAGCTAAATAAGTTCTGAATTGGACCTACTTGGAGGTTGCTGGGCCAGGATGCGACATCGTACTAGAGTTGAATTTTATTTTTTTCGTTTTATATATTATTATATAAATTAAATAAATTAATAAATAATAATAATAAATAATATATTAATAAATAATTATTATTATTATATTGTTATTATTATTATGATTAAAAATAATTATAATTAAAAAATAGGACAATATATGATTAATCAATTTGCTAAAATTAATTTGATACTTACCAAATTTATTACTTACTAAATTAGATAATTTGCGATTAATCAATTTGTTAACAAATTGTATAATGGATTAATTTTTTCATTTAATATAAAAAATTAATTTTTTCAATGGTTTAATCATAAATTGCTAAAATTAATTTTCTCATTAAATATGATTTGGTAAATCGATTAATTTTCTCATTAATTTAATATAAAAAAAATGTTTTGTGTCATTGGTAAATTAAATATGCATTAGTTTGTTTATTTTGTCATATTTATTCAACCACATTAATTTTGATATATATATTTTGCCACATTACCAATCACACGAATTAATTTTTTTTGATATATTGAGATAAAATCAGATAATATATTGCATATTAATGTATTGTTTACTTATTTCAAAAGATAAAAGCAAATTAAATATATTCATCTTCCAAATGTATTTTAAAAAATATCTATATATAAAATGATTAGATAAGGTTCATTTTTTACTTTTATTACTTTTTCCAATCACACAAATTATTTTTTTTGAAATTAAATTAATTTATAAATTAACGAGAAAATTAATCAATTTATCAAATTATATTTAATGAGAAAATTAATTTACCAACTTGTGATTTATTGTTAATTTAACTATTAAATAAGAAAATTAATGAAAAATTAATTAATTGTACAATTTAATAACAAATTGATTAGTCGCAAATTGTTCAATTTGGTAAGTATCAAAATAATTTTAGCAAATTGATTAATCATAAATTGCTCTACTTTTTAATTATAATCTTTTTTAATAATAATAATAATACAATTATTCTTTATTATTATTATTATTGTTATTTATTAATGTATTATTTATTAATATATTATTTAATATAATTATTTATTAATATATTAAATTCATACGATAACCATTAAAACGAGAAAAAAAATTAAAAATCTTTTTGGGAGATCGCCTCCTCGGCCAGCATCTCTTGGATGAAAAAATTTCGGCCGTACCTTGTGCCAGCGACCTCCTTCTAAGCCTAAAAAGTAGAATATAAAATTAAAAGTAGAATATTTTAGTTAAAAAAAAAAAAACAGATGATACAGTAATAAAAGATTCAAAATAATTAATCTCGTATAATATAAATATGTTATATGAACAATTGATTTTAAATTAATTTGGTATTTAATCAAAATAATAATTTAATTAATCAAAAACACTTTTGAAATATTATAAAATATCTAACAATCAGAAAATCTAAATGTGTCTTTTTATAAAGTGGGATAGCTAGATGTAATTTCAAATAATATTACTATTTCGTAAAAACATTTATTAAAAAAATCAGAAGTGTTAGTTTTGTATAAAAACAATTTTTAAATAGTAAGAAGTGATATTTTTCAAGAGAACACGCGGCATCGCAATAAATATAGTTTAAATTCCGCATAAGATAAATATAATGAGTCACATTAATAAAAACTTGACATATTGTAAGAAAGCGTATAAAAGCAAATATTAATTAGAAACATATATAGTATATAGGATGTGAGTCCCGGATGAATAGAGCAGTAGTATAGGATGTCACGATTTGAATGCGTTTCCCACAATTATTGAAAACCAAATCACATGGCCAACAAATACTAGGAGTATAGGGGAACTTGCTTCATCATTAATATGAATATTTCATCACAAAAATAAAAATGAAGAACCTTGATATTAACGGAGAACCAATTGAATGAATTTGTTGACTCGTGTCCATGACTCCCATGTCCTAACCGAAGTCAAATTGATCATAAATTATTTCGATGAAGACAAGTCGTGTATTAAACGGTGACAACCAGCCTCCATGTCTGACATACCAATGGAATTTTGTGTCCTCCACAGTCCACATTTATGAAACTACTCATTTTTTTAAGGAGAAAAATGGACACCTTTGAGAGTATATATATTTTCATAGAAAAAAAAAGATAAATTGAAATAAGATATTAAATAAATGTAAGAAAATTAATGTGCTTAAAATAGTTATTTTTATTAATAAAAATTTATTTTAAATTTATTTTATTAATAAGTGTTTTAAGGAAAACATACTTTTTTAATATATATATATATATATATATATATATATATATATTAACTTAGTTAGTGTAAATAATTTTTATATAATCAATCAATAATAACTGTTAAAATAATGTCAATATTTAATTTTTATTATAATTATTTGTATATGATCACTATAAAATGTTTTACATTTATAAATTATTGAACATTGATATAAAATTATTTTATATTAATCTAAATATTTTTTTTTCTTTTATAAATAAAGTACTTTTTTTATCTTAATTATAAAGAAGTTTTTGCCCACCGGTATAAAGGGAAAGTATGAGGTTTTTGTATTAAAATATTTATTTATCTAAATATCTTAGTTTAAAAATTATTTTTTTAAATGTTTTATTTTTTTTAAGTAGAAGATCGTTCTTTGGGGAAGCGATCACCACCTGACGGCGAATTTTTTGAAACTCAATTTAAAGTGGACTTCTAACGGAGTAATTTTTTTTTGTTATATTTTAATATTTATTTATTATTAGAATAATTAATTTAATTATTTAAAAAATAAAAATATTAATAATAAATTAAAATAAAATATATTAATAAATTTTATATTTTAATTATTATTATTATAATAAAAATTAAATAATAATAACAATTAAATAAAAAGAAAATTATATTAATAACATAAAAATGAAACGAAATACATTAAATTAACGATAAAAATACATCATATTTGAGAAGAAGAAAAAAAATCAAATTTATATCAATTAAGTTCACCTAAATTACCCCGAGTCCCACATCTAGCATGTCGTCGAATTCGTCTAGCTATCTGAACAAGTTGTGGTTCTTCCTCATTTTAATCATTTTCCTCAATGTAAGTTGTAGATGGATTAGAATCACTGCTACCTGCTTCCATTAAATTTTGAGACTATTGATTATACATCTAATCAGATACAACATAAGCCGACTCAGAAGTTATCCACTTAGTTCCAAACAAATTATAGAGAACTCTATGTTCTGTCAGATAATCGGGTGGTAGTATTTCTGACACCGATAAAACGTAATATTGAGATGGTGGTGGATCATAAAATGGAACTTCAATAGCGACGTATATGTGAGGTGATGATGAAAACGGTCATGCTTTGTTTTATTGTTGTGTTTTTGTTGAAATTTATAATATAAATTAATTATTTTTATTTAATCATTTTAATTTTAATTATTTATAATAATAATAATTATAATATAAAATGTATGTATAATTTATTAACGTATTTTATTTTAATTTATTATTAATATTTTTATTTTTTAAATAATTAAATTAATAACTTTAATAATAAAAAAATATTAAAATATAATAAAAAAAAATATTCAATTATAAGTTGTTTCTCCAAAAAAATGATATTTTATTAAGTTTCAAAAAATTTATTTTCAAGTGGTCGCTTCCTTAGAGAACGACCTCCTATTTAAAAAAAAAAATTAGAGTATTTGAGAAAATTATTTTCAAATTAGAATATTTAGAAAAATAAAAAATAAATAAATAACCAAAGTATGACGTGACAAATAAAAATAAATCGAATGTTTTTGCCTTAAAAATAAAGGTAAACATGTTTTACCAAATAAAAATAAATGGAAAGTGGTCTTTTTATAATGAGATAACGGATTCAAAATTATCTTTAAATTTGAAAATTGTGAAGTATAACAAACATCCTTATAAAAGATAACATTTTGTAGCTCAAGAAAAATGATTTAATATTGTGTGTTGTACTCAAATCAATTGCAAGCAAAGTCCTATTTTATGTCTATTAAAAAAGACACATGAATTTGATATAAAATAGTTGATCACGTAAGTATAAAAATTATCTCAAAATTATTCAAGTTCAATCTAGTAACACGACTTCCAAAAATAAATATTGATTAAGATAAAATATTAATAGTTTCAACTGAAAATTTCTTAAAATTATGTCGATAAATTTATTAAATCTCAAAACTTTAAATTTTGATGTAAAAATATATAATTTTGTAATTGTTCACGACTAATCAAAGTTCATTTGAGTTTTATGTTATAAACACAAACATGAGATTTTTGAAATATTCCTAAACTTTCGTAAGAATATTAAAAATAAGACAAGAATGAACGTATTTCTATAATAAATATTTATAGAGGAGAATTTAAAAAATATTTTTTCAAATCACTATTTGATGAAAATAGTATTTATCATAATTTTTTTTATGTCTAATAACTTATCGACAAAATTAAATTGTTGAAAGAAGAAAAAATAAAAACCTTATAAGAGATGGCAAGAATAAAAATCAAATATTGAGAAATATTTATAAACATAAGTCGTTAATACATTTTGTTATGTTTTGAATTATATTTTAATTAATTTTTTTTAAATAAAACTCTTTATAATCTAAAAAATTAAATATCAAAATATTGCTTACTTGATAAATGTAATTTAATAAAGATATGATTATTTCAATTTTATTTATACATTTTTTTAATATATGTAAAATAATCAAATATAAAATATAAAATTATTATGGGAGAAAGGAAGTAGTGAACTGATGGTTAATATCTTGTTGAAATTAATTTGATAATCAATTATTCAAGACATTTTTTCTCATATACTAATTTGAGGAAACATATTAATAAGTATACTGTAAACATAAGGAACAAACTTAAAATCTTGACAATCTTTATAATTTACATCATATTGATTTATTAAATATATCAGGAATACCTGAATCTATGTAAATACTCTATTAACAATAGTCTTGAAACACGGAAAAATAGAGCGGTTGATTTTTGGTTATGCTTTAATTGTGACCCTCATGCCTTAAATGTTTTTCATGTGAGAAGAATATATAACATCTCGTTTATTTGAAATATCAAGAATTGTAATCTATGCAATCATGACATCTCCCATATTTAAGCTCATATGGTCAATCAAATATTTGCTGATCTTATCATTTAGTTTAATTAAAACTCTTACAGATAAATATAATATATTATATATGTATATATATTAGAATATAATTAAATAAAATATGTAATAAAAAATATTCCAACATATCTAGTACATTATTTACTCATGCCAACACGAGGGATTCCTAGTCATTTTTTTCCGTCGGTTATTAAGGAAATTAAACTTTTTTTCACACAATAACCGTTATATTTATAATAAAAAATAATTTTGAAATGTCTGTTTTAGTTTTCAATACTACATTAATTTTTTTAAAACATACTATCTAATTGATTTTATATGTATCAATTCTAATTTTTTATTTTTTATTTTGTATTTATAGTAATTTTCATACAATAATAATTAACAAGATTAATTTAATAAAATCATTATTATATATCTAAGTTTATTTAAATGTTTGGAGTTGAACTTACGCTTTTTTGGGAACAATGTGTGATGCAAAAATTTTTTACTTTTTTTTATAATTTAATAACACTTATTTAAAATAGAAGATGTACTTTATATAAATTTTAAATATAAAAAGTTATATTCATATAAAAGTGTGTTGTAATGTCAACGTCAAAAAATAAAAGAAACTTATAAAAATAAAATGTTTTAATATGTGTAAATATGATAAATATAATATATGAAATATAAGTGAAGTAAAAGAAGATTTAAAAAAACTGAAAATAAAGAGAAAAATAAAAACATACATTATTGAAAAAAATAATAAAAAAAGAGAGAAAAAAGTATCTTAATGTTACTAAATAAATAGAAATATAATGCATTTTAATACTAGATTTTTAACATCTGTGGTCCCAACTCTCCGTTGCTATCATCATATAGAAAGAGGGCTTCATATCATAATGGGTAATGAAGGAAATTGGATATCTATATAGTACGAATAGATTATATTGCATGTCTAGTCGTAAAAATGCTCAAAGGCACCGAAAAAATAGGTCGTATATTTTCTATTTTACTAAATTGTTAAAATGTATAGGAATAATTGTATAGATATTTTGATATGTTAGAGTGTAATTTAAATTTAAAATCCTTTTTTTTCAATAATATTTGAGTTTTGTTGTTAAATTCTTTAAAACAAAAAAAAAATTCAAAATTGAATTATTATATACAAATTATATAAATACGTTGTATACAAACATTGAATCATATATTACCATCTAGATATAGTATAACTTTTTTGATTTTGATATTTCAAAAAATAATAATATGATTCATACAAAAACATACTGAGATATAATTGAACATTTGTATAATTTTTTAAATTGATAATATATAATAGTTTTATACTGATGTAAAAAGTAGTGTTTAGATATGATCATTGTAAATAAAATGATAAAATAATTAGTTCTTAATTATTGATAAAATTATATAAAACCAAGATTAAAATGAAAAATCATACAAATTTTTAAAGGATTATGCATCATTTAAATTGGTTTCAATCACAATCATCTATATATAACTAAATGATTTAAATTTAATCATCTTATTTTTGCACCAATCCATATATATAAAACTCCTTGACAAAATCATGAGAATTTATAATGTTGATTGTATTATTAAATTTATTTATAATTTAAATTATTTTATTAATTTATTTTTAAAGAATAATAATTGATTTATATTTTAATTGTAATATTTATGACCTAATTAGATATAAATAAGTAAAAAAAATATAATTAATACAATTAAAAATAAAAATAAAAATAAAAATAAAATTCTTATAAAAAGATTCGGGAGAGGATTGTATATAAAGGACGGAGCAAGTAACGTAATAACGTATGATATATTTGGACGGTGGAAAATGTCGAAAATAAACAGCCCTAATGTAAAATTAATTTCATTTAAGAAAACAAAGTGAAGGGATAAAAAAGTAATAAAAAAAAGAGTATGGGGAAGAGAGGTGGAAAGGAGGAAGTAGTAAATAAAAGACACAACACAACACACAGATGTATTAAGTGGCTCTCCCTTCCTTTCATTCTTCTTTCTGCCTCACACATCACAAAACAACGCACACTCTCTCTCTGTGAATCCGTGATTCCCTATATACACACACCATTTCTTTCTTTCTTTATTTATTTCTCTCTTCAATCGAATCCAACACAACACGCACCCAGCAATGGCTCTCAGACCAAACCCTTTCCCTACTCAAACATCTACCTTCTCTCTTCCTCAAATGGCCAGTCTCAGATCTCCCAAATTTGTCATGGCTTCCACTCTCCGTTCCGGTTCCAAGTCAGTCCTTTTCTATCTTTATTCAGATCCCTAATCCCCTACACCCCCTTTTTTCCTAATTAAACCCCCTTTTATTTTCATATTACCGCATTTCATTATTCCCTCTTCAATTCGATTGCCGCATCTCGTTACGTCTTTGATCTGAAAATTATACCTCTAAATTACTCACTCTTTTTCGTTTTTGTTTTTTAATTTCTTATAATATAATATGTTTATTTTATTTATTCTGTTGATTATTGATTAGATATTTTCTCATCATCAACAATATTGAATTAATTTTTTGTCCACTTTGCACATGTTTTGGTTTGGTAAAGTAATGGTTAGGGTGGTTCGATTGCATTCAAGCTTTCTCTATGCTTTTCTTTTACTTTTTGCCTTGCATGTTTAGTCTTATGGTTGGTGAGGTTATTTTCTTACTAGAATTTCAACAACTTCATTTCATAACGCTCTTTTCAATCTTCCTTCTTTGTTTCTCAGATGAAAACAACATCTTGATTAAACATCAATTGTTTTTCATAGTATCTGTTTCTTCTTTCTTTCCTTTCCTTTTTTTATATATAAATAGTAAAATAAAATGCATGTTTCTGTCAGTGACATATTTAATGATTTAACCCTATTTTTCTCACCATCTTCCAATATTATTAACAAGTTCACCTTAATTTTGTCCATATTCCCTTGAATTCATCCATTTTTGTTTTGTTTTGTTTGAATTCTATGGCATCAACGCATATTCCCTAGGTGGTATCACTCTGCATTCATTTTTTAAATTTGTTTTTTCATTCCTCTTCAATTTGAATCTGTGTATAATCAACTATCATCATGGGTCTATGTTACCTTCTACTTGGTTTGATTTGTTATACAGTCTCTGCTTATTAGTGTTTAATTCATGCATATGTGAATTTGATGAATTTATTTATGATGATCATCTTGTTTGAGGTGAATACAAAGTATTGGAAACACTTCTTCCAATTTGTTTTTTTTCCCCCACTGTTTGCTGGGTTTTTTGGGGATTTGATTGAGTAACCTATGCATGTATGGTGCTGGACGCATTGCACGTTCTGTAAAATTGTCCTTTTGATGAACTCTACATAGGAGTTTTATGAATATTGTTACTATGAATGATACTAATCTTTACGGTATTAATCAATTTCTCAAGTGCAAGATCATTTGACTGGTAATGTATTTTTGCTCTAAAAGTAATTTGAAACTACATTGCAGAGAGGTTGAAAGTATTAAGAAGCCGTTCACACCTCCCAGAGAAGTGCATGTTCAAGTAACCCACTCTATGCCACCCCAGAAGATTGAAATTTTCAAATCTTTAGAGGGTTGGGCTGAACAAACCTTATTGACTCACCTTAAACCCGTAGAAAAGTGTTGGCAACCACAGGATTTTCTGCCAGATCCTTCCTCTGATGGATTCGAAGAGCAAGTGAAAGAACTGAGAGAGAGAGCGAAAGAGCTTCCAGATGATTACTTTGTTGTTCTGGTTGGAGATATGATCACAGAAGAAGCTCTTCCTACTTACCAAACAATGCTCAACACTTTGGATGGAGTTCGTGATGAAACAGGTGCTAGCCCTACTCCCTGGGCTGTTTGGACAAGGGCATGGACAGCTGAAGAAAACAGACACGGTGATCTTCTTAACAAGTATCTTTACTTGTCCGGACGAGTTGATATGAGACAAATTGAGAAGACAATTCAGTACTTGATCGGCTCTGGAATGGTAAGATTGCTGATTTTGGTCTTGCTATTGTAGTAATAAATTACATAATCATGGAAGTGTCAAAGAAAGTTTTTCATCCTTAGGTTTTACAGTCAATATAATACAGAAAATGTGCTTAAATCAATGAATCCAGAGATGCAACAATGTGTCACTGTCAGTAAAATTCTTAAAAATCATATGTAGGAATGAATTCCTAATTTACAGATCAAACTTCCTACTTAACTCAAACTGTTATGTTGCTCACAAATCATCGCACCAGTTGTTTCTTGTTCTATTTATAATCTTTTTTCTCTCTAATTTTGATCTATATTGATGGATAGGACCCTCGGACTGAGAATAGCCCCTACCTTGGTTTCATTTACACTTCATTTCAAGAGAGGGCAACCTTTATATCACATGGAAACACAGCCAGGCTTGCTAAGGAACGCGGTGATATGAAGTTGGCTCAGATCTGTGGTTTGATCGCCTCAGATGAGAAACGCCACGAGACTGCCTACACAAAAATAGTGGAAAAGCTGTTTGAGATTGATCCTGATGGAACAGTGATGGCATTTGCTGACATGATGAGGAAGAAAATTGCTATGCCAGCACACCTGATGTATGATGGCCGAGACGACAACCTGTTTGAAAACTATTCTGCCGTTGCTCAGCGCATCGGGGTCTACACTGCCAAGGACTATGCTGATATACTCGAGTTTCTGGTCGGGAGGTGGAAGGTGGCAGACATAACCGGCCTTTCAGGTGAGGGACGAAAGGCACAGGAGTATGTTTGTGGGCTGCCACCAAGAATCAGAAGGCTGGAGGAGAGAGCTCTAGGAAGAGCAAAGGAATCATCAAAACTTCAATTCAGTTGGATTCATGACAGGGAAGTACTACTCTGAGCATTTCATAAGGAGTAAATTGAATCTTCCAGCAACTCTACTTGGACCAAGGTTGAATAGATGAAAATTCAGTTTGTCATTTTTGTTTGGGGTTTAATGTTATATGTCCCTGTAAGGTGAAACAATTGTTCTCTTGCGTGGTCTGTTAAGCTTAAGCAATCAGGGGGCAGCTGTAGTAATAGAAATGCTATTTTTTTTCCTCTTTTCTTTATGGTAGTGATATTTCTAAGTATAAGTTGACGTGTGTTTCTTGCAATTTTGATGATAAAGAAAATTTAGTTCTATGGTTTGTGCATATGTAGGATAAGTATTTTGAGTGTCATAGAAATTTGTTGTTTAAATACATGTATATCTTAAAATTAGAATAAGCTACATTGGTATAGGAGGTATACTGCATCACAAATTCATAATTAAGAGCAAGTACAAGATTCATCACAAATTCATAATTAAGAGCAAGTACAAGATTCATCACAAATTCATAATTAAATACATGTATATCTTAAAATTATTGAACGATGTTTTTTCGCTGGTATAAGAGGTCGCATGATTAAATTAATAAAATAAAATAAAATATTAATAAAATAAAAATGTTAAATGAAAAAAATATATATATTAAATTTAATGCAGTTGAATAAATGTATTAAATAAAAGAATGTATTTTATTTTGCAGTCTATTACAAATAAATTAATAACTTTATATTTTTTTTTCTCTTATTTTACATCTTAATAAAAAAAATAAAAAAAATAATATTATATTAATAAAATAAAAAATAATATATTAAAAGAAAACAATATATTATATTTTAATTAACTATGTTCCAATTTTTTATTTTTTTATTAATTAAATTTTTTATACCTATATATGAATGCGAATTGTATCTACGGACCTTGTTGAAAAAAAATAGACAATGTTGTTTAGAAATAGTTTATACTGGAAAATGGGCCGGTAATGGGTAGATCTGTAAAGAAAACTCATCTACAAAGTTTTTTTAATTTTTTTTTATTAAACCTCTATTATTATATTCACTATTAAAATATTTTTTTTATAAAAATTTTCGTCAATTATTTTATGGTGTTTAAGAGAATAGACTTCGGATTTATAGGCCTCCAATATTTTATTAATTTTAAGATTTTTTTCATAAAAATAATTTTATCTAAAAAAAATAAAAAAAAAATTATCGAAAAAAAATCAGATATTTTTTTATCGGTGAAAAAATTAAAAAAACTTTATTTCTAAAAAGAATCCATTTTTTTTTAAAAGTTGACCTATAGGGCCACTAAGTCCACAAAATTTTAGGGGCTTTTAATTTGAAAGTCTTATTTTTATGATCTTTTAAATTATTAATTTTTTTGACCTCTCCAACTTGTGAGTTGAAATCAATAATTAGAAGACTTGTCAAATTGGCATATCTAATAATGGACAATTGTATGTATTCTTTCTTACATCTGACTCAAGTTGTTTGTGTTTTCATAAATAAATATTTTTCTACCAATTTATTTTCTTTAATTCACATTTGAATTTTTTCATTCAAAAATAGGTATATGTTGCTTTTGTTAATGTTTTTATATTTTTAATTTATATTTTGTTAATATAAATAAAATAATGTATAGAAAAATACCTATGCAGATCTTCGCGTAATACAAACAATCACTTTTTTTTCTTCAAATAACAATACTGAAAATAATTTATTTTTTGAATAAATGTTATCAGTTTGAGATTTTTAATTTAGTGCTAGTGTATTTAATGTTTTTTTTAAAAAAATGTATTTTGTTCATTTTATGTTAACCTAATAAATTTTCAAAAGTTGAAACCGAGTTTGATCCCTTGTTATACTTATTTGCACCGCGTCTGAATGGAAAATAACTGCGAATTTTTAGAAGTTACATTGTAGCTTTGAATTTGCCGCATATTTAAAGTATGGTTTTTCTTTATATATATCGTCTATTCAAAAAAAAAATTGATTTCGAGGAGATCTCATCTCCGGTATGCAATTATACAATAAATAATTTTTTATTTAAAAAAATTGTATTTTTGAAATATAATTATTTATAAATTTTTATTTTTATTTCTTAATAATTGATTGCATTTTGAAGATGTAACATTAAAAATAATCATCCTTAAACGATCATAAGGTAAAATACGATCTCTCAAAAGTAAAAATAAAATTTAATATAAAATATATTAATTAATTTAAAAATATATAATAATAATAATAATAATAATAATAATAATAATAATAAACTTTTAAAGTATAGCCACTGCGGAAATAAATTAATCTTTAATAAATAATAAAGTGTTAGATAAATTGAGATTCACTAAATTTCAGTATATTAATAAAAATAAAAATAAATTTTATTGATAATTAAAATAAATAAATATTATAAATAAAATAATAATATGATACAAAAGAAATAACTCTTTGTTTTACAATTCTTCTTAATTTGTGGGAACGACAATTATTGTGAATTGCGAGAATAAAAAACAAAACAAGAAAACCTAATTTAAAAGCCAATGACATATTTAACCAAATTTCAAGTTTTGTTTGTAACCTTTGAAAACCATGAGCTTTAAGACATAAGAGGGTTTTATAAATTTGATTCTCTTTCCTGAACAATCCTAATAATTATATTTTGATTAAACCATTAATCCACATATAAAACAAATCAAACATCTTTAAGGATTATTAGATTATTTCTTGAAGTGGACTTTAACATTGACCAAAATATAAAATACTAAATAGTTCACACGAGTAAAAAAAACGAGGTATTCTAAGAGGAAAGAGGCTATCATAATTACTTTAAGAGTGTATTCTTCTCCTTATAAAGAATTGAGCTACTAAAATCTTAAGATACTTATTTTTTACTATTCTCAAAATTTGTCTTATAGTATTTATATTTAATTAATTTTTTTTAATTAGAAACAAATTAATATTAATAAATTAAATTATATTTAATTCAATTAATTCTCAAACTTATTTCTTTTAATCAAATCATATTTAAATAAAAAAAATTATATATTTTTAATATATTATACAATTAATATTTAATTTAATCATGGATCTTGTTCTTTTTGTTCTTTACTATGACTTTGATAGACCCTCGTGAAAATTGTTGGAACATGTTGTATATTTTGAGAGGAATTGAAAATGAGAAGAAAATAGAAGAAAATAGAGAAAACATAAAATGAAGATTGATCTTCTGCTTCTGAAGATTGATCTTGTTCTGTATCAGATTGATCTTTACAATCTACAGATTGATTCAGTTCTGCATTACATTCATACATTGATATTGGCTTTTATAGAAGCAATTTTCTAGTGAATGAGTTTCAACAAACTTAACCACCTTCTAACTAACTTCTAACCATACTCTAACTACCTAATTACTAATCAATTTGAATTACATCCAACATGCCCCTTAATTCAAAGTGATTCAATTGACATTAATACAAAACTGTTCCTTATCTATTTGAACTTCACCATCTTCAAGCTTTTAGTTAGGATGCCTTCCTTTTGATCACTCATACTGCAATGATCTAGTTTCATCCTTGCTTTTGTCACTTGACCTCTTAAGAAGTGAAACCTTGTTTCTAAATGACTGCTCTTTCTATGAACATGTGGATGTCTTGCGCATTTTTGAGCAAAATGTCCTTCTTCACCACATCGATAACACATTTTCATGCACTTTGCATATCTGTTCAAACAGTCATTGATCTTCTTAGACTTCATCTTTATCTCAGCTATCTGATTCAACAATCTCTCACAAGCTGCATTTTACACTGAAATCGTGCCTTCTTCAGTCACGACACTCATGGTTAACAACACATCAGCTTTTTTCCCTTTGTCGCCTTGACCAATTGCAGTCATCAATGCTTCAGATTTCATCTTCCAACAATCTGTCCAGCTGCTGCAAATCAGTCTTGTTGTAAGCCAAATATACAACAACTCTTGCCTTATTGCTATGAGCTGCAACACGAGTCCTAGTTGCATCTACTAGCTTTATTTGGACCTCACTCTTACCATCATCACTATCATCATCTAGCACAATCACTTCCTTCTTTCTGCAAATAAAAATTGCAAGGACCTTTCTTCTGTTGCTTGGCACAATAGCAAGAGTGGCTGAAACATTAGCATATTTGTTCTCTCGCTCAACATCGCCTACAACAACTCTTGCTCTTACTTTGGGATTGACTGTTTTCCATTGATTTGTAGTTTTACAAGCTGTGTGAGGTTGAATAGCTAGGGTACTAAAATCACCTTCCCTTGGATTCAACATTGCATCCAATCCTTCAACCTCCATCATTCTTGAAGATCTATTTGACAGTGCTGTTTTGAAGGTTCTATTTCTGGACAATGGTGCCTTCAATACAAACCTGTTTGCACTATCAAACATCTTCATTTCAGCATGCTTCATCTTCATTGAATATCCCTTTTCAAGTAGATGTCCAAGACTTAACAAATTGATCTTCATTCTTGGCACATACAACACATCACATATGGAATATTGTTTGCCATTCCTCCTTTGAATCAACACCTTTTCTACTCCTTCTGCAGTTACTTTGCTGTTATCTGCAAATCTAATCTCTTTTTTTACCTTCTCATCAATGCTTACAAACCAATCTTTATGGCCAATCATGTGATTCGAGCAACCAGTATCAAGAAACCATAACTGAGACGAAGAACGTTCTTCATTTTTAACACTTTTTCCAGAACGAACTTCATTTGTGATTGCCATCAATAACACATCCTCTGAATCTGAATCCTCAACTGCCATTTGAGCGTCATCATCTTTGATATGATCCTAATAGTCATAGTTCACTTAAAGGATTGTTTTAGGTCGGAAACTTACAAATTTGAGTGAAAAATCGCGTATAGCTGGAGAATGCGATAAACGACGCTGTGAAACTCCGATTCGGCCAATTCCAAAACGAGGTGAAAGATGACGTTCTGAAACGCAAGTTAGGCTTTTGAATCACCAAAAACCAGTAAATAGAACTTGAGATATGAACGCAGGTTACTGATCACGAAAATTGGAAGAATTGGAGTATTAGGGTTTGATGTAAAGGAAACTCAAAATTATTATTCAACAAACGAATCAAGAACAACATGGTGCCACAATATAAGGATTGATAAACCAAGAAGAACGCTACAAGGGTTAACAACCTTGATAAGTTCAAGATGAATTCTTTCAAGAACTCTAGAGAGCAAAATCTCACAAAAACAATATTCAAAATCTCCTTAAGAAAAATAAGGGTTTGTCTTTTATAATGGCAACTCCTAAAAAGTTATTTAAATTTGGCCCAACTGAAATTTTTACAGTTACACCCAAATTTCTTATTAATTTAGTTTATTACTTTAATTAAAACTAATATTAAAATTTGATAACACATAGATACCGCCTTTATTCCGTAACTTCTTCAATTTGGGGTAAGCAATTGACTATCTTGGGCTTCAATTCTTCATGAGTTGTACTTGCTTCAAATAAAGTGGCTATCAAGTTATTTAAAACCTCCTTCGCCTTCTTTGACCTTGCTCTTGTCACTGGGGTTCCAAGACCTTGAATATCCTCTAGGCTTTCTTCCTCGGTTATGCATTCTATGTCCTCATCATCTTCTCTTTGGACTTTCTTGGATTTGCACTCATTTGTAAAATGCCCCTATTTTTTACAATTGTAGTGAATTTCTTTCTTGTTAAATTTCTTCTTGCCATTTAAATTCTTGCTGTTGTTGTCACTTTTATTATGATATCTTGAACTTCCTGACCCTTCATCGGAATCATCAGTCTCTTTATCAGAATCATACTGATGTAGCTAAATATCAGAATCATACTGATGTAGCTAAACGATCCTCTCGCTGAGGATGGGTAGCTCGAGGATGCAACTTTTCAAATCTTTAGATCTAAGTTGAGCAAAAGAGTAGGAGTAGAGTAAGAGAGACACACACACAATTTTATACTGGTTCACCCAAAGATGGCTACGTTTAGTCCTCACACCCTTGTGAGATTTCACTAACTTTCAAACAGATCGATCCTCAACCCGAGGATGATTACAAATCGTGTATTCTTTAGCTTCACCAAGCTTACAATCAATTTCCGAATATTTCCAAGTGTGACTCACTAGGAAATTACAAAGTGATTTGAGAGTGATTGATACTTAATACTTTCTCACAAGATTTACAAAGATATAGTGTAGGATCAAGGAAAGTAAGAAGTGTGGGTGATTTGCTCTTGATAGCCTTTAGATGATAAATCTTTTTATGCAAGTGTGTTGTGTGTTGATGAAGAACAGCTTGCTGTAATTTATAGAGTTGTTGTGATGTTCATTTCATAAGCGAAGCCTTTTATGACCGTTGGAAAATCCATTTGAGAAATACCAAGGTTTTTCTTCATATTTACGAAAATGTCATTCAGCTCATTTGAAATATGCCTTCATGTTCTTGTACGAGGTAGCAATTTTCTTGGCATTTGGGGACACGTGATGTCCTATTCTTTTTCCTTTCTTTAAGATTTGAATATTGTGTGTAGTCATTTTCCTTCTCTTTCTTCAATGCCTTAAAAGCTTCACATGTGAGCTTTTTCTCTTTCCTCCATTTAATGCATTCAACCAACATGTGATGTCCTATTCTCTTCCTTCCTTCAAGACTATGGGAAGGCTTCACGTGAATGCTTCTTGCCTTGCCTTAAGACATGCGATCCATTTATTTAGGGCATGTTTCTTGTTACCTTTTTGATTATTTTGAATTTAAATCCTTTTGTATCACATAAAGGTGCATTTAGCCTTTTTGCCTAAGAAGCCTAAGATATGATGAGTTGCTTTCACAAGGTGTTGGGATGCATTTCAAAATGTTAACTTTAGGCACATGCTACTATCATCATTCCTTGTACCTTTCTTTTGTTCTCTTGTCACTTTTCTTCACAAGACTTTCTTTGAATATTTTAATAGTATTTTGCCTTTATTGAATGAATCAAACAATTCATTCTTTAATACCTTTCAGCCCTTGTTGAATGAATTCAAATAATTCATTTTATAATACTATTGGGCCCTTGTTTAATGGACTCAAAACCGTGAGAATACAAGGCTGCAATTTCCTCAGCTTGTGAGGCCATCCTCGGCCTTTCCATACTTGGCATTTTTAACTCAAAATTTTCTTCTTTTTCCTTGATGAATGAAAACCTGTTTTCTTATATGAATGCACTCAAACGCACAGATTAGTCATTAAACATAATCATAGTTTTTTAATTAATTTTGTTATCATTAAAACCAATTAAGAGAGATTTTGTCTTAACACATACTTCTTGTACCACTTGAAGTTACCTGTGCCTTTCTTGTGCTTCACATCACCTTGGTTGGTCTTCTTGCAAACTTGCGCCTGTAGGGCCTGCACTTGGGATATTGAGGTTGCTGCACACCTTTCTCTTAATCTCAGTTCATGAGCTTCAAGAGATCCTTGCAAATCCTCCATCTTCATCTTATCAAGATCCTTTGATTCTTCAATTGCCACCACTATGTGATCGTACCTTTGTATTAATGTTATAAGGATCTTTTCAATAATTTCCATTTCAGTTAATGATTCACCATTTGTTCTCATCTGATTAACAACTACCTGCACACGATTGAAGTAATCTGCCACAACTTCATCTTCTTCCATCTGCAACAATTCGTATTGCCTTCTTAGCATTTGGAGCTTCAATTTCTTGATTTTTTCATCACCTGTGTAATACTTCACCAAGATATCTCATGCCTCTTTTGATGTAGATACCTTTGAGATCTTTTCAAAATTGTTTGAATCCACACTTTGCTGGATGTAAAACAATGCCTTGCAACCTCTTTTCTTGCAATCTTTGAAAGTTGTTTGTTGTCTTTCTGTTGGATTCGCACCAAGTTAATCATAGCCATCTTGAACAATCTCAAACACTTCTTGAGCTCCCAACAACGATCTCATTGATGCAGACCACCTCTCCCATTTCTTTTCATCAAGAATTGGCAAATTCGATAGAAATCCTCCTCTATTCATTTCTTCTTTCTTTTCTTTCACTCACACTTGTGTTTCCCAATTTTGATTCCCTCTCACACTTGCACTCATGTTTCCCTAGGTCTAGAACCAAGCTCTTGATGCCAATTGTTGGAACATGTTGTATATTTTGAGAGGAATTGAAATTGAGAAGAAAAGAGAAGAAAATAGAGAAAACTGAAAACGAAGATTGATCTTCTACTTTTGAAGATTGATCTTTACAATCTGCAGATTGATCCAGTTCTGTATTACATTTATACATTGATCTTGACTTTTATAAAAGCAGTTTTCTAGTGAATGAGTTTCAACAAACTTAACCACCTTCTAATTATATTCTAACTAACTTCTAACTACCTAATTACTAATCAATTTGAATTACATCCAACAAAAATGAATTTCACATTAAATATTATATATCTTTATAATACAAGATATTATAAACATTTATTAACATTTCATAATGCATCGATGGTACCTAAATTTTAAAAAAATCAAAGCAATTTTGACAATTTTAATTGCGCAATTATAACTTTTGTCCTTTTATTGAACATAAACATGTTACATACATGTGCTCAATAATTTATATTGATTTGTTTCAATATGATAATGTATACATGTTTTCTATTATATATGATAAATAAATAGGATTTAAAATATGGAGGGATATTTACATGATATATTGGTTTCAAAGTCATAGTAACAAAATATATATATATATATATATATATATATATATTAGTCATTCATCACTCACTTTCTCGAAACGAACAATATTTTATAAGAGAAAAAAAAAACAAATGTCTTTATTCGTTCTTCTTCTCTCATAATTTAAAAGAGATAAATTACTACAGGAAATGATAGATTTTTTTAGGGCTTTTGGTCCTCACAAAGGGCAAATAGCAGCCACAAATGTGGATTTTGTGAGGACTTTTGGCAGCCACAAAGAAGCTGGTCACAAAATTTTGTGAGGGCTTTTGCAGCCACAAAGTGCCTGAAACAGGTTGGCATTTGTGAGGGCTTTTGCAGCCACAAAAGACAGGCATTTGTGAGGACTTTTGCAGCCACAAAAGTCTGCCTTTGTGAGGACATAGGCCGCCACAAAGGACAGGCTGAATTTGTCTGATTGGACCTTTGTGAGGGCCCAGGCCGCTACAAATTCCCTCTTTTGTGAGGGCTTTTGGCCGTCACAAATGCCAACGTGATTAAAAAATAATATATTTTGTGAGGGCTTAGGTCGCCACAAAATAATTCGTATTTAATAAATTAATTTTTAAATTCAAAATTAATAGTTTATTATAATATTATATATAATAAATTAATATAAATATAATATTAAAATTTAAATTTAAATTATAATTAAATTTAAAATATAATGTAATTATAAATTAAATTTAATATATAATAAACTAATCATAATATAATTAAAAATTTAAAATAAAATATTTAAATTAAAATTAAAGATTAATAATTAAATTAAAGATTAATTTACATAAAAAAATATTTAAATTATTAATAATAAAATATTAAAATATTTAAATAAATAATTATAATTATAATTAAACATTAATTTAAATTAAAATTAAATCAAAATTTAAATAAATATTAAATATTAAAATTAAATATTAAATATTAAAATCAAAATAAATATTATATATGAAAACATAATATTAATAAAACATGCATTCCAAAATTAACAATTAATGTCTTACAAACCCAAAATTAACAAATAATGTCTTACAAATTGGAAATTAAACGCACAATAATGTCATACAACCCAAAATTAAATTATGAAATTATTCAAATTACATTAATTCTCATAATAATTCGTCTGATCAGCTCTACTCCCATCATCATTATTTCCTGCATTCATACCCGCGAAAGAAGTTCATCAAAAGTATTATTCATTTGTGTTGGATGAGACATCATGCTTTGAAATTGAATTTCATCTTCAATGGCACCACCAGTAGTCGAATGAGGAGCCCTAGCTGGTTGAGATTGATTTAAATCTGGTCTGATCAACCCAGCTGTTGGCATAGTTGGTCGGTATACAGTTTGATGATCTGGTTGAGGTTGAGGAAGTTGATGTGAAGATGATGGAGCATACTGACAATTATGAAAATATTGTTGTTGCTGAAACATTGGCTGCTGTTGTTGCTGGAAGGCAGAGTTCGAAGGATCTTGGTGTTGCTGTTGGAAATTTGGAGGCGGTTGCTGCTGCTGGGAGTATTGAGAGTAATTTTGTTGCTGCTGGAAAAGTGGTTGTTGATGCAAGTATTGAGGCCGAGGCGGGAACTACTGATGAAAGACAGGAGGAAATGAAAATTGTTGTTGTTGAAATTGCTGTTGCTGCTGAAACTGTTGCTCCTCTTGAAACCTCTGTTTCCATTCCTCATTCAATTTATCAATTGCGGCTTGTATCAGCTGTTGTGTCCTTTCTTCTTGCTCACTTGCCCATTGCTCCTTTAACTGGTCAAGATTATCTATCGGCGCCGGACGATGAGATCGATCCGTACTAGCATAAGAAGAAGACGTCTCAGTCTGAATATAGCCGGTTGGACCTTTCACAAAGGTTGATGATAAAGTACCGACACCCAACACACGCCCTTTGTACTTGCCACCACTGATGTTCATAAAATTTGCGGTCTCGTATTGTTTCCGCTGCACTGGACCAGCTCGCATAACAGGAGGAAGAGTAGCTTGATGATCATCCCATTCTTTCATGACTTGTTGAAGTTGTTCCTATATTAAAAATAAAAAAATAAAAAATAAAAATAGTTAATAATTAATATATAATAATTTAAAGGTGTAATTAATATATAATAGTTATATAATAATTACCTGAATCGTTTTTTATAATTCATCAGTATACTCATTTGTTTGAGGATTAACATGAAGATAGCGATGTATCTCAGCCTGAGTGACCTCCCTTCCAAGTTGCTTTTCCTAAAATATATATTAAATTAATGTCAAGTTTATAAGTTGGTGAAATGTGATAATTAATTGAATAAAAATTAATAGATATATATTATAAATAATAATTAATTACCATATAATATTTAATTTCTCCAGCAGACATGGAACTTCCTTATGAGTACTGGTACCCCTCTCAGATGCTCTATTAATCTTTGTTTTTTCTCTCTTCTGTTTGTAAGCATCTGTATTCCACTTCCTCCACAAAGCAGTCCAAACATTTTCACCAATCCAATTAGGCCGTTTTTCCTCGCCCTTATTACGTACGTAAGACAACATAGATGAGAGATGCTTTGAAAAGCGATGGTCAAATGAAGCCATAACTGCGACATCATGTTCTCTTTTCCAAGTACATTTAGTCTGTTGTTTGTTTAAATTTAAAAAATATTAAAAATATAATTCAATTAAGCAATCAAATGTATATATAATTAATTAGTACTTAAATAAATTAATGTAATCATGCACTTACTTTGAAACAATGTAAAAACTGATCAACTTCACTAAATTGAGGTGTCTTATCCTCTTTTATCTCACCCCAAGACAACAATGGTTTTTTGTATTTCTCTTGTATGACTTCAGCAATTGCCTTTGTAGATGATTTAAAAGGAAGATATCTTCAAAATTTACAAGCAAATTAAATATAAAAATTAATTAATAAAATAATATAACATATGCAATAAAATATTTAACAATCATAATTAATTTAATCAATCATAGTTTACATACCCATCTCCTTCTGGAATGATGACAATGCGGTTGTAGCAATCAACACATCCGAGTTCCATTATTTCATCTAAGGTATAAGGCTCTACTGGGACCTCCGGATATAGAGGAATAGCTCCACCACTAGTACCAATGGTCGGCATCGGCATGAGAGATGGGTCATTAACAACACGTGGTTTAGCAACTTTTTACTTACCACGTGATGTTTTGGATATTCCTCGTATTGCCACCGTTCCTGCTCCTGTTGATCCATCCGAACCTCCTGATGTTCCTACTTCCGACACTGAAGCCATGTATATATATATATATATATATATATATATATATATATATATATCCATATCCATACATATATATAATATAATATATGTGTGTATGTACAATTAACATAAGATTAATTAAATGTAAATAATAATGAAATAAAGAAATATAGATAAATAAATTTTAACATTCACATAAATAAAGAAATATATATAAAATATAAATATATATAATATTATACATATCCATATCCATACAAATATATCTATATATATATATATATATATATATAATGCCTAATTAATCAATTGTCTTCGTCTTGGTCATCTTCATCATCAATATATTCATGTGATGAGTGAATTAAGTCAATATTGCCTTTATCGTTCTCTAATTCATCTATTTCTTGTTCATCAACTTCTTCTCCAATGTGTGACTCATGACAAAGTTGACTAATAGTCTCATCTCCAATCACATGATCCAAATTTGACATTTCATCCATTTGAAATGCAACTTCTTCATTTTGACCTGCTTCAACTTCTTCTATTCCACTTGTTGGTCTTGTTTTGATTGCAGCACACCAACCTTGTTTGCTTCTGACAGTTGATGGATAAGGAACATAATACACTTGTCTTACATTATGGGTCAGGGCAAATGGATCAAACCGTGGATATCTTTTGCTCATTCGAATGTCTACAGCATTCGATATCAAATTGATTTTAGTTCCTCTGCTAGATGGATCAAACCACTTACAGTAAAACAACACCACTTTTTTTCGCATAATCTAGGAACGTGTAGTCAATTTCATAAATATGCTCAATTATGCCATAGAAATCTTCTACTACACCACTATCAGAGACACTTTTCATACAAACTTCACTATTAATTGATTTTTTTCTCCTTCAGTCCAAGATTCTGTGTGAAATTTGTATCCATTGATGTAATAGGTGTGCCATTCTTTGAAACTTCTACTCGGGCCCATAGATAAGTGCCTTAAGTGGATGTTGATAGGAGTTTGTTCTTCCAGATGCACTTGTTGTTGAAACCATAATGGGAAATTTGAATGTATATCATCAGATGATTGTCCCGTATTTAAAAATGCCCTGATCGATGACCATATATATGGTGAATATCAATTTAATCATATAATTAAATGTAATTATTTAATAAGAAGAGGAATTTGAAACGCACTCAATGTATGGTTTAACTTCAGTGCAGTTAATCAAAACATGAACATGTGCCGCATTAAATACTTTGTCGCTTGGCCAGAAAATCGGAAAATCCTTACTAGCATGATGACCAGACAAGCAAAAAACTGATAAAGCATGTGGATGGCGTATAACACTATCAGTAGCGTTTCTTCCGTTAACTGGTGATAATGTTTCATTGTTGAAATAATGAGAACAAAAGTGTGTTGTTTCACAGTGTAGGTAAGATGAATAAATTGAACCCTCAACTCTAGCTTTGTTTTTCACCGACCGTTTTGAATAACCCATGAACCTATAATATACAAAGAGATATACAATAAGCTCCATGTATATATAAGTTGAAGTATATTGAAATTAAAGAGATGTATATATATATATATATATCACCTTTCAAATGGATACATCCATCTATGCTGAACTGGTCCACCAAGCCTAGCTTCACTTGCAAGATGCACTGATAGATGCTCCATGGAATCAAAAAACACAGGAGGAAATACTTTCTCCAACTTACACAGAATGATCGGAATGTCATTTTTCATCTTGATCAGATCTTTATCAATGAGTGTTGAAGAACACAAATTCTTGAAATAGGAAGTAAACACTCTCAAAATATATGCACTCTTATTTCATCTTCACTTTTAAACCGTCTACATCGACATAAACAACATGGATATCTCATTCCCCCTTCATCTTGGACAATTTTTTGCACTCTCGCAAAATTGAGAAAGTCTTCGACCTTGTTAGCAAAACGTTGTTTAAGACCCTTTCTTCTAGGAAAATTCCTATCGTACATCCAATTACAGTCTAAATCCATAGTTGCTTTATATATATATATTGATGTTTTATATATTAATTGCTTTATTTTTCAAAAGCATTATATATAAATTTTGACATATTTATATGTCAATTAGGGGAGCATACATTTGCACACAGTATAATATATTATTATCAATACAATAAATATATATAAACCGAAATAAAATTTTAAATTATATATATATCAATACTATCAAAAAATATCAATACTAACAAAAAAATAAACATTATATATATATATATATATTAATTTGCAAACAATATAATAAATTATAAATAATATAATAAATTATAAACAATATAATAAAATATCAATACTTATAACAAAAAATAATAATTAATATCATAAATTTTAATAATGTTTTTTTAAAATCAAAATAACTTTGATATATATGTCAATTGGGGGATTATATATTAATTAGTTTGCAAACAATATAATAAATTATTAATCAAGACTATATCATTATATAAACCTATATAAAATTTTAAATGATGTTTTTTTAAAAATCAAGACTAATAATCAATACTTATTTATAACAAAATATAATAATATCATCAATTTTAATAATGTTTTTTTAAATAATAATTATATTAAAACCAATATATTTTAACCGTGGTTTAAAACTTTAATTTATCATATATTAATATGTAAACAACATCATTCCTATTTTTTAAAAATCAATTTATAAAACTAATCTAAATATATTTATTACTAATCTATATTTTAAAAATAATATATATATATATATATATATTTATTAATCTAAATTTAAAATATATAAAATACTAACTTGATGTCGAGTAGCGTCTGACTTCAAGCTTTCACTCACGTACGATGCTTGCAAGTCTTCAAAATAATTAACAAGCACTATAAAAATAAAAATCAATAACATTAATTAGTTATATAAAATTAAAAAATAAAATTATAAAACTATATATATAATATAATTTATACTTACCAAATTTAAATGAAGCTTAAGAGTAATTTTGTGTAGAGAGAAGGAGGAGAGAATAGTTAGAATGAAGTTTTAGAGAGAAGTTGGATGTGAAAAAATGAAGGAGGAGGGGAGAAAAATATATATAGTGTTACCTTGAGCATTTGTGGTGGCCAAAGCAGCCACAATGCCAACGGCTACTTCACCTTTGTGGCGGCCTGGGCGGCCAGAAAAGCCAATGGATAGAATGGAATTTGTGGCGGCCTTTGCTGCCAGTAATGTTAACGGCTATGTCCAGTTGTGATGGTCTAAGCGGCCAGTAAATCCAGCTGGATTGGGCATCCTTTGTGGCGGCCTTTACAGCCACAAATGCCACGTGCGCATTCCTTTGTGGCGGCCTATGCAGCCACAAACTCCCTAGTCACGTCAGTCCTTTGTGACGGATTTGACCCTCATAAAATTCATTTTTTGTGGCTGTAAAAGCCCTCACAAATTCCATAAATTTTTAATTGGATTTTGTGGCTGCCTAAGCCCTCACAAAATCACAATGTTGTGATTTTGTGAGGGCTTAGGCAGCCACAAAATCCAGTTAAATATTTAAAAATTTGAGGGCTTTTTCAGCCACAAATAAAGACCAATTTCAATTTTGACCTTTGTGAGGGCTTTTTTGGTCACTAATTTATGAGAGTTTTATTCAGCCACAAAATATTTATAAAGTTGACCACAAAATAGAGTTTTTCTTATAGTGAACTATGAACAATTTTGATCACCTTACACCATTGCAACCCATGTTTTAGTAGTCGCCGCCACCACCACATATACACCAACACAACTTGCATCTTCTCGTCGTACACGAGTCCCACGGAATGAAGAGAGCAAAATCATCCCTAACCCTTACATATGGGCCACTGATCGCAAAGTAAGCCTTCATAGCTTCAATTATCTCATTCAAAATGAAATATTTAATATTAGTGGTGAGTTTAGTTGCACAAAATGCGATTATACATTCAGAATGACATACAATATAAGAGAAAACTTTCCTGAATTATGGATGTACATTGCTGGAAACAAACACCAAATGCACGATAGGACACCACCCAGTTGGAAGAATCCAACATTGCCAAAATGTGTGCAATGTAATTAATCAAGCAACCTCTGTAGAGCCTGTATTGACTGAGAAGAAAAGGGATATCAATTGATTGTTTTTGTTGTTGGGACAACTACTTGGTTGTTGCATACATTCACAACTCAAATATGTTTGCAAGCAGACAAAGAATCATTGAACAAGTTCTAAGGATAGCCTTGCTTATTTATCATATCTTGCACTGGACAAACAATTTATTCCTAAAGGACCCTTTGATGTTTCTCGCTAGATGGTACTACTCTGTACAAATTACTATGCATAAATTTAGTTTAATTTATTTTTGTTTATATTAATAAATTTTTGAATGGTGGTACTCATTCAAAAGGACTGAACTTGTCAATCACATATTAATAAAAAGCTTATAACTAAAAGAGTGACTCGTGACTAATAAAAGACTATATTAAATAATTTGGATGAGATATAAACATTTCTTTCAAAAAGTTATCGGTTCAAATCTATATCTGAAAATGCAATTTAATCTGATGGAAAATAGTTAAAGATATAAAAATATAAACGTGTATATAGGATAATAAAAATAACTTCAAATAGTTTTTTATTAATTAAAAATCACAATAAATATTATAAAAATTACATTAAAATTTATAATTTTTATTTTGAAAATGTTCAATGATTTTTACGATCATTCATTAAACAAACACTTCAATAGAAAATACAATGTAGAGTGTCTATTAATATGAAATGTTTTTATTAATAATTTTTTAAATTGATGTATGTATATAATATCAATATATATTAATCTTTAATATAATATAAAAGTCTTAAACAATGTAGGAAAAATTATTTTAGGTTTATTAAATATTTAATGCAAATAGAGATATTTTGTTATATTTAAAATTCAATTTTTAAAAAATATTTATGTAAATATTGAGAGTAGCATAAGATGTTTTAAATGT
>JBBPBS010001017.1:9306718-9324775 GCA_037974835.1 Cicer judaicum | reverse complement strand
TATTTTATTTTTATTAAAACTATATTTTTATTGTTTATTATAATATCATTGTAACTTCTAAATTTTAATTATTATTATTGTAACTTCTAAATTTATTTGTATTTCGAATTTTTATAATTTAATAACCTATTTTTTATTTAAACATTAGTTTGAATTATGATATTAAAAATTCAATTTTAACAAATTTTATATTTCATTTTAAAAATTATTTTTAAGTGTTTTTTGGAAAATACAAAAAACTTTCGGATTTATTTTTATTAAAAAAAAAACGTTGATTAAATAGTAGTTTTTTAGTTTGATAAACAATAAAAACACATATTTAATAAAATTATTAATTAAATCCATTTTAATTAAGTAAAATATATTTATGAATGTCAACATAAGAAAATCATCGTCTTCATCTTTATTGTTATCCATTTGGTGACGTGAAATGAGTAACTAAAATCTAAGATCTTCCAACTTAGCATTCCAATATTTATTTTGGTGACTTGAATGAATCTTGAAATCATATCCTAAATTAGATACCAAATCGTGAAAACTTCTAAAATTTCAACGAAAAAATGAAAAAAAGTCGATTAAATGTAGCGACTTGTTCGAGGCCATATTCAAAACTAAAGAAATTTGATAGGCACGGAGAATCGCCATTGGAAATCGTTTTTGCCAACCTTCAATGCAAGCTGCGCCATTTATCGACGCTCTTGCTCTGCAAATTGGCTTTTATTCATAACTTTTATGAGACATTACGCATAACAAATCAACACAAACAAAAAAAACGTTGAAATTGAAATTAAGAAGCCTAGAAAAAAAACAAGGAGAAAAGGCCATTTTAACAGTGACTAATGGTGATTATTGATGGGTTGGAAGAGTATTCAGTTTTGCGTTTTATAGAGTGGCATTGTGTGCGGAGTTGGGAACGGTAAACCCTAATTTGGTGCGGCGGAAATAATGCAACATTACAAAACTGCCATTCCACACTGTTCTAACTAATGGGGCTTTGACGGGTTCTGTTTTGGGCTTTTTGCATTCATGGCTGATGGACTTTAAAATTTTTACCATGTACCCCTAAATTATCTCTGTACCCCCACAAATTAAAGGAAAAGACATAAATGTCCTCACATATATATATATATATTAAAAGTTTCATATTTTTGCTTTTTCACCATTTGAGTTTGTCGGCGTAGAAGTGAGTAAAAAAAAAACTCATTTTTTTCGAAATTCTTTTTTAAAATTTTTCGATATACAAACTACAAATATGAAGGTATAGCATAAAATTTTCATGGACGTTTTATCATCAATAACTCAAGAAAATTATGATCCATTTCATAAAAGTTTCTTTTTCTACCCCCGAATCTTCTAAAAACTCCCAGGGTTTGTATGCATTGGTTGATCTAAATGTGTATTTTACACTTCTTTCGGATTGGCGAACATTTGTGTATTTGAAAACACTAACGTGGAAAAAGAAACACTCCCTTTTCATTGTACTCCTACCTATATTATATCCAAACTATCTATTTTATCCTTCTTTATTTTTTTAAAAATCAACAAAGTAGCCCTACTCTATCATATTCCATTTGCGTTCTAAAAAATTAAAAGTGTAGGTCTTTCAAAAAATACATTAGTATTTCTGAAAAATTAAATTTTAATCTTATAGAAAACAGTTTACTAAAAAATTTGAATTTTTTAAAAACATTTTTGTGTTATGAAAAACTTAACTTTAAGTTTACTGAAGCACAAATGCTTTTTTTTAATATGCAAAACTTAAAAATCAATGATTATGTTAATTTTTTAGATTTGAATCCCATGCCTCCTTCTTAATACTCTTTTAGCTTCTTTAGCTTAGTTTGCAGAACGCAATTATTTTAGAAAATTCGTACTTTAAATTTTTCATAATATGGTTATGTTTCGACAAATTTAAAATTAAGTTTTCGGATATTAAAGTTTTTTTTCAACGCTACCATCAGGAAAACTTCCCTGCATAACATGTTTCAAGTTTTCCTATGGCAAGTTTATTGATTATTAAAAAAAGATAAAATGGGATTTTAGTCAAATATGGGGGGTATGAGTATAATTTTCAGAACTGAGTTATCCACCAAACTATGCATGGTTGATGCTACGGATCTTAGTTCGGTTTTGCTCTAGCCCAAAAAGAATTTGAAGTAAAACAAGGGACTATTTTCACCCCCACATCTTTCTAAAAACCACTTTTAAACATAAAAAAAATAAAAAATAAAACTTACATAATTTAAAAGTATATTTTCACGTTGTTAAAAATAATTGGCATTCTCTTTAAAGTGAGAAAGTTATATATATAGAGATATGTAATTCCAAATCGTACAAAAATTGGATAAAATTTGTTTTGTGAAAATAATTATATTTAAAAGAAAAGCAATGTTAATTTTACTTGTTATGAAATTTGTAAGAGAATTTTGAAGTGAACAATTATATATATATATAAAATAAAAATATAAATTATTTTTATTATTTCTACAAATATATCTTTATTAATTAATATTTTATTTTCTCTATATAACAACAATAATTCACTTCAAAGTCTTATCAAAGTATGAACAAACATTTTAAGCATTACATATTTGTCATATCCTAAAATGAAGTAAGTATTAACTGAATTGAGTCTCTTGTTTTGCATTTTTTTTTTACCGGTAAATGATAGCCGTTAATCTATTAATAGGAAAGAAAAATATTAGGAGATAAGAAGGAAGTAACTTATTTAATATTCAATATTCATTTGGTTATTTAATTCGCAAACCAAACTATCTATGTTTTACCATTTTGTTTTGTTTGTGGTTCCTTTGCACTGCCGGTCCATTTCTCTTTTGAATTTATGGATATTTCAATCCATGCTCTTCTTGCAAGTAATGTTATCGTTTATGTTACGTTTTACTATTTTATCTAAATAAATAGAATGACAACATTTTGGTAAAAGAAATTGGCACACACATGACACAATAGCCAACTTGGAGTAGTTTTTTTTTGAAGTCTTAGTCAAATTAATTAATTGCTTGTTGAGATGAATTGATCAATTAAAAACCTATAAATTGAAGTTGATCATGACATTAATCTAGGTCGGATAAACATAACATATACTAGGCATCACTTTTCTGTCTATTCTAAAAATAAAATAAAAAGATAAAGTAAAGTAATATTTAACATTAATTTATAGAGTAATAAAAATAAAATTTGTTTAGTGGGCGTGGGAATGAGAATGATAAAAAAGATGATCAAAGTTTAGAATTAGCAAGATTGTAGGTATTTCTGAGCAAGAAGAATTTGCCTGTAGGCAAGTGGTGTGATGGAAGCAAGACAAGAGTGGCAGCAAGAGAAGCAGCTTGATCAGCAGTGTGAGTGCCTTTTCCTTTTGTCATAGATGTTTTTGTGAAGCCAGGGCAAAAACAATTCACACTCATCTTCAAATTATTATTACTCTTAGCCAACACTTTAGAGTATGCATTTAAAGCTAGCTTGGACACCGCATAATCTGTCCAATATGATGGCCACCCTTGACTCTTCCATGTCCCGTTTTTCACATCTCTTAGAAACTTTTTCACCATTTCTTCTATCTCCTCTTCCTTCAACTCCTCATTCTCCAGAGTTTTTTTCATTTCCTCGTTTCTCATCTTCTGCGTATAATAATAATAAATAATAATAATTTGAGCATGCATGTCATATAAAATATATGTGAGCAACAAGTAATTAAGTAGTATTAATTATGTACATACATTGAGAGAACCGAGTCTTGAGCTAACATTGAGAATACGAGTGATGGAAGAAGAAGAGGAACGAAAGAGGGGAAGAAGTGCCTGAATTACAAATTTGGGACCATAAAAGTTTGTTTCGATGACGCATTCCGCGTGCCCCACTGAATTCTCGTCCAGCTCATTGAATGATACACCCGCATTGTTTACCTTATAATCACATCATTCATTCATTTTCCCAATTTTATAAATTCAAAACAAAATGAAATTAATGAATGAAATGTTAGTTGAATATATATATATATATATACATACAAGAATGTCCAATGTGGGACCAAATTTGGCTTTGAAGGAGGATGCAAATGTTTGAATAGAATTGGGATCTGAGACATCAAGGAGTAGAAAGTGGATTTGAGATGCAGCAAGGCCTAATTGTTCTCTAAGCCTCTTCAAAGCACCTTCTCCTTTTTGCTTGTCTCTAGCAGTTAATACTACATTTACTCCTACCTCTGCAAGACGCTTCACAAGAGCATATCCTATTCCCTTGTTGCCTCCTGTCACCACCGCCACCGTCTCCTTCGACCACCACCTACATTTATTTTCCACACACATATTTAATAAATTTAATTACTCGGTTAAGAGATATAAATTTCATAAAAAAAATTGATGTATTTAATCCGACAAAACACCTTGTTGAGCAGAGTGCAGGAGAAGGAAAATAATCTTCTGGTTCCATATATGTCTATATGTGAGAGTCACGATGTGAATCACCAATTATATATATGTCAATGAAAACACTAGCATACGGTAGTACTATATATATGTGTGTGGAGAAGATTGATTTTTCTTTTTGACGGAAGGGAAAATTGATTTTTCTCACATAAATATTATTAAGACATATATGCTGCATGTATCCCTAGCTATTTAAATATTATTGACATACTTTGTTGTGGTTACCATTAATTATTGAGAATGTTATGGGAACTGGTGGTGGGGTCGAGCTTATGATCATATAATATATAGTTTAGACTCTTGGGATGCTGGTGGCGTGACTAAAAGTATATTATATAAACAATATACCAACTATAGATACTTGCCAAATTGTAGCGTGTGATTTTATTTCGTTTGTTTGAGTCTAGCACCGTGGGCTATGTGATTCGCAATCTCATTCAAATGTACGAATTTTTTTTTTTTTTTTGATGCTAAATGATACAAATGATTTTTTTAAAAGAAATGTAAAAATATGATTTGTCTTGTAATAAATAGTTGTTTAAAAAATTATCGATAAGTGGCTGATAAAGTGATCTATCTTATAACTTTTATTTTATTTTTTCGTTTTTTTCCATACAAAACAATATTTTTCTTTTTTTTTTATGAAATAAATTAAGACGAGAGAATGGTGTTATGTTCTAACTTAGGAGAAATTTATGATTCACATAATATTTATAAATGAATTTATATTTTTCTTCCTGGCAATAGTCTAATGGCGCCAATGTGTCTCGACTCCAACCTACCAAATCAAATGCTTAGATTTTTACTATTAGATCAAACCATTAAAATTAATTGTGTTAATGTTTTAATCCCCAAGATTTTTAAGTGATTATATGAAAATAAAAAATAAACAATAGTAGTAGTAACATCAAATGGCAGTGCAAGTGTAATAAAAAATAGGAATCGTCGTGTTATATACTACTATTTTATCAATGTGTTAATTTACAAACGTGCATGATAATTTATTACTAACATGAAGTTTACGCAAAAATTTGGGTACACATACGTTGGGGTGATTACAAAACACAAGGATATATAAGAATCGAAGAATCTTTAGGTGAAATATGTGGCGCGGTCGTTCAGACTGGAACCAATAAATATAAGATATGTAACCACGTATGATTTGAGACATTTTCACATTGAATTATTGAAACATCTTTAAAACTTGTCATTCAATTATTAAATATATAACAGTGTGAAAGGAGCTAAGAATCAAGTTGAATTTTGGCCTTCGGGAAAGAACATCATGGGAAAACTAACATTGCTAGAAATTCAGGAGAAATATATGCATGTGTTCTTGTAATATTCTCTGAAATTTGTCAGTAGTTTGGTATGTATCGATTGTGGGACATTAATGATTTGATCTAAATATTAAAATATCACATAGTTCCGTTCGATTTGAGTATTTTTATTTTTCTTTTGGAATTAGTTCGATTTGAATTGTTTCCTTAATTAAAAACGACGTGATTTAATTAAATGTAATTTAAATTAAATTAATTGATTATGTTTTCATCCATACATAATTACATGTTTATATTTGTTTATTATATATCAGTTAAATAAATTAGAGTTTGATTAGATACAATATCAATCAAGTATATCAATACTTAATCAAATTTATGGATATTTAATCATTTATATTATATTAATTGTCAAAGAATATAATAAAAAGGAGTTAAACATATCTCAATCTTTATAATATCGATTTTTTTAATGTGATTAATATTTATTATTTATAAATATATTTTGAATCATATCTAATGTATTAGATTCTTTACGCATCTCTCATTTAGAATAAGACATTTGGAATATCATTCGATTGAATCAATAGCAGTAATTTCATAATAAATAATCAAATAAATCTTAAATAAAATTTTAATACCGTATTAAAATTTAAGATAGACCTAACTTAATAATTTTATCCTAACTTAATAATTATAAAAACAATTTATAAGATGAAAAATTATATTCTAATATTTTTGAAGTAATATCTTATTCAGTATTAAACTATGATATATTACAATGATAAATATTTAAATTTTGAAATAGTCATAGTCATAACGAACATGACTACTTCCGAGCAAAAACAAGTAAAAGCGTGCAAAATTTTTTTTTGACACAAGTGTACCATTATTTGAAGAAACAAAATAATGAAGGGTGGTATCAACTTTCTTCCCTACACCATACATTCATTAATTTTGTATTTATGTTTCAATGAAAAATTAACAAATGCCTTTCTGTATGTTTAAGAGTTGTACAACATCATCAAATTTAAAGCCTATAGCCCTATTAGTTAGGCAAGAATATTCGTAGTCATAGAAAAGAAAAACAATGGTTAATGGTCCCCTCAATTAGTGCTTCGTTGAGTGCAAGAATTGCAGGCCACAACACAGTAAAGCACATAAACAGATTCATACTAGTATATACTACTTTATAATAATAAATAATATATGGTCATTTTTCTTATTTCATGCTGACACAGTAATATTCACACACTTTATATATATTTTACAATATTTATTCAATACCTCGTATTGTCTTTATCACATTTATCACACCATTTTCTTTCTCTCTCAAAGTGTATACGCTATAATAGAAGTGTCCACCAATCTTTTTCCTTAATTTTAATCAGGTTCCGTGCTACAGCTACTTACAATTATATAATACAACTTCTATTAATATTCTTATGTTTGTATTATGTCACACATAGAAAAATTCACTTAGCTTTTCAGCTTTGGCCATGCCCATGGCCATGTGACTTTTGATTCAGTATAAAATGTAATAATTGCACTATGTTTCTACTTTCACAGACATTCAATTCTTATATTAAAATTTAAATTGAGAACGTGGAGTGAAAAACATATGTACAAATATTCAAAATCTCATTTACCATACAGACAGCACTATGATTAAATAAATATATAAAACGAAATGAAATGCATAGTGACCGCTGCACCAGTCAACAAACGAGTTCTTGGATTAATTCAGATATGATATAGTTGGTGGCCTAAGAGACTTCATTGTTCATTCATTAATACATTTTAGACCAAGGCAAACTACATTTGTTTATTTACTGTGGTCTCGTGGTGGCTTAGTAAAAATACTGCACCTAGTTGTTTATTACATAGCAATTATGCAATACTGGACCATTCTATTGTGTTTTTACTTTATAGATTGAGGCTAGACTACTCTATTTGGCAAAGTTGAAAGAAGATGACTACTCGGTCTTCATTCTTCCTTCGTTAGTTTCTTAAAGAGACTTATTTGTAAACTTTGAATTGTTGATTTGGTTTGACAACTTCAAATATGGCTAGAGTCTAGAGAATATGCATAGAAAAAGCAATAGATAAACTTTGTTTCATCCATTATTTGAAGAATTTGTCATCGGTCACACATAAAGCAATAGATAGATGACTACGAACATTATGCAGAATTTTTCATCGGTCACACATAAAGACTAATACCCGTCATACATCTAAAAGTTTTGCCCCCACAAAATACGAGGGAGATATCTATTGTTCAAGGACCAACTGATTTGTGCTGTGCGTCAAATCAATGACCAGTTCAGAAATTTCTAATAACTTAAATGTCAAAAATGAGAAAACCTAACATTTGTCATGCCTTACAACATTGGTGGATCGTGGATGATGATGGAAAATGTGTCTGAAAAATGAAACAAGTAAAGTTTTTTCATGGCTCCGGTTGCATTTTCTCGCATTCTTCTCGAATTTTCTGGAAAAGAACAGTAGACAAGTATCTTTCACCAAAGCTTGGAAATACAACCTGCAAGAAATTAAAAAAATATATTATTAATTCTAAAAATTTGAAATTTTATTTAAACTTTTAAGAGTAAAAAAGATAGAGCTGACAATGCGGTGGAGTTTGATTAATTTTTTTGAGGGGGCCAAATTATTTTATCCTATATATATTAAATGATATATTTTTGAACAGTTTTATATGTGATAGCATACTGGTAAATTATATTTTTTACAACCCAGTAGCAAAAGACGCAAGTTACCACTGCACTACTGGTTCAGTTCAAGATCAACATTTATACAGAAAGTAAAATATATATAACTATAACACTATCCTTTAATATCTCTATTTATAATAAATAATACATATATGGAGGGGCCATGCCCCCCTCCCGCCCCTTAAAAGATCCTTCCCTAGCTGTCATTATTACGAAAAGAACAGAATATGATCAGTTTGGCTGAAGAAGACATATACCCCATCTCTACCATTGTTTGCATCCCATCCAAGGTGGACTAAATTAAATTCCTTACATAAAAATAATTCTATTTTTTAAGAGGAAAAATGTATACCGCAATAAGCTTCCCCGCATTTTCAGGTCTCTTTGCAACCTTCAATGCAGCTGCTGCAGCGGCCCCTGAAGAAATTCCCACCTGTTTTCCAATGGTAAGAATATAAGAGTGAAAGTATAAAGCCTACATGTGTGAAATCTTCATTTGGATCAGAATTATGGTGTCATAAGATTTGAAGCTAGCTGATAGGAACCAATAGAAAATAACAGACACCATGGGATAGGGACTTGGGTATTATGAGATGTCCAAGTCCCACGTCGAGTAGTATGGATTGCTCGACAGTACTTAAATGGTTCCGTTCTTCCCCCTTGATAGGGCCTTTAAGCAGGGGAAGATTCCCCAAGTGCTTGGATTCTTATCAACAGCTAATTAAGATAATGAAGGTCTTATGCTCTTCATAATGCTTTAATATATGGTAGTTCGTGATTGTTTCAAGCTTCTTTTGGCATGTCGTGTAACTGCACAAGTGCACACAAACGAATGAAAAGATTAAATAAAGCACTAACCAGCAAGCCTTCCTGAAGTGCTATTTGCTTTGTAGTTTCAATAGCTTCGTCACTCGATATCTGCCAAATACAAGAGATGGGAGTTAATTATAGTACTACTATTATTATTAGAGTATAATATTAGCAATCCTTGTATCAGTTAAACTAACTTCATTCTGACTGTGCGGTTAGGTTAGATTTAGTGTACTTGAGTTAGTTGGATAACCGAATTGGTTTCTGTTCAGTGTATAAATAACCGACCTGTATCAGATGTGTCAAATAAACACTCAAATAACAATTGCCTACTTTTTCTCTCACATCTTTCTTTTCTCTCTGTTCAACTCTTTCAAGTAGAGACCAAGAAAATATTGGCACTTTTAATTATCCTGGTTAGGTGCTCCATATGCTACATTCACAAAAATTAATTCATTGATTGATAGCTTAAAATATGGAGTACCAATCTTGAGTTAGGAAAAGATTAGCAAACACCATAATTTAAAAAACGCCAGTATATGAAGAAATGTCCATTATTGACCAAGATAGTGAGTCCATGCTGTTAGACAGAGCAATAATGCATAGAAGTAAAAGCAACAACTGAAACCTAATGTCTAGACGGACTTTGCACAGCCCAATCTTGTCAGCTAAAGATATTTTCAAATCAATGTGTAAAAAAAACTATGCATATGTAGTAGTGTGCTGTGCCACTGCCACATTCGTTAAAATTAGTCTCTTATACTGAAACAAAAATAATGTGAAAACCAGCAAAAGTTTCCATGAAATAGATGACAAATCAGATCATTAAAATCCAGGAATAGATGACAATTAGTATTGTTGAAGAATCAAAGGAAATCAGATTTGATTCTCTTTTATTTTATATTATTTTTATTTTATGATTATGTCATTATTACTCATTGTTACTATTTGTAATTTTCCCCCTATTTAAACAGCCTAAGACTGTACTAATAAAATATGAAAATATTTTGTCTATTACTTTCTTCAAACACGTGTAGACTAACTAGCACAGTATGCATGCGAAACAAACAGAAGTCTTCATCAATCATAATAATACATTGGATTATTATCACACACAAAAAGAAAATGACAACAGCAAAGCACAAGAACAGACCGCTATAACTTCATCAAGCACTTCTTCATCCAAATTTCTGGGCACAAAACCAGCCCCAATACCCTGAATTTTGTGAGGTCCTGTGGTTTCGAAGGAAAAAGGAAATAGATAAAAAGCTCTTTAAAAATTAACATATTGAACTTTGAATTGTAGAAATTTATTCTATTTCTTACCTGGCTTTCCACCTGAAAGTATGTTGCTTTCGAGAGGCTCTACACCAATAACCTGATACATAAGCAAGAAAATGTTTAATGGAAACCAACAAGGTAGAAAGCTTCCCTTGAAATTAAATTACACTTCAAAGGATAAGACATGACCAGTACATGGAGTACCAAGATCTATTTACAACAAGTATTTTGCAGATAATACCTTATATTAATTGATATTAAAAGAAACCCATGTCATTGAGAATGATTTACCTGTACTTTTGAATTTTGTTGTTTTAGGAATCGACCAACTCCAGAAATGGTACCACCAGTTCCTATTCCTGCAACCAAAATATCTACTTTGCCACTTGTATCTTCCCATATCTCTGGCCCGGTTGTCTCAAAATGTATCTGCACAGATGAACCAAATTTCATATATTATACCATACTGTAGCTCACCATACTAGAAGTAGAATTCCATCAGTGGCATGTCCATCATCTTGAACTTAACTAAATGCAAAGGAGATAAACAAATATTGGCTTACAATGAACATTTATCACGCCCTTTTTTCTTTTATATATCAAGTTATCAACAAACAGAGTAGTGCATAAGGAACACAAATTCCAAACAAGAAAAGTTAAACTACGTGACTTGGTTACTAAAGTGGAGCTTCCCAGTTATTGCTAGAACTAACATTGATGATATGATGTGTCTGCATATATCGAATAAAGTTTTATTTCTTGATAGGTTGTCCTGTATGATGAGATACTAAACTTCAAAACAAGCTATACACTTAACACGACCTTGTCCAGCTATTATTAGATACACAATATACAAATAATAAGGAGGGTGTTTGGAGCAAGCTCTTTGGTATGTTTGGGGAAACTAGATTGCTCACATGATCAGAGCTATAAACATTTTGTTGTTGTTGTCACAAGTTTGGGGGCTTCGGTCAGAAAATTGAGGACAAAGTGGAGTGGCAATAGGCTGTATACACTTTTATTTGGTGCCTTTAGCTGGAATGGTGTGCATGAATCATTACGGAAAAATCTCTTCCCCTAGCTTTGCTTTGACTTGCATTGATTTGTTTCTATATTTATATTAACCTGGACTTCGTGACTTCTGTTTGAAGCACAGATTTCAACTAAAAATAGCAAGATTAACTATCAATGCCAATTACTGCAGCACAATGGCCAAACCTGGAGCAAATAGTGCACCCTGCGTGAGTTTTTCAAGACCGTGAGATTTGTGTGTTTAAGATAAATTCGATGTTGTCGTTTACCTTAGGATTTGAAGGATTATCAAATTGTTGAAGCATGTATGCATCAGGTGTATTTTTTACAATTTCTTCAGCTTTTTGAACTGCTCCATTCATACCCTTCGCAGCATCAGTCAAAACAAGCTCAGCTCCAAATGCTTTCAAAAGAACTCGTCTTTCTAAACTCATTGAAGCAGGCATCGTCAAAATGAGCTTATATCCTCTAGAAGCTGCTATAAAGGCAAGACCGATTCCTGTGTTACCACTAGTAGGTTCCACCAAAACACTCTGAAGTACATACCAGGATTAAGTTAATTAAGAATGACAAAAAAAGGGGATTGAAGCAACATTATATTTATTTTGCTACAATTAATCTGCAAGAAAATAAATTACAACACAATCTAACTAGCTCCCATTAAGTCTACAGTGTTCTTTTCCAACGGAACTGTATAATGCTCACACATAGATGCAGCATAAAAGAAAAGAAAATAATTCGCTTCATTACATCCCAAATTAGAGAGCATGGCATACTAAAATGCCTAGATTAAGTTGTAGTTTTCTGGAACTATCAAAACCAGTAAATATGCCGGTACATAACATGCCATATATGATTATACAACAATTTGTTGCCAGTAGTTACGAATCCCACTTAAACTCAGATTAGGGCAAATAAACTCTCACGACACTAAAGTTGCTTATATATGCAGTTGCACTAGTCCCACCTAGTGGGAAAAACCTTGGTTATTGTTTTGTATACATGCAGTTGGACTATTAAAACGTAATGTAATCTGGTGCAGCTAGCAGAATCTTTTGACAAGAGGCATGTGCAAAATCCCTTAATATACCTTTTGTTGTTTGAATATGCAAAAGTAATTACAATGCACGTGATTAGTCTTGTTTACAGTAAATCAGGAAGCTATATTACGAAGGCGCAGCACAAGACAGTAGTACAGATGAAATACATCATATACAGCGACTATGTGCAGCTACTGTTTCTACCGAAGAACATTAAAATGAACGATTTTATGGAACTATCGAAAATAGGAGAAACAATTCTCAGCCAAGAGTTTTCCCTTACAAATTTGAATCCTTTTTCTATTGTTCCTACCAATTTATTTAATTGAGTCTCCTATACTAACTAATTAATCTAATCAACCCTAACTACGTACACATACTATAGCATCCCTGGCATAAATGAACATGCATCCTTTCTATTGTATTTTACCTTCCCAGGTGTAATGGCCCCTTTCTGCTCGGCATCAAGTACCATGCTATAACCTATCCTGCAAGACAAGAAACCAAAGCAATAAAAGACAAATAAGAGATAGATAGAGGGTGCGCTTGTTACAACATTTTTCGTAAAATAATCACTTTTAAAAAAAAAAATGGTGTGATTTTCACTACAACAGACAAACATAAAACAACTTCTGCTTTTTTAAATATTTCTAAATTATTGAATAACAAAATCACTTTTCAATATGTAACAAACGAGCCCTGAGCCCTGAACTTCTTCAGCGATGTTGATGGCGGAATATGGAAGAAGGCCAAAAATGCCATGCAATGGCGACGCCACCATTTAACAACACTGAACCTCTTATATGCAAATTTATACAGACAAATACCATTCCCATCATTTAACTTTTGAGTTTTTTATGTATACCTTACAATTAGCTAAAATTAGTATCTCCTATTATTAGTAGAAAAATATCACCTTATTGCAGAACCACGAAATAAAAAACAAAAACAAAAACGATTGATGTTGTTACCGGTCTTTGACACTACAACACGGCTCCATAATCTCAAGCTTTGCAGCAATATTAGCAACAGAGCCCTTCGCAATACTATTCAGATAAACCATTGGCGTTTTTCCTATGAGCTGTGCCACGTCACCCGCAAAAAAAAATGGAGATTCATCAATAAACTGTATGCTTAATTCTAACGCAAATAAAATGAAACGAGAAGAAAAAGAAAGTGAGAAACGGACCTGCGTAACATTGTCGGCAATGTTAAGACCGTCAATCTTGGTTTGAGATTCGACGGAGACGGCTTTGCATAGAACGGGGGAAGTTGTCAGCGAAGAGAAACTTGTGGAGAGTTGAATCGAACAGTGGTTGATACCGAATCGGGATGATGTGGTGGGGGTGCGGGTCAAGTAGTGAAGAGTGGTGGGAGTACGCGAAGCGCAAGTCAACGAGTTGATTATGGAAGTGGAAGCCATTGTTGTTTGTTGAAGAAATTCACACCACATAAACTTATTAGAAAATTGGAACGAAAAGATGATGATGATGATGATGATGATGATGATGATGTTAAGATTAAGAATTAAGAGTTGAGACGAAATTTGATTTGTCGTATCCAATCAACAGTGACAGCTAAGCATAGAATTTTCCTTTTTTATTTCGTCCTACAATTGTGGATGGACTGTGCGAAAATGAGTCACCGCAGTAAGTATCTCCACGAGAGGGCGAAGGGGCAATCTGAACAACAACAATACCTAGATGAATGTCACTCTACTCCTTATTTTTAAGAAAAGAGGATTAACTTATATCATTCATCCACAATTACGCTATTATCATAAAAGAAATCAGGACTAGCATAAAAAAAAAATAGAAGCTCTAACTAATTTATAAATAATTATGTTTTGTTTGCTTCAGGCAAAAATTACTTCTTATAATTTTTAATATAATATTAGTTGTTTTTTATTTGCATTTTCTAATATATGCTTCTTCTGCAAGAATGTAATTTAACTTTTGCTTTCTCCTGCGACGACTCATCTCAGATATATTGTAGCTATCACTTGATTTTCACCTTTATTGTTTGAGTTAATAATAGACTAACAAAGATTTAAATATATATTATTAGGAGTAGTTAAATATAAAAATATATTTAATTATTATAGAAAGAGAAAAAATATAGCCTTTCTACCAATGCGGTCACTCCATCAATGTCAGATCCTTCGCCCTAACAAAGATAATTATTATACATCCAATTTTTTAACATGTAGGTCTACTAGAGTAAAAAAATATGTAGGTCTCTACTGTTATTCTTTTAAAATAAGCAATAACAATCTAAAGTTTAATAGTCTAAAATATAAGCAAAATTTTACACAATTTTATTTTTTATTGATATAATCTTTAAAGTTGTCTTTAATAAATTTAAATTCTTTAAATAAAAAAATAAATATGAATTAACTTGTAGCATTTTTAAAGCTAAATTCTCTTCTATATTATTTGACTAAATATGAGTTATATTTTCGGGACTCTAATAATTTATTTTTCAATTTATATCCAATAAATTTTTATGAAAGACATTTTTAAATTTTTACTTTATACTTAAGTTAATTAATTTAATTACCTTAATTTAATTAATTAATTTAATTTATATTAAAAATGGAAGAGTTACTCGTTAAATTTGTTTGTATAAAGTTGGATAATCATGAAAACCACACAAATTTATTTTTCTTTGGTAAATCACTAATTTAGTCTCTCGTCGAGCATAACATTATTATTCTAGTTCATGACTTAGTTAAAAATTCAAATGATTAATTCAAATATTTGTCATTTTAATCATTGACGTTAACTTTTCAGTTACCTCTGTAAGACGGGTAAGTGTATACAATATTGTGATGTGTTAGTTTCTCTTCTACACATGCATGATTAATAAATAAGGAATAAGGTGACATTATTTTAAAAAAAAATACATATTATGTTTAGATACATACTTTTCCCCTTTTCATTGTCTTATTCGTCTTCCCCTAAACCTAATTTTCTTTTCCAAAATAATGTTTTCCCTTAAAATTCTCATTTTCTCCTAAATTCATGTTCAATCAAGTCGTGTTCATCAAAGATTATAATGATAGGAAGTCAATCATCACAGCAAAGTCAATCTTCATCCTCTCAATTAGGAAATTCTTCACAAATTAAGTTTTTTTTTTGTCGTTGTGATATAAGGGTTGTGTTGCCCATGCACCAATAAATTGAGAAAAACCACTCTAAACTTGCTCAATAAACAAGGTAATGGTAATATGGGTTAGGGATTTTATATGAAAGGACAAAAATTCACATTTGATAAATTTTATATTAGAGTTTATTTTTCTAGATTCAGTTTGAGACTTAGATTTGAAATCGATATTATTTTTTTCAAATTTATATGGAGATTTAGTTTCAAATTCTTTTTTTTTGTGGGATGAATATGGCTATTGTGGATGCTTTGTGTGAATTGATGAATCTATTGAAGCACTTGGAATGATAAGCATTTCAAACACACACAATAGATTAAAGAATAAATATTGAGAGCACCAAGAAAGAAAAATTGCATTAGAACATGGAATATATGGAGATGAAGTGTTCAAGGACAAATTTAATACAAAACTTGGTTTTATAGGGATTGAAATAAAGACATTCAGAACACTTCTAATTGGTGTAATTACCATGTAAATGTTGCATATGGTTTGGGTTCACAAGTCATAAAATGGGTTTAGTAGTTTTTAATATGGATAGTTTGTAACATGTATTATTTTTTAGAAGTGACTAGAGTGTTATGTCAGTTGATATTATGGTTGTACTTAGTGTATTTTGCAATTAACATTCTAGTTGTTGTTTTGTTCTGTCAATTGATATTGTGACAAGTGACTTGAACTTAACGTGGTTTTTGCTATTTCAAATGATTTGAAATGTTAATGTATTGTTATAATTAAAGTCTATTGTGTTCTTTCACATTGTTAATGTGTTTTGTGTTATTTGAAGTGGTTTGAAATATTAATGTGTTTTGTGTTTTTCAAGTGGTTTTCACTATTTTGTAAAACCATAATGAACATTTCGATTTGTATAGTTACAAATATAATCACAATGGCTCCTCAAAATTAATACTCAATATCATAATAGTCCACCGAAAGTAATAATTTAAAGTCAAGAGTGATAATTGTATATTATATCATATTGTCAAATTGGTTCATGTATGCATAGTCATAAAAAAATTCAGAAATATTTTCGATCTGAAGTCATTGGGTTCATTTACTAATTCACCTAAAACCACAACAAGTAGGTTCTAAATGCTAAACTATAATAAGTACAATTCATGTCCTAATTCATTTAAATAATTCAAACAAACCAATAGCTAATTCATGTACTAATTGCACTAAAATGATTTAAATAACATGATTCAAAACAAAAGAACTACTAAACCAAAATTCAAACTAGTGTCATAAAACAAAACTCAAACAAGAATTCACATAATTATCATAAAATAGATTTCAAGCTAATTAATATGCTATTGCAGCAACCAAAATATTACAATTTCATTATATCACAAAAGAAAAAAAAAAGTCTTTCATCATCTTTAATGGCTCATAATAGGACCTATTGGCTCATAACCAATAGCTAACACAAACACAATTATTAGAGTTGAATTGAATCCAAAGTCATCATCATCTCACACAAAATATCCACAATAGTCGTATTCGTCCTAAAATAAAAAATAAAATTGATTTCAAATATAACTTAAACTGAATTTGGAAAAATAAACCCTAATATCAATGTTGTCAAATTTAATTTATTTCTTCTAATATAAAATCCCTAACTCATATTACATTACCTTTACGATTGAGCATGTGTATAATGACTTCTCTATCTCTCTCCATTGGTGTTTGACAACACGCATCACAACCATTTTCCACAACAACAAAAAAATTTAACCTGTAAATAATTTTTCAATCCAGTTGAAAAGTTTGACTTCAATGTGGTAATTAACTTTCCATCATTACAATCTTTGATGAAGATGTATTGATTAAACATAAATTTATATTAGAAAAGAAAATTAGGTTTTAAGAAATATTCGAAATAGTTTTAACATTAAACCATTAAAAAAGATTTAGTAATTCGATCATTAATGCCAAACTTATATAGTTATATGCATTAACGGAACATCAATATACTTATTACACAAAATAAAGAAAAATTTGTAGTTTAAATAAAATTATATAAGTGATAAATACAAAAAATAATAGAATAAATATTTATTGGCCTTTAATTTCTTCTTTTTCCAATTTCAAACACTATTAAAAAATACGAGACACAAATTTATATAAATATAAAAAATAACACGAGATAAATATTATCAATAATAAATATAAAAAATTATATAAATATCTATCACTAACACATGATGCAACATTTGAAAAATATTTATGATCGATAAATACTTTAAAAAATACTATACATATCTTTATCATTAA
>JBBPBS010001017.1:9258975-9306704 GCA_037974835.1 Cicer judaicum | reverse complement strand
ATATATATATATATATGTGTGTTTTTCTAATATACTAAAAAATATGTTGTCAACGATAACGATGAATATAAAAATTATAAAACAAATATCAACTAATAATAAATAAAAAATACGTAATAAATATTAAAAAAGAACACAACAATTATTTAACATTACAAAATATAAAAAATAAAAAATAAATATAAATATAAATAAACAAATATTTTATTTAAAGTTTACAAAAACACATTAAAATATGGACATGTAATCGTGCAATAACGTGTTTTCATAGTTTTATACCAGAAGATTACCGTGAATTAATTGTTTTTATTTGATATTAAGAATGGATGAATGAGTTACCAATTAAACTTATTGTTGTATAGCTGGATAACGATGAAAATCGCAAATTTATTTTTCTTCCTGGAAATAAATGAGTCTGGTTGACACAAGAGAGTAGTCATTTCCCTTGTCCAAAAGCCAACATTTGTAACGGACTTGATTCTTCTCGGTAGTTGAACGATCACAAGAGCTCTCGGATCCGCGAGCGATCGAAATCAAAATCAAAATCCGTTTTATGAGTGGTTTCATCATTGATAACGATGGAATCACAAGGTAAGAAAGAAGCTCATTTCTCCATCTCTCTAATTTCTCATTTCAATTTCGAACTAAATCAAATTAGCGATTCTTATTCATCATTTTTTTTTTCAGGTGGTTTAAGGGATACATCAGTGGTAGTGGTAACTCTAGATTCCGATGAAGTATACATCATCGCGAGTATTTGCACTCGAACGGACACTCAAGTTCTTTACGTAGATCCAACTACCGGTATCCTTCGTTACGAAGCAAAACGAGGTTTCGATCTATTCAATTCACAAAAAGAAGCTTACGAATTCGTGACGAACGGATCGCGATGCGGTTGCAAGAGTAGGATTCTTGGTAGAGCTATATTAGGTTACGCTGCTTTGGGAAACTTCGCCTTTCTTCTTATCGCTACGAGGTTAATCGCTAGTATTCCGAATTTGCCCGGTGGAGGTTGCGTGTACACGGTCGGTGAGAGTCAGTGGATCAAAATTTCGCTGCAAAACGCGCAGTCTCAGGGGAAAGGTGAGGTGAAGAACATTCTTGAATTGACGGAGCTTGATATTGATGGGAAACATTATTTCTGTGAGACGAGAGATATTACTCGCCCCTATCCTAGTCGAATGCCAGTTAACCAGCCTGACCCGGAGTTTGTTTGGAATGCGTGGTTTTCTACACCTTTTGTTAATGTTGGATTGCCAACTCACTGTGTCACTCTCTTGCAGGTTTTGTGATTTCTTCTATTTGCGTTTCAGTTTCTACCTGCATAATCTAATAGCACATAGTTAATTTGGTTTCTGAAATTGCACAACTGTATCAACTTTGTCATCCATGATATCAATTTTTCAAAATTATCTATAGAATTGTAAAACGTCAATCAAGTTTGTCCCTTTGACTGAATCTGTTATATATCAAATGCATCTATCTCTGACATTATTCACTTTGTTTCAAATGCATCTTTGACATTACCAACTTTATGTTGTTATTAGTTAGTCCCTGCGAACATCAATGTAGGGACGAAATTTTAGGGTTCATTTTGAAATAATATTGTTAATGTAGGGAACTATGTCGATACAATCTTATAATTTCAAGAACGAAATTGAGTTTTGTGTCTCTTTGTACGTTACTTGTAAGTTGTATCATGTTACGTTACTTGCGGTGTTCCTGAAGTTCTTGTCACATTGCTGATGAGTTCATTGTACTGGAGTTGTCTGCTTAATAAATTGCTAATGAGTTCATCCAAACTTTTTGGGTTTGGGGCAACAACAACAAGTAACATCCTTAGAGGAGGAAATGATATATTTACTCATTTATATTCTCTGTTGCTATTGCCAAATCTTTATATGATGATAATGGTAGCTCTGAAGATGGACAAAAAAATTCACGTGCCTTCTGGTAGGTTTAGGATATGCTGGTTACTAGTTTTGTGTTGGTTACTAGTTTTGTTTCTTTGCTGTTATCCTTCTGTCTGACATTTTTTATGTACAAATGAAAGCTCCCACCAGCTACTTCTTGAGATATTTTATAGCAATACTGTACCAAAGATCATCGTACATAGAAATTAAGACGTAACGTTTACATGTTCATTCTGTTGTCTCACTTGGTCTTGATGTGTAGGGGTTTGCAGAATGTCGAAGTTTTGGAAGTTCAGGTCAGCTAGAAGGTGTTGTTGCTCTTACAGCTCGTAGGAGTAGGTTACACCCGGGTACTCGGTACTTGGCGAGGGGGCTAAATTCATGTTTCAGTACAGGTATACAAACCTATTATCAACTTCTGAGCTATAACTTTCCATCTTATGATTAATTGACCTATAAAATTAGTAAATTTAGTCAGGATAACACTAAGGTGCTAATTTATCTTATCTATCTTGTTTGAGTATGAATTTCCAACTTAAGCTTTGAACTCTAACAAGTTTTCAGATGTTCAATATGGTTTCAGTTGCTCTGCTCCTTTTTGTTTGTTTGGGTTTATTCAATAGAACTCTTTGCTTCCTACTGACATGCCTTAACAACTTCTTTCTTCAGTTAGTCAAATTGGTAAAGGCCTGTCAATAACTTAGTTCACTCTAATTCCTTTCGAACTATTTGCTTAATGCAGCACTCTAATCACCTCACCCTAGTTCATGTTTCATTGAGTTCTCTCTAATTCATTCTAACTATATTCTGTTTTTCCTTGATACTTGTAATTAAATGTGTTCCATTTGACAGGAAATGAAGTGGAATGTGAGCAGCTCGTATGGGTTCCTAAACGAGCTGGTCAGAGTGTACCTTTCAACACATATGTGTGGCGAAGAGGTACAATTCCTATCTGGTGGGGTGCAGAACTGAAAATCACTGCTGCAGAAGCTGAAATTTATGTTTCAGACTGTGATCCTTATAAAGGAAGTGTGCAGTATTATGAAAGACTGAGTAAGAGATATGATTCCCGGAATCTAAATATACGTGCTGGTCAGAATTCAAATCGAAAAGCTTTGGTTCCTATTGTATGCATTAACTTGCTTCGAAATGGAGAAGGAAAGTCAGAGTGTATTTTGGTTCAGCATTTTGAAGAGTCTTTAAACTTTATTAGATCAACTGGGAAGCTCCCCTATACTAGGGTCCATTTGATAAATTATGACTGGCATGCCAGTACAAAGTTAAAAGGTGAACAACAAACAATCGAAGGGTTATGGAAACTTCTAAAAGCACCTACTATATCCATAGGCCTATCTGAAGGAGATTACTTGCCTTCGAGACAGCGAATAAATGATTGCAGAGGTGAAGTAATCTGCAATGATGATTTTGAAGGTGCATTCTGCTTAAGAGCACATCAAAATGGGACCGTTCGTTTTAACTGTGCCGATTCTCTGGACAGGACCAATGCTGCTAGTTTTTTTGGTTGCCTCCAAGTCTTCATGGAGCAGTGCAGACGGCTGGGTATATCACTTGATAGTGATGCAGCACTTGGTTATCATTCAATGAATAATAACTATGGTGGATATACTGCTCCACTGCCACCCGGATGGGAGAAGCGATCTGATGCAGTGACTGGGAAAACATATTTTATTGACCATAATACCAGAACCACCACATGGATGCATCCATGTCCTGATAAACCATGGAAGAGATTTGATATGACATTTGAGGAGTTTAAGAGATCAACAATTTTGTCTCCTGTCTCTCAACTAGCTGACCTTTTTCTACTTGCTGGGGATATTCATGCAACTCTTTACACTGGGTCTAAAGCAATGCACAGCCAAATACTTAACATATTCAACGATGATGCAGGAAAGTTTAAACAGTTCTCTGCTGCACAGAATATGAAAATCACTCTGCAAAGAAGATATAAGAATGCAATTGTGGACAGCTCTCGTCAAAAGCAGTTAGAAATGTTTCTTGGAATGAGGCTTTTCAAGCATCTTCCATCAATTTCTCTTCAACCTCTACATGTATGTGAGTTGTCAACTGTCAAAGTAAACTGAATGCTGGCTTTCTGTTTCTTTTTCATACAGAGTGCCTAGCAATTGCAGTTTCATAATTTTCATGTTAGTTACTCAATCGCGTCCTCTCTTTTGAAATCTCTCTCATTTTTGTCACATCTCTCTCTCATTTTTGTTTCTTTTTATGTATGCTTCTTCGGATGTCACCGTCAATTGTTGACTTGTAATGCCAATTGCTGCACTAGAATTTTTAATGTTGAAACAATTAAAAAAGTGTGGCTTTTAATTGGAACAGTTGCCAATAACTGAGCAATCTGATCATCGTAGGTACCATCTCGGCCATCCGGTTTCTTTCTCAAGCAAGTTGCTAACTTATTTCCTATTTCTGGTGGTGAAGCTAGTCTTCTGAGTTTCAAGGGGAAAAACATGGTCTGGGTATGTTGCAAATTTCCTTCTATTTGAAGGAAGCTCCTTAACTACTTATTTATAACTGTTCTCACATGTTTGAATTATTCTTAAGTTTTTAAGTTCTATGTATCTCATCTTACAAATTGTATACCTATTGTTTCACAGATTTGTCCACAGCCGGCTGATGTGGTTGAAATCTTTATCTATCTTGGTGAGCCTTGCCATGTTTGCCAGCTTCTTCTCACAATATCCCATGGGGCAGATGATTCAACTTATCCAGCAACAGTTGATGTACGGACAGGACGCCATTTAGATGGGCTTAAACTGGTTTTGGAGGTTTGTATTTGGCCTTCTCTACAGTCCAACTCCTCACAATATTCATAGAGTCTGTTCATAATACTATTGAAAGAGCTGGTCTAAACCATGCTAACTGAATAGGAAGAGGGTCTGTGCACATTTATGCCGTGTCAGCTGTGAACAAAGTACAAATTTCTAAAGGAACAGTTAAAAAAATTATTTTTTATCATCAATTATTATTTTGAATGTTAACAATTACTTTGAATTTTGAACTTTAAACATTATATGATTTACTTAAGTGTGGTATCTGCTTACATGTGAAATCAAAATTTAAAATTTTAATAAGCCATGATCTGTATGGCCATAGTGTCAGACAGCTTATTACTACTTTCTATTACGGAGCTTATTTTCTGAACCTGTCCGACGTATGTTGGCAGGGTGCTTCCATACCACAGTGTGCTAGTGGGACCAACCTATTAATACCCTTACCTGGGGCAATCAGTGCAGAAGATATGGCTATAACTGGAGCAAGCTCTCGTCTCCATGCCCAAGATACACCAACCTTGTCATTACTGTATGATTTTGAGGAGCTTGAAGGAGAGTGGGATTTCCTTTCTCGTGTTGTGGCATTAACCTTATATCCGACGGTATCTGGAAGAAAACTGTTAACGCTGGGTGAGGTAAATATTTTGGAACATATCATAGTTGATGACGAGTCTTGGCTTGACTAACTGTAGTGTTCTTTGGCATCTTTGATTTTCCTTGTGGACCACATGCGTTCACTTTTTTTTCTTTTCTTTTTTGCAAATAGAAAAGGCAGCATAGTGTACGAATGGTGCATAATTAGCTGAATAAACACATTGATAATCAGTGTGTGAATTTCATTTCTTTGGATATCCTTTTACTTACAAAAATGTTGAGAGTCTGACATCAGCTAGAGATAAGGTGTAGGTGGTGCTTATAATTTTAAGGCTTTGATTGTCAATTACCTTAAAAGTCAGTTTTGTGAGGTTGATTAAAATTCATTATTAAAGTAGAAACTAATCCTTTTATGATAATTAAGATACTCTAACATAATATGAAGATATTATAATTTACATGATATCGATATATTATAAGATATTTTCATCTATCCTTACTAAAATGTTTTCTTCTCTTACCCATATGATGACATCAGTAAATATGGCATGTACCACCTCAAAGTGAGATCCATTTGGAGGTTTATTGATTATAATATATGTTTGATAAAAATGAAATTTTATTTCTTTTTGTAATGATTTATAGTTATACCAACATTTTTTTTCCGTCTTTATATAGAACAATTTTCTATTTGATGAACAAAAATTATTTCTAAAATGTTTGGATTGGGAAATTAATTTTTAAAATATAAATCTGGAAGTGTGCTTCACACCAAATGCAGGCTATTTTCAATGACCCTCGACACTGCTTCCTATTAGGCTAATGGTGGAATGCTTTACTTGCTGCATACTTGCTCTTTTCATCAAACTGATTATTTCAATTGTTTTGTTTCTCTAATTCTATTTTTAAGATAGGGATGTAACTTTTTTTTAGTGCAAATTTTTTATTTCTCCTACACGATGTTGTGTTTTGGCTATAGATTGAAATCCTTGGAGTTTCTCTTCCTTGGAGGGACACATTTACCAATAAAGGCCCTGGCGCAAAATTAATCGAGCATGTCAAGAAGTTTCAAGAGGAGCCTAATCCCTTTTTATCTGATTCAGATTTGAATCCATTTATCTCTTCACCCACTGAAAATGTGTCACCACCTGATGAACAAAGAAGCACTTCCGCGGACTTTTTGATCGACCTCCTGTCTGGGAATGACCCACTTCCACACCCACTAGCGCAGGCAGTTACTGAAAATTTTGCCCACGAGGAGACTGACGCACTTGATTTCTTGGACCAGAATGTTGAATATAGTGCCCAAAGTGATTGTAAAATTTCATCAGAATATACAAGGCATTCAGATACTAGCACCGAACAATATTTAAAATGCTTGAAATCTCTTGCAGGGCCAAGTTTGGTATGTTATAATTTTGTTGATTTATCTCCTAACCATTGTAAATTGTTTTGTCCATCCAATATGTTCATCTCCTAGATTTTTTATGAATTTTATTCATTCTGCAAAGAGGTTCTTTCTCTCTCGGTGAATGTTCATACAATGTTTAATTATTATTGTTGTTGATGGTTGTTCCAAAGATAGCTCATGATAAATATTATTTGGATATATTTGTTGCCACTTGTAGATTATTTTTTTGGCATTTGTTTTTTCCGTCTTCTAAAAAAAGGGAAAGAAATTTCATTCACTATTCGTGTTTCTCATCAGATTCACAACAGGTTTCATGTAGGAATTATTGTTAATGTCAACTTTTCCACTTGTCTTTGCATCTAAGTGTAGCCACATTTCTTTGCAATAATTTTTTGGTGGATGTTGGGTGCTTCCATGTAGTTGGGAGCACTTATTTGTTAATTTATATGATTTGAAGAAACAAGGAAGGAATTGTATTGTGATATTTTGATAGGATTTGTAATTGCTTTATTTTGGTTCTCTGCTCATGAAATCTTGAAGGGAACCTCTTTATAAGTTTTGCAGAGACATTGGAGTACTTCATTGCACTGACAAGCTTGCTTGATTTTACTGTTTTCTTTTTAGTGTTTTCATTGCTAAGGAGGAAATCTTGGTCTTCTTTTTTTTTTTTTTTTACCTTCTCTCTCTCTAATATATTTATTCTTTAATAGAGAGGAAAATCTAATCGATGCAACACATGTTTTCCTTGTTTGAGACAGGGTTGTATTTTATGCTCTTAAATACTTATTTCAATTTTCAAAGGAGTTTTAATTTTTAAACTTTAGACATATGCTTAATGCATTTTTTATTCCTTCTTTCCCATGTTGTCTTCTCTTCATTTGTTTTCAAGAATATTTTTTGCTTGGGATGTGTTTTTCTCCAGTTCTCCGTAAAATTTATTTGTAAATAATATGAAAATTCCCAATTAAGTCAAGCCAAGATGTTGGATATGGAGGAATGGTTACTCAGTTATTTAACTTGATTCATTACTTATCATTTACCTGTTCCCTTGGATTGGCTTGTGTTACTCAGGAATTACAATCCCCAGGCCAGAATTTGTTTAACCTGAATATTAAAGTTATTTGTAGGCTCTTAAAATAGATTTTGTAATTCTGATTTTAGAATCTTAGTTTAAATCTAATCCATGACATCTTTTTCCTATTTTTTTAGCAAAGAAAGCTCAACTTTATTGAAGCCATGAAACTTGAAATAGAACGCCTAAAGTTGAATCTTTCTGCTGCTGAAAGGGATAAAGTCCTACTATCTGTTGGGATGGATCCTGCAACAATAAATCCTAATGCACTTCTTGACAATGCTTACATGGGAAAATTATCTAAAGTTGCAAGCAATCTTGCCCTGCTTGGAGAAGCATCTCTTGAGGATAAACTTATTGCTGCAATTGGTCTTGGGACTGTTGATGATAATCCAATAGATTTCTGGAATATTATCAGAATTGGGGAAACCTGTTCAGGTGGCAAGTGTGAGGTGCGCGCTGAAACTAAAAAATCAGTTCATTTTTCTAACACAATGTCATCTGCTGGGGCTTCAGAACCAGTATTCCTGTGTTCTCAATGTGAAAGGAAGGTTTGTAGAGTTTGCTGTGCCGGGAGAGGGGCATTTCTACTTTTAGGATATAACTCGAGAGATGTCATGAATTACAATGGTGCATCAAGCCAAAGTGGCCCGGTTGACTTGCCCATAAACCGTTTATTAGCTAGGGATGGTATAATTTGTAAACGATGCTGCCAGGATATTGTGCTTGACACACTGATTTTGGACTATGTGAGGGTTCTGATTTGCTTAAGAAGAAAAGACCGCGTGGAAAAGGCCGCATACAACGCTTTGAAACAAATCATTGGATCATCATGGGATTGTCTTCTGGAAAAGAATCAGGTCCCTGATAGACAGCCAGCTAGTAAAGCAGTACAGTTGTTACTCAATGGATATGAATCCTTGGCCGAATTTCCTTTTGCCAGCTTTTTACACCCGGTATATATATTATTTAACTCAATCTGTATTTTGATTTGGCTCTGCACCATTATGTTGTTTTTATCATGTGGATTATCAAGCAACATACTGCTGCTTCTACCAAATGTGTTTAATCCTGGAATCCATGATATATGACTCATATAAATAATGCACAGATGAGTTGAAATATTGACCATCTGAATTATTTTGATTGGGTGGTGATAGAATTCTGATATTTTATTAGAAAGAAATAGAGGTAGACCCTAATGACAAATGTAGAACACTGTAGAACTTTGAGGGTTTGCAAACCTCCCTGCTCTAAAGCTTTTATTTTTCTCTAAAACCACTAAATGATCTTCCTGTCTTCCCCTCCTATTATTTATCTCTTCCTAACTGCCCAGCTCTAATCAAGTAACTTACAGTGAGTCCCGAACAGATGTTTCATTCACAAGTCTATTGTTGCACCAGGCAAGGAAACATTGGATGAAACTAACTCAAGTTGTTGGGTTTAGGTTTCAATTCCAAGATTTGCAAAAATTATTTTTGAACCATGGAATTGAAGTAATTGTTGATGTACATAAATATTACAGGGTCTTGTTTTGCTATAGACCAGTATATGTAAATTAATTTTTTTCAAGAGATATGCCCAGACAACAGAGTCAAAACACAAAATAATATACAAGTCACGTCGTCTAGAAAACATTTAAGCAATACCCACAAACCAATATATAATTAATTATATTGGAAGTTTCTCTTTCTGACATGGACATTGGTCCATCTCAATATCACACTATAGCAGAGCAGCCCCTGGGTGCTACAAGACATGCAGTAGCAGTTTAGTGTGGCGGCCAACATAGATACTTTTGTATCTGCTATAGCACCACACCTCGTAATGAGGTTGAAAATTAAAAAAAAAAAAAAAAAACTTGAGATTGACATGTTAGAGCTTTTGGATTGGGGTATTTTAGGAATTTTGCAGTTAAAAATCATCATAACAATGTTTGGGCTTCTCCTCTCTCACTTTTGCATATTTCACCCTCTCATTGGTCAATCACAGCTAGTTGTTGAGTTTTTATGTATGTAGTAAAAATTATACAAACTGTATTACAATTTCAAAATAGCGGCCATCTCACTAGGTGTTATCTCGCTCACTATAGCATTTTTGGGTCGGCCACTTTTACTCCACTATCCAGGATTGATAACACTGATTCATACAACTTTGGCTTCTAATTAACCCCTATTCTTGGCTAATTGTGTTTTGAAGCCTTAATGAGTTATTATATTTCCATTACAATATGACACATACAAGTATTTGCCACATTGGGCATATTCTGTTCCTTCAAATGCAGGAGGTCTAGTCCCATTTTTTGCACCCTATTATATATATGTTACTACAAATAACCATTAACCACGTAATTGCAGGTTGAAACAGCAGCAAATTCTGCTCCATTTTTGTCATTGCTCGCTCCATTTAATTCTGGTTCGCGGCTATCATATTGGAAAGCTCCATCTAGTGTGACCTCTGTTGAATTTGGAATTGTCCTTGGTAACATTTCTGATGTTAATGGGGTTACATTGATAGTCAGCCCATGTGGCTACTCCTTGGCTGATGCTCCTACTGTGAGTGCCCATTTTTCATTTGCCTCATACTCTATTTTTGTTATTGTCCATGAAATTTTGAGATAAACTCTAGGATTATGTTGGAACAGGTGCAAATTTGGGCAAGCAATAAAATACACAAGGAAGAAAGATCATTAATGGGAAAATGGGATCTGCAATCTATGATTAAGGCTTCCTCAGAATTATGGGGGCCTGAAAAACCAGAAACAGAACAAAAAGTGCCTAGACATGTGAAGTTTCCCTTCAAGAGTTCTGTTCGATGCCGCATAATTTGGATTAGTTTACGCCTCCAGCGAGCTGGTTCAAGTTCTATAAATATTGGAAGTGACTTCAATCTGTTATCTCTAGATGAGAACCCTTTTGCACAGGAAGCTCGACGGGCCTCTTTTGGAGGATCCGCTGAATGCGAATCCTGTCTTCATGCCAAGAGGATTTTGGTGGTTGGGAGCCCCATCAGAAAGGAAGTTGATCTTAATCTTAATTCGTACCAAAGCTCTGACAAGTTGAATCTGACAGGGTTTTTGGAAAGAGCTCCACAGCTAAATAGATTCAAGGTAAACTCCATTGTATTTTGCTTAATCGTTGTGGTAACCATTTTGTTTTTTAAGTTATCTCCATCTCAAAAACATTTATCAACTCATGATTTTTTAGGTTCCAATTGAGGCTGAAAGATTGATGGACAATGATCTTGTCCTGGAGCAGTATTTATCTCTCGCATCTCCTTTGCTTGCTGGGTTTCGTCTAGATGTCTTTAGTGCAATCAAGCCTCGGGTTACCCATTCACCTTTGTCAGATGTACACAGCACACATTTTTCTTCGATTTTTGATGACAGATACATCAATCCAGCTGTATTATATATACAAGTTTCTGTTCTTCAGGTACTTACTGGAACATTATCATACTGCTTCTGCCACATTTTTCTGACATCCATGTAGGTTCTCCTTCCATCAGTTGCTATGTTTTGGAAGAGTTCTTTTTCACACCTAATTTCTTTTTAGCCATAATTGGTTAGCACTTTTTCACTTTGTTTTCAAATATTTGTAAAGAAAACAATGAAAGTGGATATTTGTTTCAGTTTTAACTTTTTCTAGACAAATCTTTGAAAACAAAGTGAAAACAAGGTGGCGGTTTTGCGATAATCCGTGAAAACAGAAAACATTTTCTGAAATCAAATAAAGCCTGAGTAGTCGGCCTTTGCTAATCAGGTTTCTCTCGTTAATGTTGTTGGATACTTGGATAAGTTCATAGATTGAGTTAGTTAACAGAGGTAGGATCTAAATGAATATAATGCAGGTGAGTTAGGTTTGTTGGTTAGTCATTGGGTTGACTTGTGACCATTCTTGGCTCTTGCTCTTTACCATGTGTTCCGTGTAGGAAGAGGAACATTAAATAAAGTTCCCTTACATTATAAACCATTGTATATCAATAATCTGATGGTTGGACTGATTGCAGGAAAACCATACCATGGTAATTATTGGTGAGTACCGATTACCAGAGGCCAGGGCTGGAACGCCAGTGTACTTTGATTTTCCCAGGCAGATACAAACTCGCAGAATTTCATTCAAACTACTTGGAGATGTTGCCGCATTTACCGATGACCTATCAGAACAAGATGATTCTGGTACTAGAATTTCTCCATTGGCGGCGGGGCTATCTATGTCCAATAGAATTAAGCTGTACTACTATGCTGATCCATACGACCTTGGTAAATGGGCTAGCCTAACAGCAGTTTAAATACGTGTCTGTATTCAGCTTATTGGCATCGATTGATTGTGTAAAGCTTTTTCAAATTTTTGTTGTATTATGGTATGTAAATTTAATTCTTTGATGTAATAATATTGTAGCATTATGCTGTTAGGAACATTAGCAATGTTAATTTAGCCACTTGTGGTTTAGCTTGAAAAGGTGAGAGTTTGGTTTTTGATGCTGGAGATTCAATTTTAGAAGTTTGTATATACCACGGTGGTGACTTTCATTTATTTATTTCACTCATCTATCTTCAATGTATTTGTTTTTTTTTTTTTAGATTTAGTTAATGTACCTAAGAGCTAGTCACTGGTTGAGACGACTAGATGATTATACATTTAAGTTCTAATTTTAAGTTGTTCTTGCGAGAGGATGGATAATGGATATGGTGGTTAATTTTTATGAGCTCTTGTACATCTGGCAATGTGAAAACAAACACTGCGTTTCAATAACAAAGTTGTGAGAAGGGTAAGGAGGGTCCACAGTGAACAAAGTGATGGATCCTTATCTGGAACAAGCCAATGAACTTCCACTGCCAAATCGCACATTTCATATCCAATCAATATCCACCTCATGTTCTCCGCGCTACGAACTGAGTGTTATTTACTTTTTATTTTATTTTGGTGACGAGTCACATGATAACCACCAAAACTCGATTTAATTTATTTATTTTATAATCAATAAACACATTGCCTTCTTGTTGCTTCTCTGTTTTCTCAAAAGATCAAAGCTGAAAGTAATCATATCATGGCACATTTGCTGACACCGCCTCCTGCCACAGCAGCAACAGCTCTTTCTGCAAGACCCAAGAAGATTTCCTCCCTATATTCTTGGAAAAATGGGTATTTTGCCACTCCAAGAGTATGCTGCGTTGGCAACCAACATCAACATCATGATCTAGTTCCTTCTACAAGTGATGACAACACTCTGCGTCGGAGGTATTTATTTCCTATCTAAACAGCTGCAAACGTTAGTTACAATAGTTTATAAGCTCTAAAAAATATACTACTATATTGTCATTATCATTAATTGGTGTTGCAATTAATGTTGAACGCAGGGCATTGATGGGATTGAGTGGTGCAGTAGTTTTTGGGTTGAGTTGGAGTGATGAGCAAAGTGCAAGTGGTGCTGGAAGGCCTCCACCTCGTCCACCAAAGGAGAAACAAGATCCGAATGTGAGTGGTGTTGTGGCCAAAGTAATGGCTAGCAAGAAGAGAAAAGAAGCCATGAAAGAAGAAATTGCCAGGCTAAGGGAGAAAGGGAAGGCCATTAACATTATAAAAGACCCATCTCCTCCACCTGCACCTGCGCCAACTCTTGCATCTGAATAGTTTCCAATTCTTAACCCATCCAAATGTCATCTGCAAATTCAATGGTTGTTTTTACACATGCAAATTCAATTATATTAATGTTGTATTCCTATATTGTTCCGACGAATATGAATGTTTCCCTTACATTTTCTTTTATAGAATGCTGGGACATTTATGGTTAACGGTAAATTTCTAAAAAAATTTACATTAATGTTTTGTTTGTGAGTTAGCATAGAAATATAGAAGAGAACTATGGAGGAAGAAGGAGAATGGAAAGATAAAGGAATTTCTCATGTTTTTTGGTAGAATTTTTTGTAGTATTATACTGTACATTTGGTTTCTCTATTTCTAAAATTGGATTTTCGGTTCCCCAACATCTTATGGTATTGCATGTTCATTAACAACGTGAAAGTGATGCAATATAACTAAATTAGATGAAATTGAATCTATATTATTAATCAATATTTATTTCATTATTTTTTATTTGATAAAGATTCACAAACTCATGTGGTTAGTAGCCACATAAGTGAAAATTGCGAAAGGAAAGAGTAGAACATTAAACACAAACTCTATTTTATGCAAGTCAATAATGCTACATTACTCTTACGTCATTAACGAGCAAGCCACATCATCAAAAGTGGAGGGGGACCAACAAAATCCCAATAGTTGTAAAACCATGGATCAAAAACACAATTCTAAAAAGTAAGGAGTCTAAAAATTAATTTTGAGCAAAATAAGAGTCTAAAAATGCATTTAAGGCTTTAAAGTAAAATGATATGAAAATACTCATGAGTATAATTTAAAAAACGTTTTGCACGCTATAAAATTAACATTCGTTTATATGGCGAGGAGTGGTGGAAAATGAAAATATTTTTTAGGTGAGTTGAATTACTATTTGTAAATCTAAATTGAAAAGAGGTCTTGGTGTGAAGAACTTCGGAGTCCTTAACACTGTAAATAGAAGTGGAGTCTGGTATGGTCGGTCCTCTAACCCCTAAAACTTTATGTTTATCGATCAAAAGGAGTCCATTTGGTGGAGAGACTCATTGACGGTGGGTTTTGACTTAACGTCAAATTCAGGTTGGTTTTTGTTTTTTTTTTAATAAGTAAAAAATAAATATATTCAAGAAATGTTCTAAGCACAAGAAGTGTTTAGAGAAAAAATAACGGAAATTTTACAATATTTATACTGTATGACAAAAACAAAGCAGAAATACAAACAAAACTACTCAAACAAGAAGTAAAACAATTAATCACAAGCGATACCAATGCACTCTACGAGTTGAGAGTACAATTGGTTATAGCCATAACAAAATTCTTTTACATGCAATTTGATCTACTTCCATGCTAAAAGTTTGACATGCTCAATATAAGATTTACATTCAAAACATGTGAACGAAAACTCGCCTCATTTCTTGATTTTCAAATTGTCCACATCACCGCAAATCAAACTAAATTAATCATTTGATGCATTACACAACCGCATAAAAAAGCCATCAAATTGGTCAACATGGTTGATTGTCTCCTTATGAAATACACCAAATAGTCCAAACAAATTCAAAACATCATAACATATAGATCCAAAAAGAGGACACACAAAGAACAAATGACTGACTGTTTAAACTTCCTCACAATCTGTTATACATTGTTGATCTTCCTCATAAATGATTCATCGACGGAACACATTTTTCTTTGTAGACAACTTATCCTAAAACAACATCCACACAAATAATGATACTTTTACTTGGAAAAAGGATGTCACACTAGGTCTTGAAATGGATGTGTGTTGATACTAGCGACAAACTCCTCTTGTAGTACATAATATATTTCATTTACCGAATATGATCCTCCTTGTGTATTATTCTATGACCACTTATCAATACATTAACTTGTAAATGAATGTTAGTCAATAAAATCCTACATTGTTCCACTAATTCCTCCTCCCACGCAAACAAGTGTCTCTGCCATCTTCACCCTTGAATACCCTCTCGTCGCAACATTTCTACCATAACCTCTACATTTTCCTCTTGTTGCCAAGACAAATAAAATAACCTACTAAGTTTGGTTCTTTTATTAAGCTTTTGTGTGGGAGAAGATTCATGGATGGATGAGAATTAGTTATGTACATGGACTGAAGGGAGCTGCACATTTCCTAGCTTTCCAAAGAACACTCACAGAGCGAGTACATAGAAGGTGGAGGAATTCGATAAGGCTACCATCATGTTGGTGTTATTGGTTGAAGAGGAATAATATAGTATTTCATACTGGTGCGGATGACTTGTTTGCTGTGTTAGATAACATTCAAACTTTATCTTAGTGTTGGTTTATGGCTAGAATTATAATTCCCACTAGTTATAATTTTGCACTTTGATGTTCTAATTCTTCCAGTTGCTTTTAAGGTGGTTAATTATTTGTTGTAATGGATTTGAAGTATACCATGTATCCCTTTAATATATTTTGCTGATTAAAAAAAAACTTGTAACTTTTTTGTTTAAAATATTATTACAAAGAGAAATAGTGGTACAACGTAGGTAATTTGATTGTTGAATTAAGGGATATCGAATGAATTATATAAAAGATGTTTCTAATTTAAATCAGAAAAAATCAACTTAAAATTTATGGTTATTTACTTATAAAAAAATAACAAGAAATAGTAAATTTAAAAATTTATTTAAAATCCTCCAAAATTCTCAAAAGCTTCCCCCACAATATATGTTTTTTAGTTCTCTCATATTGAAAGATTTTAATCCAATGAAGAAAAATAAAATCTCATATTTAGGAGATTTACATTTCACCATCTCTTTACTTCTGCTTCATCCTCAAAACTCTCATCTCATTTTTTTTTTCTTTTAAATTCCTAAACATAGTCTAAGATTCTTTTAATCGGCTACCTATCTTTCCGCTCGTAATAATAATAAGGTTAGAAAACAAAATATCATCCGTCTTTGAAAACATTTTTTTTGAAATGGTTAGTCTATTAAAACATAAATATTGTACCTGTTGCTCAGCATTTTTATCCATGAAATTGAAATAATTAATATTTTTCAGTTGGAGCAGCAGAAAGAAAGTACCGTATATTACAATAAATGGCTGAGGGGTCTTTAAATTTTAGCATTTCCTCATTCATTCCACTAGTTCTATGTTAGTTTGGGATAAAATTGTTATATGGGTAGGACTATTGGCCATATTTTAGTATTGATCTTTTATAACAATTTGGTTTGGTTCAGAATAAATCTTTCAGTTTTGTTATTGAATAACCATATAATCTTGAGGGAAAATCTACTTGAATAAATATGCAAATTGATTCTTGAAATTGTAATTTTAATAAAATTAGTTTTAAATTTTGTGAATTGACAAATACAATATTGACATTGAATATGTAGTTTATCTACGTTGATTTTATATCAATATTTTTTTTTATTAGAATGAAAATTAGTCATGTTAAAAATAAATTTATGAATAATTATAATTATACATTTATTCATTATGAGCAGATTAATCTATAAAATATTTAAATTTTCATAAGAAAATCAGTTAACATTTTAATGGCATTGATATGATATTAATGTGAATGAGTCAAATATTCAAATAACATGTTGCATTATAATTTTTAATGATAAAAATTTAAAAATAAATTATTTTAATTATTATTTTACAACTTCTGAAGTTGTCAATTTACAAAATTTAAGAATTAATTTATCTTGACAATTACAATTTAAATGACTAATTTATCTATTCTTCTATATTAATTATTATTTTTTAAATTGTGACAAGTTCAATTACATTCCATTGTCAATTAATAAGTTATAGATTTAGTTCATATATTATTATCAATTTACGAAATTAGTATTTCTATATTTTAAAATCAGTTAGTTTTTGTAACTCATTTTAAATTATAATAAAATTTTCTAAAAATTTAATATTTAATATAAAAAAATTCATTTTTATAATTTAATTAATGATATATGAATAATTAATACATTTAAATCATTTTAAATCATAAAATTGTATATCACATTGTTTAAAATATATAAAATTATTATTTTTTAATTTAAAAATATAAAAGAGAGATAAAAATTATTGATTTTTAAAATAAAAAGACATGTAAATAGGTGAAAGCAGAAGAAAAAGAAAAGTACAATTAAATATAAACTATAGTAGAATTCTTTGGAAGAAAGGTGCGTAGCGTAGCGTAGCAGAGAATGATTCCCAAATGTTGTTCCGTACAGCCAGTTCAGTTTCAGAGCTTGAGTGGTCTCCAACAACTCGCCGAAACGAATCGTTTCAAGGCATTTCTGTATTCTGAATGGATTTGATTTAACGATTCAATGAATTCATATAATATGTTAATGTTAGTCTCTACTCTTTACAGGTATGGTTGTTGGATCAGTTTGGAGTCCTTCACGATGGAAAACAACCTTATCCCGGCGCCATTTCAACATTAGAAAACATAGCAAAGAAGGGTGCTAAAATGATTATCATAAGTAACTCTTCAAGACGCTCATCGCTCACCATTGAAAAGGTTCAAAGTCTTGGTTTTGATTCTTCTCTTTTTCTCGGAGCAATCACTAGTGGAGAACTTACTCATCAGTACTTACAAAGGTTATATTATATTTATACCACGAAAACTGTTTTCATAAATTATCTTGCAAAAACAAATTATGCATTTTCACTTTGTTGTTCAAACAGGAGAGATGATCCTTGGTTTGCATCATTGGGAAGATCTTGTATTCATTTCACCTGGAGTGGTAGGGGAGCAATTTCTCTTGAGGTGTGTGGAGCACCAATGCCTTTTAGCTTTAATTATGATATTCAATTGCATCTTCCTTAAGGCTAAATATTTTTGTCTTGTGCAATTTAAAATGACATGATTCTTGGAGTAATGGTAAATTAAGGAGCAATAGGGTTTATGGTTGAACCAATTATTCTGGCATTCCTTCCTACTAAGTTCTAACTGGTTTAAAGGTATTCAAATAATTGAAGAATTTGATTTTGCACATAACAGTAGATTACTGTGGTGGTACTTTTCATTTTTTTTATCCAAGTTGAGTCAAATTATGTTCAGTTATCACAAATCTTGGTGAAGGTGTATGAGTAATAAGTTTCTATATTACGGCATGCAAATAACTTGTTCTAGGGCTTGGACTTGAAAGTTGTGGAGAATGTTGAAGAAGCTGAGTTTGTTTTGGCTCATGGGACTGAAGCCTTGGGGGATGCCAATGGGAATGCACGTTCAATGAAACTTGAAGACCTTGAAAAAATATTAGAGCTTTGTGCTGCAAAAAGGATTCCAATGGTGGTAGCCAATCCAGATTATGTAACTGTTGAAGCAAGAGACTTGCGTGTGATGCCAGGTGAATTTGCTTTATCTTCTCCTTTCTCCTATGAACCAAATCCAAATGCATAGCACGTAAGCTATATGCTGTTTTTTCATTTGAAGTTACAGTGTAAGTTTTCATCATTATATGACATTGCTATCATCAGTACCATGTTAGATGTTTAAGCGTTGTACTTGTTTGTTGATTGTGTTCTTTCTTTTTCTTATATCCAGTTTTACCTTATACCATATAGTGTGTGTGCTTTAAATTTGCTAGGTACTCTAGCAGCTAAATATGAAAAGCTTGGGGGTGAAGTGAAATGGATGGGAAAACCTGATGAGGTGATGAAACCATTTCTGTGTGATGTAAATCCATTTTGATAATTGTTTTTTATTGTGTAATACTGTACTCCATCCTTTTAGTACCTAGGCTGCTTAGATTACATGCATGTACGATGATACAAGTAGGAATGCATATTCATTTGGTACACAGGGCATGTGTCACCTTTCGATATCATTAAGTAGCATGTTCTTCAAGGATATCCAAGTTAGCTGCTTCCCGATATTACAAATGTGCATATTGCAGTAAAAACATACAAAAGTAAATTCAGTTTTGAATTATCAAGTTAAACTAAGCTGTAACCAATAATTCTCATTAAATGGATTTAAACAGTCTAAACTGTTTTCTTCATATTCCCAAATTCTCCATCGTTACACCAAATGGTGTTTGATCGGTGGATTGTGACCCAGAAAAACTTTACCTGCAATATCATCTCTTCAAATAGATTGTGACCAAGAGAAACTTTACCTGCTACTCCCTTTGTCTCATTATGTGTCACGTTTGGAATATTTACTTGTCTCATACTATTTGTCGTTTTAGGTTATCAATGAAGCATTAATTACTTTTTTCTACCAATATATTCTTATTTATTGTATCTCAACCCACCTAACTATTATTAATAAAGGCACTTTAGTAAATGAAAATCATTTTATCCTAGAAAGTAGTAAACTTCATTATTTTCTCAAGAAGTGAACATAACCTTAAACGACATTCAATATGAGACAGAGGGATTATATCAGCCTTTTGAATTCTAGAGTTGGGACTTTGTATAGATGACCTTATCTAACTACCGCCCCTGGTTCGAGGATTAGTCTCACTGCCATGCCTATGAGCCTTCCCAATCAAATACCAAATCCAACATAATTTTTTATCCAAGACTTGAAATATTCCAGCTCAAGGAAATATTTTCTCAAAGTAGATATATGCTGCTAGTAAGTAGCAACATATTTATTGTACATATGATGACATGATTAATATCTTTGTTGATCTCTATATAACACCTTATGTTGTATTTTTTATGCATACTTATTCCCATGTTCTTGAATATTATGTAACTATTGAGATTTGTCAGATAATATACAAGTCAGCGATGGCTATGGCTGGCACAGATGTTTCTGACTGTATTGCTGTGGGTGATTCTCTCCATCATGATATTAAGGGTGCTAATGCTGCTGGAATCCAATCAGTTTTCATCACTGGAGGGATTCATGCAACTGAGCTTGGACTCCGTGGTTTTGGAGAAGTAGCAGATTCATCTTCTGTGCAATCACTTGTGACGAAATATGATGCTTTTCCATCCTATGTGTTGCCTGCATTCACATGGTAGAACAACACGGTGAATTCGAACCACTACAATTGTAGTTGTAATTTATTTTTTTTTAAAGTTTTTGTATGACTTATTGGCCATGTATACAAACTGGAAACTATGTCTGTGTATAGATATTTGGAAACTAATAAGATAAGAGAGACAGAGTACAGGGCAGGCACAGTGGAAATGATAAATAGTGATTATTATTTATCATTACAAACTAAATATACTTATTTGGAATGTACACGTTAAATGTACTTACTTGGATTTATAAGCTGAACATACCATCACAATTTGTATGTATGAAACAATATACTATGAATTTTGGCTTTCCATTTTGAACCGTATCTTTTAAAATTTAGTGTCTTTCTACTTCGTTGGGTGTCTTCAAAAGTCAAAACTTTATACACGGCTTTCCTCGAATTTGTAGGTATGGTGGAAGCAAGCAACTAAAATGCAGAACCTTGTGATTTTTAACACTATTACAAACTTAATGAGAGATCTCAAAGTCTTACAAAGATACAGTGGTCAAATTTTTTTATTTCAGGGTTCTGCTTCTCAACTAGCATAAGAATTGTGAACAAAATCTCCAAGCTTATTTACATGTATGCAATCTTACACACTTTAAATTTATTTTCATGACATTATATGGCACCCATAACCATTTATGTGTCAGGGCATACCATGTGTGACACGTATAGAAATTGAATGACAAATAGATATTGATACATTCTTTCATGATAAATATTAATATAGTTAGTATTATATGAGAATCAAATACTCTCCTCAATGTTATTAAAACTGAGTGTTAATTCGAAAATGCGTGAATTTATTAAGGTCAAAAAACACGTTAATGTATTGTTAAATTCATTCTGAATACTAAATTAACTCAAATAAAATTGTGAATTTATTTATTAATTTAGAATAAATTCGGATGAATTTAGTATATGAAACACTTTTACCCAAATATAAAAATAAGTTCAATTTTTTAAATCTAATTAAAAAAAAGTATAAATGTGCAAAAAGTTCTCATAATTAAGGATCTTTGCATTTTTTACACGAGGATGAGCTTTTGTTGTTTTTTTGGGGTTGAACATGAAACTTGTTCTTTGCATTTTCTATTTTAATGGAAGAAGATTAGTTTTTGGATTTTATTTCTCTTTTCTTTTTTAATAAAAAATATTTTTTCTTCTTATTTTTATTATTTATAAAAAGGGTTTTATTTACAAATACAAAACGGTGACTCGGCAAAAATATAGTTATATGTATCAGGTCATCAAATTATTTCCATTTCAACAATATTTTTAGAAGAGAAGTTATATTAAAAGTGTTTTTCAAATTGTAAGGTTAAATTAAAAGATGAATTTTTTACTATGACTAAAATCAGAATGATATCTATTTACAATGATCTTTTACATATTTAAGCTTTTTTCATTCTTCTCCAACATAATAACATGTTTCAATTTAAGTTTGTCTTCTCAAATACATTTGTTCATTGAATTCATCTTCTATTTGTTTCTAAACTCGTCACATAATTTACTTTATTTGATTTGATATAAGATTATGATTATGAAATTTTAATGTGGTTTTGTATATATTTTTTATATTATTGATGTATTTAGAGTATTTTATGAGTTTATATGTCATATATATATATATATATATATATATATATTAATTTTAATATTATTTTTATATAAATTATATTTGACGAATTTACATATAGGATATACTTAGACAAAATAAATTTACTTTAAGATATGAGTTTGAAAAACTTTAACTTTCTCTTTGTTTTTCTAGTCGCTGTTCTTTCACACTAATTATTAAATAAATCTTATATGTTTTAGTCAAATAATTTGTATAATACAATTATTTAATAAATTCAATTTGCATAATTTAAATATGAGTGATCAAAATTATATAATCGCAATATTTTTAAGAAATTCAAATCAGACAATTAAAATATGAGTTAGGAACAAAAGTGAGACAATTATGAATCATAGGAGATTAAACCTTTAATATGTGTGTGTGTGATGTGATGAAGTATTTATTTAGGACAATTATATGTAGTAGAATAAATGTTGTAAGTGAGGCATATAATACTAATGAAAAATTATCATTAAATTTAGGGTTTATAATTTATCCACTTATCTTAAGACATAAACATTTGTGTAAAGTGATTGAGTGAACTTGTAAAAATAACTTGTGGCATGTATATTAGCCTTTTTTAGCGCACGTGGTTATTAATAAAACAATTTATGGTATAAACGAAAATCATCTAACCGTAGTTTATTTATTTATATATATAACTTATACACAAGTGTTGATATAATAAACACTTCTTCAATAAAAAGTTTTATTTAATTGTTTAGCTAAACTTATTTACAAAATCAACTGTCATGCATGAAAATGGTTCAATGAGATTAATGAATAAATTACAAGCGACTTTCAATGGAATAAAAATAACATAATCATAAGTAAAATAAAATAGATCATTAATGTGATTGGCATATTAATATCATTTAATAGATGAACATGTATCTCTTTTTTGCAATAAATATGTTTATCTATATCTACTCTAATATTCTAATGTACCAAATATGTTTATACAAACGTTGTATTTAAATTTTAATCAACTTATCAAAATAACCAAAAATTTAAAAAGTCATATTATGATGCATCAAAATGATAAAATATGATTTTGCACTAAAAAAATGATAAAATATGATTGAATATGAGTACAAATTTTATCTAGGTTATCAATATAGAAATATTAATTTATATTTTTAATTCATGCATGAATTTTGTTATCAAACTACATTTTACATGTTTCACAAGTATGAAAATTCTTCCAAGCACATTGATCAACAATTCACATCATATAGCCACAAAAAGTGAATGTCTTAATTTATATTGCAAAATTCTAATTTGTTTATGGCAATTACAAAATGTTGGATAAAAAATAATAAGAAATTAAACAATGAATCCTGATTTTGTTTTTGTTTTTGTTTTCGGTCATATAATAAGGAAAGTATAAACAAAAAGAAACTGTAAATTATGGCAAAGGCATAATCACCAATGTCTAATTTTGTTCCAAGAAACTTTACAAAAAAGCTTTTGGTAACTGGTAGAGAAATAATGATAGAATCCAAATTTAAATTAAAATATTAAATACAAATTAAAGCATTTAATATTTTTCAAATGTTAAAAAATCTAACAATTTTCCTTTTTATCTATAAAAATGGCGTTTAATGAAACAATAATAACATCATGAAAGGAAAGTACTGGCTGAAACTCATTGATTAACATTGATCCATCCACAATAAAGAAAAGAATTTAAAGGAAAAATAAAAGAGCTTAGGAAATGATAGAAAAAAAAAAGAGTGAATAACATTTTAAATTATATAGTGTAATATTATATATACTCCTCCATAAAATAAAAAAGGAGAGAGAGAGAGAGAAAGATATGACAGTTTATGCAGGAGTTAGGGAGAGATAGTACAGATCTGTTTGACCAAAAGCCTTCACAACACAAATCAGGTTCTTATACTTCTTGATCTTGAAAACTCCAATTGCAACATCATCATCATCATGTTCATTTCTCATAGTAATAAAAACAACACCACCCATTAACCCTTTTTTTCTCTCTCTTCAAAAAAAAATCGTTTTTGAAATTGAAAATTTCAGCTTGAAGAGAAAGAATAATGGATGGAGGAGGAGGAGCTCCGCCTGGTGATACCGTGATGTCGGATGCAGCACCGCCATCTCAGGCGGACCCACAGGTGGCGATGGGGATCGAGAATATTCCGGCAACCCTTAGCCATGGTGGTAGGTTTATCCAATATAACATATTCGGTAACATATTTGAAGTTACTGCGAAATACAAACCACCCATCATGCCAATCGGTAAAGGCGCTTACGGTATTGTTTGGTATGTTATACCCTTTTTCTCTTTTTCGATTTTCAGATCAAATTAACCCCAAAGTTTGCTTTTTTTATATGTTCTTCAATTTTAGTATCTATCTTTTATTAAAAAAGATTGATTTTCTTTTTATTGGTTTGGAATGGAAAATGGATTTTGTTTTTGTTTTTGTTTATGATTTTGGGTTGTGTCAATAGCTCTGCTCACAATTCGGAGACAAATGAACATGTCGCCATCAAGAAGATTGCAAATGCGTTTGACAACAAAATTGATGCCAAGAGGACCCTCCGTGAAATCAAGCTGCTTCGCCATATGGATCATGAAAACGTTAGTGAGTAATGATTGCATTTTGTTGTTGTGTGTGTTGATTGAATCTGCTTTGTTGTGTGATATATCTATTCATTCTTGCTTGATATTCTTGTTTACTGGATCCTGATTTGTGTGTTTGTGTGCTTCAAATCCAATCAACCAGTTTTGTTTATATGATGGAGTTAGTAAATGTGTTCCTTTTTCAGCTGTGAGACACTTTTAGGTTAGAAGCTATTTAAGGGTTAATGGCTTCAAAGGAACACCCATTAACCCTTACATCTGTTTGTCCGTTTGTTTTAGCTTTTGAGAGGTTTCAGACAGGATTCTAGTGGAAGCAAGATTAACTTCCTTTGGTGAAATATGCACCGGGAAATGTTTCTTTTCTTGATTGCTTCTGCTGAAATCTGAAACAAACCCGTGATGGATTGTGCAAAAACATTGTAGGGGACATTAAGACCAAGATGCATGTTTTAGTTTTATATATCTTACGAACTTGATTGGAATTTACCGGAAGTAAAATTATTGGCATTGACAATAAGTTGCCTGTCAATCTCAAACTTAACACGACAGAATTCTGTTCAAAAGGAAAATCAATGATGATCATCTGTTTCTGTTTGTTATCCTTGCAATCAATGATGATTGTCTGTTTCTGTTACTTATCTACTTGTAAGGAATCTTGGTAAAGTTATTTTCCATTCCAACGCAGTCTTAACATGTGTATTTTATTGATTTTACATTTGACTTTAGATGCTTGTTAAGATATTCTACGTGCGTTACTTATTTGTCGCTTGTGTAGTGCTGGCTGGTAGACAGTGTATTTCCGTACTTTCAGTTAAAAATATTGCATTTTCAGCAAGGTTGCTGCTTTTTGTCTATTAGTTCCGATAACAAAAAGGGAAAAACACGTTCATTCTTAGGCCATTTAAAGCCTACAGACAAATATTTTGGAAGATTGACAATCATTTCTTTCCGGTTTATACATGCTTTTAGCCCCTACAAATATAGCAATTTTCTTTTTTGTCCCTGGAAGTCTTTTTGTTTGGATTTCTTCCTACAAAATCAGCAACCATTGATTTTGGTCCCTGACGTCAAGTGACCGTTTCAAATACCAAAACTAAATACTTCTTATTTGGCGTTTTGGTTTGCATAATATAATTATTGTGTAGGTGGTCGCAATCAGGGATATAGTGCCACCACCTCAGAGGGAGGTATTTAATGATGTTTACATTGCATATGAGTTAATGGACACTGACCTACACCAAATTATTCGATCAAATCAAGCACTATCCGAGGAGCACTGTCAGGTATATTTTTAAATATACCACCCCTATTAAATTATCCTTATTTATTAATTGTGTGCCGACACTATCACAAAATGTATATTCTGTAAAGCCTTTTTTTGTCTTTTGCAGTATTTTCTGTACCAAATCCTTCGTGGGTTGAAGTACATACATTCTGCAAATGTTCTGCATAGGGACTTAAAACCGAGCAACCTTCTCCTGAATGCCAACTGTGACTTAAAGATTTGTGATTTTGGATTGGCTCGTGTTACCTCTGAAACAGATTTTATGACTGAATATGTTGTTACAAGATGGTACCGTGCACCAGAGCTTCTGTTAAACTCTTCTGATTACACAGCAGCTATTGATGTATGGTCTGTTGGTTGTATTTTCATGGAACTGATGGATCGAAAGCCTTTGTTTCCTGGCAGAGATCATGTGCATCAGTTACGTCTACTCATGGAGGTAACTTCTTTACATTCTTAAAGCAAATTGAAATTCACTGCAGTACCATTTTGTAATATAATTCAGGTTAAGTTTCATTATATTATGTCCATTCTTGAGCACCATCGTATATTATTGCAAAGGATGATATTGATGCCAAAATCTGTGTTTGCTTTGTTGTCTGTTTTTTCACCAAAAATAATGATAATATAATCTATTTACTTCAACTTTGACAATTCATAACAGTGCATTGAAATCAAAAATATAACTGCCATGCTTCATATTTTACAGTTGATTGGTACCCCATCGGAAGCTGATTTGGGGTTTCTGAATGAAAATGCTAAGAGATACATCAGGCAACTACCTCTTTACCGCCGCCAATCTTTCCAAGAAAAGTTTCCACATGTCCATCCTGAAGCTATAGATCTTGTTGAAAAAATGTTAACTTTTGATCCTAGACAAAGAATTACTGGTAAGTTTTCATTGCCCGAGGCTGTGTATTCATGGTTAAAGATATAATAATGTCCATATGTGTACTTCATAAATTTCATGCTTTTTCGTATCATTAGTGCTTATTAAAAGTCATCTATTTAATTCATCAATCATATGTTTTATCATTTGCACCTACAGGCTACACTAAATGCTTTTATTTTGCTTTTGGGATGCCTGATTTCTATCCTTCAGAAATCAGTTATTTATGATTTCATCTATTGATCATATTCTATTTCTATCAGTGTGCAACATTGCAAACCTTGCTTTGCTAACCTTTGGCTAGAATCAGTTAGCAAGTTTAGTTTAATTTGGTTAGTCTTTGTACAGTTGCGCATCAGCTTACTAGTTCACATTTTGAATATTATCTCAAGAAGTAGTGGCAGCTTTGATATGGCAAACTTATGAACTGCAGTCATCTTGTCAATCCATCAATACCTATTGTTGATATATTCTACTGAAAATTTTGTTTAATCATTAACATGGTGATTTTTATTTGCTTGAAATCCATGCTTTGTTTTCCAAGTGAATAGAAATTAGGACGAACATTTTTTTTTTTTTGCTTTCTGGTGCACAAATAGGAATCATGATGAAATTGCTAATGTTGTCTAAGGTGTTACTTAATTTTTCTTTTCAAAAGAACCAATGTATATTTGGCATGTTTTGCTAAACAAACGACAAACAAGAATATTGAGAAGGGGGGAGGCGGGGTCGGTGTCCGTATCTGTGTTATTTGTCATTTAAAAATGTCTGAGGGAAGGTCTGTGCAATTTCCTTATTTATTTTCAATTATAATTGAGACATCACAACATGGTTGTTAAACATTGCCTCCTAATTGCACATTCAAGACCATAATGATTTTGTAATGTTCGATTGAGGAGTGTAATTTCTGATTATTATAGTTATCAAGTATAACAGTAGGTTCAACCCTTTCATAACACTAGTCTTATACATAGGCAGTTTGCACGTGCGTTGATATACTGAAATACATATGTTGATTCCTTCATTGACATTGGTTTTGCAGTGGAAAATGCACTGGCACACCCGTACTTAACATCTCTGCATGACATCAGTGATGAACCTGTGTGCATGACTCCGTTCAGCTTCGACTTTGAACAGCATGCGTTGACGGAGGAACAGATGAAAGAATTGATATACAGAGAGGCTTTAGCATTTAACCCTGAGTATCAGCAGTAGTAGTGTATTAGTTATCATTATTGGGTTTGAAACAAATGTGTTATGTCTGTTGTCCATAGGTCAAGAGATTTCTGTGTATATATATTTGTCATATCTATCATCTGAAACCAGATGACCTTGGAATTTTATTATTTTGTCAGATACATGATTGGTAGACTCTCAAATACAATCATAAGATATTTTGTATTCTGTATTGGCTTATTTATTGCTTCAAATTATTCTACAATTCATTGGCTTCACCCAACTTCTGATAAAAACTTATTCTCATATATTATGTGCATTTATGGTTGTTTTTTTTGTCTGATTGAATTTCTTATCTTTGTCTGTTAAAGGGTAATTGTTCTGCTAATATGATAAAAAAAAAAACTGAATATATTTTTATCTGAACAATAAAAATCGGTTTAGCTAGTGAAGCAACAAAAGGGTGGTGGTTGGTGGATCAATGAAGAAAAGGGAATAGATAGAAGATAGAAAATAACAGTTTTATTAAATTGTCTTTATTAAGAAATGGTGTGTTCACTTTACTATTAATGTAAAGAGAAAAATATTGAATTGAAAGTTGTATATATAATATTAATTAAAGGGTATAGTTGAAAAAAGATAATTAATATTACATTGTAAATTAAAAAAAAGTCATTTATCATGAGACAATTTAGATTGTGGAATAGGAGTAAGGTTTAAGTAGGAAAGTTTTCAAGAAAGCAAAGAAAGATGAGGTTGCATATTGTGATTGGTAAAGCAGTTGTTCAACCATTCACACCATGCATGGTCATCATCAATCCCTAATTGGCTGATAATTCTTTCTTAGTTTTTCTTACAACTTTTTTATTTATAATAATGAATAGAATGTTGTTTTCAAAAAATATCCTTTAAAAGACACAATAAAGCACGAGGAGGAAATTTTATAATAAATACACTTTAAAATTGTATTCCGTACATTTTAGTACTCATTTTGTAACTTGGTATTTAAATTTAGAGGTGTATAATTATTGATATTTAGGCCATAGTTGTTACTCTATTTGTTACATTGACATAATGTTAAAACTTAGCAAAAAATGGTACAACATTTGCTTTAGAGGAAGCTCAGAAATAGAACGCATAGTACCAAAGATTGAATAATTTCTTTCAGATCACTCGGTTTAATTTCTGTCAATTTGGTATTATATTCTCCATAGCCAGACCTTGTTCTTGATTAAGCCTACAGCTATCATGCAAAGGAGCTATTATTTCAGGCTGTGAGTAAGCTTCAAAACCAAGGGGAATTACACCACATGCACTTTATGTCAAGAATAATGAAGTTCATATGTATCCTCTTCATTCAAGTGTTAGTCAAACATGGAGCAATTGTTCAATTTTAAATCGTCTCTAACTCAAAATGGCCATCCCTCTTCTCGCACAGATTAACCCAAAAGACAATAAACTTCTTGAAAGAGAACACAGAATATAACATAAATTACAAATCTGTAAAGAATACGTTGATCACAAAATTAAAGCTGATTGTAATTTACTATTTGCAGAAAACAATTTTATGATACAGAACCAAACATTCAACCACTATCAACTCTTGCTGCCCCAAAGAATTTTGAGAGGCGAACTGGACCACCACTATCTTCACTATCGGATCCAGAATCCTTGCTTTTTGACTTGTGCTTCTTTTCCTTCTTTGATCGCTTAGACCTGGACTTGGATCTTTTTGACACTCTCTCTTCTTCTTCACTACTGGAATAGTATGAGGATGATGAAGAGGAGCTAGATGGAGATGATCTTCTTGAATGCTACAATGGAAGAGGTAATCAGATGTGTAGAAAAGATACATTCATAACAAATATGATCCGAGACCTAAACTTTAACCAATATTGCATGGTTCGTTACTCATGTTCATCCAACAATTAACAAAACCAAAGGCCAGGTAACGAATCAGTTTGCTACAACAATAAACAAAGAGTGTTCACAAAATACTAAACAAACCTAGAGAAGCTAGAGTTATATGCTGATTACTTCCAACATAAATTGAAGGCTGTATAAACAATGACTTCAGAAAGACATTTACAAGTTAATATTAAGGCAAAGCGATAGATGTAAAGCAAATCATTGAAAAAAGGAATGATGATCCTTAAATTTTGAAGGAAAGGGAAGCAGTACTGTTTATTTTAATTTTTTTTACGACAGACGACAGTACTGTTTATTTTAATTACTTTCAACCAAAATAATCATCTTCTTTAAAAACCCCATTTCTTCCAGACATGAATGGGGCAAGTTATGTATAACTCAAATTATTTCAACCAAAATAATCATTTTCATCAAAACCTCCATTTCTTCCATACCTCAATGCAACAAAAGATATTGAAAAGGGTAAATTCTGTAAATGTATTAAAAAGGGGTAAATCTATACCACCTTGATATTTCAGCCATTTGCAATGTTCACTCAGAAATTTTATCTCATAACACACAGCATAAACCCCACCAAGTTTAGGTTAACGAATAATGTTACAATTCTGTTACTTTTAATGTCCCATAAGTCATGTGTGAAGCATTAGAAAAGAAAGACTCAATAGCTTGTGAAGCAAGTTGGCTTGATCCACTGCTTATAGTCCTAGTTATGGGACATTAAAACTTAAAAACTTGGCAAGGGAGGTAAACTCCAATTAATTACAATACCCGATCCGGTAACGGCAGCAACAAGTTTAGAGGGCCAGCAATCAACAGAGAGATCTATTACTAATCATGTGGAGGTCTAAATATGCCAAGGAAGAAACTCGGGAGGAGGAAGACGACAGTTTTTTTCCCCATTCTGTCTTTGCCTCAAGGCAGATTTTCAGGCTGATGGTATTGATGGGTTCCTAGACCTGGTAGATATAAAAATGGACTAATTCCGTGAGGGTATTGATGGGTTCGTAGACCTGGTAGATATAAAAAGGGACCTGATAAGGGCCTATCGATCTACTTATGTGGGCTGCTTCCCCTTTAGGAGAGGGATTAACTTTGAAACAAAAATGAGAAGGAAAGTTACTTAGACAAGAGATAAAGCAGATCTACCATATAGGTAATTTCAAAGGGCAAGAAGGGGGTTATATGTTCTTCATTTCAATTTCCATGTATAGCTTGGGGCCATAGGCATTTACCTTGGTGGAGCATTTGCTCTTAAAGTATTTTCTTCCATTTACTTGTCGATAATATAGTCTCCCTTTGTTATATAGGAACTATTCCTGTCATTTCTGGAATATAAAATAAAATTCTTTGAATGAAAGTTGAAGCTTGAAAACCACTAAAAATTAGAGTTATATCTAATGTACACTTTAAAAGATTAAAAAAAAAGGCACATTGAAAATTCAAAACAAAAGACACACAAGACCTGACAAGATTTTCGATATCAATGCAAACAATTTAAACCAACACTAAAAATACTCCAATACTATGGTGGATGAAAACTAAAAGGAAAGTTAGTCAGCAGTGTCATAGTTGCATGATAGTTGAAGGGACAATTACAATAGTATTTTTTTTTAAATGAAACATTTTGGTTCTCCAGCAAAAATTATATGCAGTTAAAATCACAACACACCTTTCGTTTTTTGCTGCTGTGCTTCTTTGAAATTTTGTCCCTCTTATCTGTGTAGTAAAGATATGCAACTCATCATTTGAAACTGGGTACCGGAAAAGGCACTAGAAAAACACAACAGATTTCTACAACTTCACCACACATACCTTTTGAATGTTTAGACTTACTACTTGAGTGATTTCTTCCCTGGGAAAGTTTGCGAGCCCTTTCAGCATCTAGTTGAGCCCTGTACTCCCTCATCATCCTATCTGCATCTGCTTCCAGCTCCCCCTTTTTCAGTTCCTCTTCCTAGTAAATAAAATACAAATCTAGTCAAACATATTCTGTAATATATTTAAGAAACACAAATTAAATAACAGTGTTAATGCCCTAAAAAGTTAACACATAAAATAGCATATATAAAGATATAGGAAAATGTGTACATATAAAAATCCAATAGAGAATAAGTGGGAAAAAAATCCTTAGTGATAAGATAAAAAGTATTAAAAACTTGATAAAAAATAAGAAAAAATATTTCTTAGGTATATCAATATCAATCAATTGGAATCATTTAATATTTAGATTTCAGTGTACTTGAAAAACTTTCCAATTGTAAAAAACTTAATTATATTAATAAATGAGTTTATTCATGCAATGCAGAAACTAAACTGGAAAAAAAAATCAAAAATAACTTTTGTAATAAAAAAAACAAAAAATAAATATTGATTAAAGGGATTCGCAAATAACCATTTAAATGACTTGAATGTGTGAAAAATTTAAGACTATATACTAAATTGGAAAGAGAAAGTAAATAAGAGGATATAAAGTTGAAATAAAAAAATAATTCATTTAACTTTTTCTTGTTTTCTCAGTAATAATATTTGGTTAGTATTATGCATTTTTTATATTGATCAAAATGTAATTGCTCAAATGAATTAACTAATATTAAAATTTTAAATGTGTATACAGCTAAAGCCATGCAATAAAAAGGTTTGGCTGTGACTGATAAAAGAGACAAGCTAACGAAGGGCAATTTATGCAATCAAAATATCAATTATCAAAATTTTAAGTAATTAAGTAGTATGAATAAAAAAGTAGAAATGCTAATGATCTATCCCTTACGTTAGCATTTGAAGTTGACACTTATGACGGAAAGGATAAAAAATAAAACTTCATAAATGTAATTTTCACAAAAGAATCTTTCAAATAATAAGTGGGGTTGAGGGTAGGGGCAGGTAAATCTACCTTTCAACAGGCCCTTAATTTTTAAAAACCAAATTTGAATATCATTACTCATTCAACAATAACTAGTTGTAAACGCCACACATGCACACACAGATCAAGAGAGGTTCTAATTCTATTTCAAACAGAGGCCAAGAACAAGTTTGAAAATGAGAGTTTGAGGGCATTTGTGTCAGAAGGGTAAAGAGAGGTTGAGGCAAAGGAGTTAAGGGATTTTTGGTCTCTTAGGGTATGTTAGTGAGTTGGTTTTTGGAGGGCTAAGTATATTGACATATATTTGAGATTTAAAAAAAAATAAAAGGAATTACATGATATATTATCATATAATATTTCAAACACCCTTTTAATCGATTGTAGAATTCTTTTAAAATTTCGTTAGTTTAGAAATGGAAATAAGCCCTCCCCTCCCTTTTCCTCCAAAATCCAACTCCCAAACTTAGCCTTAAAGTACAGGTTATGCAACATGGGTCACCCAGATCAACCCGTCACATCAGGGTTTGCCTGGCCCTCCCCTCCCTTTTCCTCCAAAACCCAAATCCCAAACTTAATGGTGCAATCCTACAAGTAAACTCGCGACCTTGACAACCATGTTGCAAAACCCTATTTTAGTTCCTAAAAGATTTACTTGTCAATTTTTGTCTCATTTTGAAATTTTCATGTTTTAAATATGACTTGGCAATGCTAGAAAATAAAACAAGTAAACTTGGAGGGGAGAGAAAATGTATTTATAAACTTAGAGGTACTGACTAAATATAACTTTACATTGTATGTCCCCTTGTTCAAACAAGACACCAAACTTCAGACACAATAACAAGGTGCCCAAGGATGTATGTTGTATATACACGCATGGATATTAAAAAATGATGATATAATTCATGTGCAACATAAACTGACAACGACCTGGAAGGAAATAAGAAAAAAGCTATAGGCTATGTAGCTCAGACAAGAATGAGTAATAACATAATTAATGGGTGGATTTTCAACAAAGTAAGGTAGCCAGCCCAATTGTGTAGTAGCTAAGAGAATCAATTGTCAATTATTGTTGTAAACTAAAACCATGTTTCCCCTTAATATAAAAAGGAAAATATATTTCCATCTTTCGTATAAGAGTAAATACGCAAGCTCTGTGAAAAGATTACCTTTTGTTTCTTCTTGTACTCTTCCCATGTAATTGTGTGAGAGGTTTTAAGGCTAGCCAAACGAGCGGCATGCCACTCTGGTGAATGAAATGAACCATCCACCTGCGACAGTCCTCATCAATATCGGTCCAGGAAAAGAAAGCGATCCAACATTCGAGCATTATAAAGCTAAACAATCCTATAATAAAATATATACATGCATACAATAAGACATAATAACTAATACTTGTACCATGGCGACAACCATTTCCTCCAAACCAAATATATATATATATATATACCTCATTTATGAAATTCTCCACTAGACCATATAAACCCAAAGTCCAAAAGAAAATCCAGAATAGTTACATAACAATTCTTGTACAAAAGAATATCAATGCTTATCAATTTTCAATTCATTTTATCATTGAAAATTGACAACTAAAAGCAGATGTAAAAAGCAGCAAGTTGAAATTCAAGCTCGTCCGCTGCACAAGTTAATTTTTCGGAAGTGAACTTGATGATTATCGCTTTAAGGTTTTTCCAAGTTATCATCTATACGTTATACAAAAAAATTCTTAAATCCCTAATAATATTAAGGACAAGCCAAACGCGGTCTAATAAGAGTATAAAACCAAACACAAACTCATATAATAGCAATTAGGAATTGGAATTAGGACATAGCCGAAGATCGATGAGCGTGAGGAACAATAACGTGAAAAATGAATAAAATTGGAAGAAGTTAGTGAATTAATATTGGAAGGGTACAAACCATGCCATCTTCAACCTCGTCGGGGCCGGCGGAGGCACCACCAAGCCTGGCTCTCTGCATAGCTTTGTAGGCTTGATTTTTTCCCATTGCAGATAGATCGATGAACTGCTCTGTGGATTATATGATCATGCACCACACTCCAAAGAGTTGAACCCTGATTTGATTGAAATTGAAATTGAAATTATTGTTTAGGGATTTGATTTTCCCAATCGCGCATTGCAGTGTGCGTGCGAGGTAGCTGGCTCTTGTTCTGTTTCGTTATCAGTTTTGTTCAGAAAACACGATCTATGTCTTGTCTGGGCCTTCATTTATCGCTCGTATCCGATGGACCTCTTTCTTTATGGGCCTATGCCTTTTCTCGGCCCATTGTTTTTACAACCTCTCTCTTTTTCTCGAAAAAATGTTACTATTTTGAAAAAGAGATTAATTTTTGTGTAAAAATATTTTACACCTAAAAGCATTTCAATTAAACTCTTAAAAAATGAATAATAAAGATTATAAGTTTTTCCGTAAAAAATAAAATAAGGATCGAAGTTTATAAGTTTACGGTTTTTTTTTTTTTTTACGCGAAGTTTATACATCCTTGTAACATAATTAGCTATGTTATCTTTACAAAATGGCATATCCTTTTCTAATTCTAGGAAGCTTTTTCAGATAATATTAAAAAGTTTAAGAACCAAGAAATGATAACAAGAAAAGTAATCTAAGCTACAGATGGTTTGATATTATAAATAGGTCGGATCACAACTTATTTATTTATTATTAAATTTATTAGATTGTAAATTTCAAAAATATATTCAAAAATCATATCAATGTGAGTTAACAAGTGGCTCTTATCTTATATAATTTGTTTGATTTTTTATTTATTTTTTCATTTCATTTTTTTTTATATCACTTTGATATATTAATTTCTCACAATTATTTATTTGATGAATTATGATTGAATATATATTAATTTTTATATTATTATTGAATATTAATTAAACTCGTGTTTTATTCATTCAATTAAATAAAATTAATAGCTTATAAAGTTTAATATTTAAAAAATAACTAGTTAAATTTATCGTTTTTTAATAAGTTTACATATCTAAATATAATTTTAAATTAAATAATAATTTCTAGAGCTTTCAATAATACTATTATATTTTTTCAAAGATCATATAGATATCGAAAAACTTGACCAACCCAACCCAATTCTTATTATGGGTTTGTTGAGGTGGCATAAAAGATCCAAATATTTTTAGAGTTGCTTTTAAATATTTTTTTATTAAAACTCAAATTAACTAATCTAAAAATATATTTTTAAAAGTTTTTGAAATAGTAAGTTGTAAGACTTCTCTACTTGAGGTGGGGCCGTGGGGGCTCGTTACAAAACACCACAAAATTCATGCTGCTGTCTTATCTGCTGCATTGCAGTGCTAAATTTTGTTTACAGATACCAATGGAGCATATGGACATAGACACTCTAAATTTGATGTGGTCACACATGCAAACACTTTCAAAATTTGTCACCATTTGGCCAAATCTTATTGGGAAATCATTGGAGACTAAAAATGGCCTTATGAGATGAGCATAACACTGCACACAAAATAACCGCTGGGTTATAATTAAAATCCTTCAACTATTCACTACAAACTCGCAAATAACAATACCGTAACCATGATCCGAGTCAAGATTCAAACCTTTGGCAATAACACTCAACTCAAAATCAATAATCCCCTTCTTTTTAAATATAAATTTTTTATTGTAAATTTTATATTTATTCAGAAAAATTAATAATGTAATTAATTTGTTTATTTTATATAAAAAAATATCTTTTATGTATTTTTGTATTAAATAGTAGTTTTTTTATATATTTTAAGGCAAATTAGTAATATTAAATAAAGTTATGTTTAGAAAAAAATAATATTGGTATTTAAGAAATTGAAAATGGTCTTATATTTATAGACAAAATTTCATGTAAATTGTACTTATAATGAGACAAAAATATTATCTATATAATAATTTCACTTGAATTGTTCAAATACATTTAGAAAGTCTTTGAACTCTGATAATGTGTGATTTTAAAAATAGTAGTCATAAAGTGATTTGATGATTTGAGCGAATAAGAGAAACATACATGTATAAGTTCAATTCTTCTCTCTATCAACAACTAATTACTTGTTCATTTGAAAATAAAAAATGAGACTCTAATATAAATCAGCATCGTATTTAGTGTTTAGTCCTAAATTCAATTCTCGCGTTGTCATTGTTCTAGTATATCAAAATGTCATGCATTTCTTGGTATTTAAGGTTAATTGATGTTTATAAATATTTATGGTCTTCAACCCATTTACGAGTCTTTTCAAAAAAGACAAAAAGACAAAAAGACTCATAGATGATACATTGTTTAGCTTCTATGAGGGGCTACCATTCCAATACAATAAAAAGTCTCACATAACTTGATAATTGAGGTTTTGTTTGGTAAAATTAACTTATAATTTATAGTTGATGATTGTTAAACTAATTTAAGTGTTTGATAAAATTAGCGGTTCAATTAGCTTAAAATGTAAAATGATATTCTTAATTAAAAATATATATTTATCAATTAATGAGTAAAATATTTTAAAAATAGTAATTTAAATTATTTAATATTATTTATTAATAATTTATGTATTAAAATTATTTATTTTAGATTATAAAAAGTAAATTATAAAAGGTAAAAAATGATTTTAGTTACAATAGTAAGTGTAGAATTGGGAGAAAGAAAAAAATAATAAGATATATATAAGTATAAGTTCATAAGCGACTTGAGTTGACTTATAAAAAAACAATAATCCATAAGCTTATAAACTATTGTTATCAAACAAAGTTTATCAGTCATAATTAGAACTGTCAATTTGACAAACCCCTAATTATTGACTCCAACCTACATTTTAGAGAGGCTAAAAAAATTAATAATTTAAAAGATTAAAAAAAATAAGACCCTTTAAAATTTTGTGGGCTTAGGTTAGGGGGGCTATAGGCCCACTCTTTTTAAAAAAGAATCAATTTTTTTTTCGAAGAATAAAGTTTTTCAATTTTTTTCTATAAACTTTTTAGATTAATTTTCGATAAAAATTGTCTGATTTTTTTTTTTATGATAAAAAATATTCGATTTTTTTAAATAAAAAATGTCCAATTTTTTTTTTGATAAAAAAATTTCTTTTTTTTAATAAATTTTTATTTAAAAAGAATCTAAAAATTAACAAAATATTAGAGGTTTATAGACCCCAAAGTCCCTGTCTTAAAATCCCATAAAATAATTAACTGAATTTTTTTTAAAAATAATTATTTTGATTGGAAGGTTAATAATAGAAAAAAGATTAAAAGAGTCTTGTAGTTGAGAACTTTTTTAAAAACTTTAATTATAACGATTTTTATCAAAATAGAGGTGTAAGCTAGAAACTTGACACTGTGTAACATGGCTTCGATGTCATATTAAATGAGATTGAATCTCACTACTAAAAATGAGCTTAAAGAGCGATGAAACCAAACATATTTATACATCTAATAGTCGGGGGAGTGTTGGCAATGTGAGATTTCAATACTAAAATATTATTCAACATTATTACCACATATGAAGTTCCGGATCATTGGCCCAATACATTAAAAGTTAAAGATATTTGTTGCCTGAGTATAGGCATAGCTCTATACATGTGGGTTACAAACTCAAGATCTGTTGATTATCATTTAATCAATATCCCACCGCAATCATCAAATTATGTCACAATGACTTAACTTCCTCAATAGTTATCCCTCTCATCGACCATCCTTTAAATGCATCCTTTAAATTCATGGTTAACCACTCGATTTAAAATCCCCTAGAAATGTATATGACTTTAGTAAAATGGTAGGACATGCAATGAAAGTAATATTTGAATTTGTATCCGTGAGAAATGAGCGTGACCACAAACATGAGCATGAGGACAAAGAAAAGATCACAACTTTTCAGAGAGATTAGATTAGACTGTAGTAATAGTAAAAGGGTGAGAAAGCAACAGCTAGCTCAGTAGCAATAGCATGGCTACTACGCTACAAATATTTTTCCCTCATGAAATGAGATCACAATTTTCCTTCTTTCCTTCTACATAATACAGCTACCTAGCCTAGCTACCAGCTTTCCCAAAACAAACAAATAATAATTTAAAATAACAAATTAACACAGACGCATACTTATTCCTTTCTACTTCCCACCATTTATCTCATTCATTCTCACTAACAACGTTTATCACCATGCACACAATCATCTTAACCATACTCCTCCTAGTTTTCTCACCACCTGTTTCTTCCTCCAACCACCACCACCGCCGTATCCTCCACCAGCCACTCTTTCCTACTATCTCTCTTCCTCCAACACAACCACCAACTACTTCTCCTCAAACTCAACCCAAACCACAACAACAGCAACCCAAGCTTCCATTTTCTTCTTCTTCATCATCTTCATCACCACAGAGGCCTAGTACTTTCTTCCCAACTTACCAGTCCCCACCACTCCCTCCTTCTCCAACAGTCATTGCCACTTTCCCAGCCAACATCTCCTCCCTTCTCATTCCACAATCTCACTCCCAAAGACACAACCACCACCCCACCGCCGCCCTCGCACTCTCACTCTCTCTCCTCTCCATTGCCCTCCTCACCATATCCGCCGCCTTCGCCTACCACCGTCACACCCACAACACTCCCTCCACCACCGCCGACGATGACAAAGCTTCAAGATCAGACAGTCTCCGCTTATTCCCTCCAAACACCGCCACTTCCGACGCCATCAGCACGGCAGCAAATACAGAGGACACACGAGTAATAACAGAGCCAAGCTGCAACGGCAATGACGGTTTCCGACAGCCGTACCGGCAACTTACAGACTCGCCGGAGCTAAATCCCTTACCTCCTCTTCCACGTCACAATGTTATGGCATGGATGAGTGAGCAAAAGCAAGAAAAAGAGAATGAAAGAGAAGATGAAGAACAAGAAGAACAGTTTTATTCTCCGAAAGGTTCTTCTTCTGGTAACAAACAGCAACACACTCTTTCAGCTTCTTCTTCACCAGTTGTTGCTGTTGCTACAACAAGCTCACGCTCCTTCAACGTTTTTCACTTGGATAAATTTGGTAGCAAAAGCTTCACTTCAAGAACACCTTCTTACCCTCTTTCTTGTACTCTCTCTCGTTCTCCTTCTCTCAGTCTTAGTCCCGTCGAGAGCGTGAATTCGTTGCCTCCTCACGATCCTGCATCCCCTTCTTTCTCTTCCTCTCAGACCACAAAACTGCCTCCTCCACCACCGCCTCTGCCGCCGCGGTTTTATGAGACTCCGGTGACGGAGTCTCAAAATGTTAATGTTGATGTTAGGACTGAGACTGAAGAGATTCTAAAGCCAAAGTTGAAGGCTTTACATTGGGATAAAGTTAAGGCTAGTTCAGATAGGGCCATGGTTTGGGATCAGTTGAGACCAAGTTCTTTTCAGTAAGACACACTTTTACTAACATAATTTTCATTTTATTTTTTCAGCATCATAGTATTTGTGTCTTTGGATGTTTTTACTTTTTAAATTCAGATTATTATATTGTGTTTTGTGATTTTTTTATTACCTGTGTTATGTAATTATTTTTATGATGATTGTTAATTAATTGGGTTGAGATGCAGGTTGAATGAGGACATGATCGAATCACTCTTTCTGCTAAATAATTTCAATGGCAATTCTGGTTTGGCTCATAAAGATAATGCCCGGCGCCAAATCATTCATCCTTCTTCTTTGCCATTAGAAAATAGGGTGCTTGATCCTAAGAAGTCTCAAAACATTGCCATTTTGCTTCGGGCACTGAATGTTACTATTGATGAAGTTTGTGAATCCCTCAGGGAAGGTAATCATGAATTCCTATGCATTTTCTCTTTTCCATGAACACTCTTATTATACTTTTCTTTATTACCCTGCATTAACTGTTTTTTCTAAGTTATTTGTTATAGATTTCCTTATGCTACTTCATCAAACTGTTCTCTTACTCTATGAATGAATGTTTCAATATCATACCAATCTCGTTGTCTCACATTAAACGAATTATGTGCTATTATTTCTTGTTGGACAATACTGTTTGTCTTCTTCATTCTCTCTATGTTGTAACTTGTAAGTGGCTTTGTAATGAATGGTGAAATATTGAGCTTACTTTTGCTTCCAATAGGCAATTGTGATACATTGGGAACAGAACTTCTAGAAAGTTTAATGAAGATGGCTCCAACGAAAGAGGAAGAATTGAAGCTGAAGGAGTTTAAAGACGAGTCGCCTTTCAAGCTAGGTCCAGCTGAGAAATTTCTTAAAGTCATGCTTGATATACCATTTGCATTCAAAAGAGTGGATGCTATGCTCTACATTGCTAATTTTGATTCAGAGTTAGAATACCTTAGCAAGTCCTTTGATACCCTGGAGGTATATTTTCTTCTTTCATTCAGATTTGTAGAATTTTCTTGTTCTATTTTGACAACTAATTCCATGTAATGCATTGAAATTTGTATGAATGTTAATGTACCTGCATTTCTCATGGTTTTATCCCTTAGCACAGGTGGCTTGTGAGGAATTAAGGAATAGCAGAATGTTTATGAAGATACTCGAGGCAGTTCTGAGAACAGGAAATCGAATGAATGTTGGCACCAATCGTGGCGATGCACAAGCATTTGAACTGGACACACTTTTGAAGTTAGTTGATATTAAAGGAACTGACGGAAAGACTACTCTTCTACATTTCGTTGTACAGGAAATTGTCAGGACCGAGTGTTCTAATGTATCTGGTGTTGATCATCGCTCCATCAACAACAATCAATATACACTTCAAGATGAGGTCGACTCGAGGAAGCTTGGACTGCAAGTTGTATCAGGTTTGAGCGGCGAGCTCGCCAATGTTAAAAAGGCAGCTGTGATGGATTCAAACATGCTAAGTAATGATGTTGCTAAACTTGCCAGAGGAATCAAAAAAGTTGTGCAAGTTGTAAAACAGAATGAAGAGTCGCCTTTGAAAGAAACCAACCAAAAATTTTCTGAGGCAATGAAAAGTTTCTTTGAGAAGGGGGAGGAAGAGATTTCAAGATTGCAAGCACTAGAGAAAAATGCTCTCTCTTCAGTGAAGGAGATAACTGAGTATTTCCATGGTAATTCAGCAAAGGAAGAAGCTCATCCTTTTAGGATATTTGTGGTTGTGAGGGATTTCCTTTCAATACTAGATGGTGTGTGCAAGGAAGTTGGTAAAGCAAATGAGAGGACTTTAGTTGGTTCCAGGCAATATGTGATGCCTACAATCACTACACTGCCACCTATTTTCCCTGAGTTTATTGGTAAGCTAGCATCTGATTCTTCAGAATCAGATTAGCCTCCAAAAAATTCCAATCCATTTAGAACAATGTGAGTTAGTTTGTATATGCTTTGTCATTGATGGATTGGATTTTACCATTCCGCTGATGATAGAAGGTAGTGCTATTATAGCACATATCTCCTAAAGAATTATGTACATGTTTTAGTCAGCAGATTACATAACAAGTTTATAAGGTACCCACTTTGTGTGTGCTCACTGCTCAATGGACTGCTCTGCATTGTGTTCATCATATATAAATGATCAACAGCAGAAATTTTGGCATTGTTTTTTCTAATCATTTATATAAATTGAGAACTATGGTTTTTGTCTAAAATATTAACTACTGCATGTGGTGGCTTAATAAGGTACACAACTTAGGCGTATTTGGACCGATACAACAAAGCACCTTTGAACAACTGGCCATTCTTGTGTACCAAGACACTGTTTTTGGCTGTGTAACTTGTGCTTAGCCTTACTAGTTACTAGGTGGTGACTGGGAAGTTCGACTTTAGTCAAAATCCTACATGTCAAAGTATATTTTGATTCGCTGATGATAAGGGTCTGTTTGAGTTATAAGATTGTGACTAGAGTTTTTGGACCTTAGTATCATGGTGACAGCTAGTGTAACCATAATTATGTCATGGACAAGCTAATGAATAAGTAGTCAATGCAGTAGTAATGTTCATCATCTGTTTCCATTAATGTCATCATTGCTTGTTGAAGACTTATGTGTTTCTGACACATAATTGGCCAAACAACACCAACTTAAAGCCTTTGGAATTAATGGAATCTCTTATAATAGACTACAGAATTGTGCCATTATATTATGCTCGACTTCGCTCTTTATTTGTGGTGGCATAGGGCGCTTTAACTTCAGCAGCAGAATAGGACAGCTATTTTATGTAAAGCTTGAATGGAAAAATTCCTTCATATTCCAGAAAGATTATTAAGCATGCTATTGATATTTACTCAATTAGTTCAATCCACAACTATTTAGAATTAAGAAAGTTATACAAGATGCACTATCAGAGCTTTGTTTTTTCCTTCTTTTTTATTGGGTGAATTTTTTTTTTTTGTTTCTTCTAATTTCTAGGTGTGTGTATAACACTATCCTGATTGAAGAAAATTATGAGTTATCAGCATCGATGCGTTCAAGCACCTTTTGTGCTTCCACTTCTGTACCAGGAACAACATTTCGGATCCTTAATCCATTTTTAATGGCCTCAGGATCAACACCAAATGTGAAGTAGAATCTGTTTGATACCTGATACAAGAAAAACATGGAATGAAGTGAAAACGAGTTAATATATAATGAATGCTGAGTCTTGAATGAGAATGGGACATTAATTTGTGTATTCAATTAGATAATGGATATATAATCTGATATTTACCTTATTCATTGAGTCAATCACTAATTTGGTTTATGAAATTAAAGATTGGACAATCTGATTCTTGTAATAAATAAAGTTTCAAAATGATCTTCAAAATAAAAAATCTTCGATCACAATAGTATTTTTTTTTTCTTGACATAAATCACAATAGTATCCTTGAACAATTTTAAAGACTAAATTAAATGATTCATAAAAACTATGTGATCATGGTTTTCATTTTTAGGAATCATTTTAAAATTTCATTAGTTTCACATACCAAATTGTATAACCTCACAATATCAGGTACTAAAATTGGCGATTCACTACTTATCCATTCCAGTTGTAAAGTAAATTGACTGAAATTTGTACACAACAGTCCCTTATGTCTAGACACAATTTAGTAAATTACTTTTTTAATTGAGAAGGAAATTACCATGCATCTAGAACCTTTTACAAATATAAGGCTAAGGCCGGTGCTCACCTCGCTAGACCGAAGTTCAGGCTTTGTCACGTGCGCAATTACTTCCACATTCACCAGAGGTCTTTCTGGATTGTCAAGTTCTGTGTACAAAACACAAGACTTGAGACGAAGAAAATTTCCAACATCCACCTGCATCAGCAACAAGTTGCTTTCAAAGAAAACCACAATATAGTTGTTCTTTTCTACTAAATATTTCTCAAAGAAAATCACATAAATGCGGTGATGTTGATGATTGTCTGTTTTTTTATAAGATAATTTTTCATTGTTGAAAGATAACAACAGAAGGTACTGCTGATTCTTAACACCAATCCTATAAGCATGAAATTCAGTTCATTATATATTTGAAAAAAATAGTGTCCTTGTTGAATACTCACAGGTCTAAAAAAATCAACATGATCAACTTCCAAGAAATGAGGTGCTGCACCCGCAAAGGAATAAGCTGTTGAAAAGGCAAGTTCAAAAGCTCTTCTCATTAAAAATCCCCCAAAAATACGACCGTGGATGTTTCTTTGCTGTGGCTGGCAGATAAAGGAGTTTTGTAGGCAAGTATCCTTAATCAGGATGCTGTCTCTGTCTGCCAATGCCGGCATATCAGAGAAGATACGACCTTCTGCTAAAAGTGCATTGAGCCTGGCATTGTCTCCGCTCTCTCCATGTTTTTGTTCTTCCTTCTTTTTTTTCCTTAATTTGTTTCCCTGTTCTGCTTCTTCCCAGAGCAATCTTTCTTTCTCGGTTTCGGGTGATATCTGGTTGATTGGGACTGCCTTTCCAGTGTTGGAGTCACGAGCCACAAATGTGAAGTTAGCTACAAGTGCAGGTGAGTTTGAGGTATTTGGACCCCCTGTTAGCAAATTTCAATGTATGGTCAGGAAAAAATTAGACAGATACCAATATGCAGAATTGATGGAAGATCAAAAGACATAGCATTACAAAGATATGATTTGAGCTTATAACTCAAAGATCATGAACTGGTTTGTACTCAATTTCTGTGTGCTATTCTGATATTACTAATAGATTGAACTATACTAAGAGCAGAGGCAGAAAGTGATCCTCGAGAACAAAGACGGAGATCTATTTGATCATATAGAAGTAAAAAGTATCAATTTGATCTTACAAAAATTCAGATGTCGGTCTATTAGTCTTTGATATGGACTAAAATGTCACTGAAAATTATCATAAAAATGACTAATTGACTAACATTTTAGATTTTTTAAGATCAAATTGATACTTCTCATTTATCAGAGAGCAAATACGTTTTCACGTCTTTTTTAAGGACAAGTTTGAACCTTTACTATTTCATTTACAACAACATTCTGATAAGTTTTGTAAGAATAGCAAGCTGCAGTATTCATACTAGGATGTAGAATTTTATAGGCAGGAAACTGAATAAACTTCTACATCAACATTCACTAATTTATAAAAAAAAAATATAACTTAACTTTGATATGTATCAGATTAACTATAACCATTTACTAGCAATACAAACACATCTAACTATTATACTGATGATTAAGTCTGTGGTAGGTGACAAGCAATGTCAATGTTATTTTAGGGATCAAATGTAGCTGTTGAAGTTCTTACACACTGCATTGTTACTCACACTACAACACTTTGACAATCATTAGATGCTTCATTGAATGAAAGCAAGCGTGGATTATTCAAACACACACAAAGTTGAGCCAAATTCACAACACAAACGTGTATTTGGCAACATTTCACGTGTCTGCTTGTAAGCACTTAACGATGGAAATAGTCTTTCTGCCATCAGCAGCCAATGATCTCAGTCGTCGATCATGACCATTAGTTTAAAATTCTCAATTTGTCAAAATCACTTTGTGAACTGTCTGATTTCTACCCAACTGTTTAGATAAACTGACTACAATGACCCGTAAGAAATTCCCATCATTGGCAATCCAGATCCCTAAATGACTGGTATTATAAAAACAGATTGTTGATTACTGAAAACCCTTAAACACTAACATGGAAACAACAGTGAAGAAAGCAAAAGGTAGCTCGGTCGGTGAGCTAAGGGACGTTGAAGGAGCTTTAAGCAGGAGGTCTTAGGTTTGATCCAGAAACTAACATAATCTAACTTACTAACATTTGTCTATCAAAATAAAGACACAGTAAGTATTAATTATGCAGTTAGCAACAGTACCATGTGGAGACTGGATCATTTCCAGTAAAATCTCCATGGATGAACGACCAACCCAGGTAACAGCCCCAACAATAGCAAAGTCAGTATCAATATGAATTGGTTTCTTAAGAACCATCTTGTCGACAGCAGCAGTAACCAATAGAAGGGGCCTTGTACTACCATCTTCATTACAGCAGTGCTATTCACACAACACACAAAATCAACTTACAAATAAAACACATAAACACTCACAATAGAACATGAAATATTCAGAACATGTGATCAATTTCATTAAAATAATAAAAACCCAAGATTTTAAAAAACTGTAATAACCAAAACCCATAATTTAATTTGAAATAAAGAAAAGACCTTCAATGCAACGTTCATTAAAATAGAAGTAATCCGGATAATATTTGAAAAAATAGAAGTGATTAAATATAATCACAATTAAGTGTTGTGCTATACCCTCTAACACGCCATTAATGCAAAGTGTGAGTTGCTACATACGTTAATTAAAATAATCAAAACCCAATATCTTAAAAACTAAAATAAACAAAACCCATAATTTATTTTTTTCTAAAAAAAGGAAAGACCTTTAAAGCAATGGTTCCAGCAAGAGCGTCAAAATCCTCAACAAGCTTTCCCATCCTAATATGATTCCAAGGGTTTCTATATTGCTCACGAAGTATAAGATCAGAAGAGAAATTATACAAGATAGTAGTCCTGCTTTGAGACGGAGATTTAGGAACAGGTAAAGAAGCGGGATCACAGTCATTACTATTTTTATTAACACGTTTTTCAAAAATGGTGGATCTTGCTTCCCAGAGAGCATGTGTAGCTGGGGAATGATGCATCCCTGGCCATAAACTGATTGGTTTTCTGTTAGAAGAACCTGCATCGATGGGATTGGGAAGAGACGTTGTTGTTGGGTTTGGGTCATTAGAATCAGTGGATAGGGATTTGATTTGATGATTCAATGGATATGGAGAATTGAGTGTGATTGTGAATCTGAAAACGTGATGCAATTGATGACATAGTTTTGATTTTCTGAATGGTAGCATTGCATTGCATTGAATGAATGGGGTTGTGGAATTTTTGTGTCTAATAATGTTGCCTCCTAAGTTGGATGTTGGAACCAAAGTTTCTATCATTAGTAAGTTTTTGAGAAGACTCAACTATTTCTAAACTTCTATTTTTGTCTTACCCATCAAATTTATTATATATATCTCCCTCACTTTTTTTCTATATAGTAACATATTAAGTGAGATATCCACCGACATAGAAAATCACCACATTTATTATGCTACCTCATCATATTTATAAATTATAAAATTATTTTATAAAAAATTATTATTATAATTTATATTATTAGTCATTATAATAATTTATAATTTATATTATTATCAAATTATTTTATAATATTATTAGTCATTTATCAATAGTAATAATTTATATTATTAGTCATTAAATTCAATGAAAAAAAATCATATAATCACTCATAAATATTATAATAAATATTCTTTATCTAATACTCATTTCAGGAACAATTATATTATTCAATATAATAATTTTATACGTTAAAAATTCAATTACTCATTAATGTCAATCCATTTATAATTATTTTTAATTTATATCAATCTATTTTTTTTTAGTAACATCATAATGCATTTATAATATTTTATCGTAATCAATCCATTT